>QLTV01001686.1:1905734-1927236 GCA_003457575.1 Thermophis baileyi | reverse complement strand
TGACAACATGTACTGTGATATACTGAAGCAGAGCATGATCCCCTCCCTTCGGAGACTGGGCCGCAGGGCAGTATTCCAACATGATAATGACCCCAAACACACCTCCAAAATAACCACTGCCTTGCTAAAGAAGCTGAGGGTAAAGGTGATGGACTGGCCAAGCATGTCTCCAGACCTAAACCCTATTGAGCATCTGTGGGGCATCCTGAAACGGAAGGTGGAGGTGCACAAGGTCTCTAACATCCACCGTGATGTCATGGAGGAGAGGAAGAGGACTCTTTCTAAAGAAGCTCAGGGTAAAGGTGATGGACTGGCCAAGCATGTCTCCAGACCTAAACCCTATTGAGCATCTGTGGGGCATCCTGAAACGGAAGGTGGAGGTGCACAAGGTCTCTAACATCCACCGTGATGTCATGGAGGAGTGGAAGAGGACTCCAGTGGCAACCTGTGAAGCTCTGGTGAAGAGGGTTAAAGCAGTGCTGGAAAATAATGGTGGCCACACAAAATATTGACACTTTGGACCCCATTTGGACATTATCACTTAGGGGTGTACTCACTTTTGTTGCCAGCAGTTTAGACATTTATGGCTGTGTGTTGCGTTATTTTGAGGGGACAGCACATTTATACTGTTACACAAGCTGTATACTCACTACTTGACATTATAGCCAAGTATTTCTTCAGTGTTGTCACATGAAAAGATAACTTAAATATTTACAAAATGTGAGGTGGGTGTGCTCACTTCTGTGACATACTGTATGTAACATAAGAACAAATGAAGGTTTCTTCATTTTATAAATTTAAGCACTTTTAAAGAGTGATTTATGGCTCCTGTTGGTAATTCAATTTACCTGTGTAGATAATGTTTCGCTTTAACAAGAATACTTGTTGCAGTAAGTACAAAGGCAACAAAAGATGCATTAGTGAAGTTCTAGAATTTGCATTTTATTCCTTGCCTGTTATCAACACTGCATAAATTACTCTTACTTAAGAGCCGAGGTGGCGCAGTGGTTAGAGTGCAGTACTGCAGGCTACTTCAGCTGACTGTTCAGCAGTTCAGCGGTTCAAATCTCACCAGCTCAAGGTTGACTCAGCCTTCCATCCTTCAGAGGTGGGTAAAATGAGGACCCAGATTGTTGGGGGCAATATGCTGACTCTGTGAACCGCTTAGAGAGTGCTGTAAAGCACTGTAAAGCGGTATATAAGTCTAAGTGCTATTGCTATTGCTACTCTTCCACTTTTGTAAGAAACATTTCTAATATGAAATCTAAAGTTCTTATTTAGCTGTGAATAAGCTTGGCACAAACATTTAAATAAGTCATGCTTCAAGCAGAAAGGGCTGGTCAGGGCTAATTTAGGTACTACAAAATACGCTATTGTTTTTACTTAATTTCATAGCTTGTGTAAATACTGTGCTATAGCCAAATGTTTTGAACTGTGTGACATTACAGTGGTATTCAAGAAAAAAATTGCATTCAAAATTAGTGAAGGATGAATTTATACAAGTTGCATATTTTCTGCAATTTTCATAAAAATCTGTAATAGTAAAGAATTTCAAATAAACTTTGAATATTCTGTGGAAGTGTACTGTTTTTATTCAAAGGAACAAGACATGTGAAAATAGCTATTTTAGCAAATCACATATTTGATTAGATTCTGTTGTCTGAAATATAAAAGACCCAAATAGTATATGAGTACAGGGACAGATTACCCATAAGCTACCGGTATTGGTGCACCTGCTGGAATGTTAGCCACCTATGGAACAGACTGAGTTGGAATTATTCTGTCTGCTTTTGTGTTAAGGGGTAAAATGGGTACTTCAGAGCAGAAGTGTAATGTATCAGAAGTACCTCTTCAAACTTCCAGATCAGTGCACCCTGTTTTCAGGGAGTTTAAAGGGGCAAAACGAATGTTAACAATTTTTGGAGTCGCCAGGTACCTGTTTTTCCTTGCAAGTACCAAAATGAGGCATATCTACAAATTTAGTTTCATCTGCTTAAGTGATGTTGCCAATTTTCTGTAGCACCTTCAGTTTTGGAACCAACTGCAAAGGCAGTAAGGTTATATTATATATACATTATATATGTTACCGCGACTAAGTGATAATTGAGTATACAGCCCTAGAAACTTCAGAGGAAATGGACCCATTCATTCCCCTGCTCACTTTACTTACTAGCATCCACAGTCTAGTAAATCGAACCACACCCCCAGCCTTTTCAGGAATGTACCAATTATTACAGGCAGCAGCAATTTCAGGTAGGCAAGAGGGTTATCCCAATTGCCAGGACAAGAAGCTACAGTGAGCACCATATGCTGGTGGGATTCCTGCCTAGTTTGGGAGCTCAGCTGGCAACAAGCAGAAAAGGAGCAAACACATTGAGGCAGCACCTCATTCCAACAAGCACAAGAACTTGTGGAGGGAGGAAAAGTTTCTATGCCATTTTACAGACTTTTGAGAGTTTTGTTTAAGAACTGCAAGGCCTAAAAGGAGGAAGGTAACCCTGAAGGCCAATTGTTGGGGAAAGTGTGTGCCACCACTAACTCAGGCACAATTGACCATTTGGTCACATCCACCTGATGTAACAGAATAATAAAACTGGCCCAATTATGGCATTTTTTTATGAAACAGACTTAATTTGTTACAAAGGTATCCTCGGGTTACAATGGTAAGTTGACTGAAATTGCCAATACATGATATTACATGAATGCATCACTTAGCAACAGCAGTCTGCATTGCTGCTGTAATCCGAGGACTGTAAGGGTCATTAAGTGGGAAGAGTTGAGTACCAAGTAAGGATCATGAGGGGATGGAAAAGTGCTGTGAGTGGGCACTGGGAAACGTAAGTTAGCTAGTAAGGGTAGCAGGTGGTGCTGGAGAGTGTGGGGGAGTGGGGCACTATGGAGATCCCTGAACAAGCAGTCGTATGTTGAGGACTACCTGTATGAACAATATTACACACGTTTCTAAATACAAATGATATTTAGGGAACTTGCTAACCCAGCCTTTTTTGTGTACAAAAGCCAAGACTACTTGGATATGTTTTGTACATCTGTCTGAATTAAGTTTCATTACTTTCTGGGGCTCCCCACTAATTGCATTATAAACCAGATGCTAATTAAGCAGACAAAGCATACCAAGAGTGTTTTAAAAACAGCTTTATATGCCATGGCTCTTAGTTTAATCAAACTACCAAAATTAACATATCAACTAACACAGTTGTAATGGTTTTCAAATAAACCACACATACATTTAAAAACGATTTGTGATTCAACATTCTCATTAAAAAAACAAAAAATGAAATAACAATTGGCTCACCAACCATAACTTCAAACTTTGGTTTTCTACAATTACATAATTGTTAAAACTTTTCTAACATACCCTTCTTTGAGAGGAGTAGTACTATACCTGGACAAATTTCATTCTAGCATTAGAACATGTTTGCAAAGCGTATTTTACACATGAAGGTTTTAAAGAAGCCAAACTGAGAAAGCAAGGCCAGTCTCCTGAACTTTTCGGTCTACACAGCTGTCCCTCTTTCCAAATTCTGTTTAATTTCTGCAGTGTATTTCCCGTAGAACCTCTCAGCCTTTTTATTGAACTTGGCATTCCGCTCATTAATGTAGTCGATATCTGCATCGTCATTGTAAGAACGTCTCCGGCTGTATTTTTCACGTTTTTGAATTCTGAAAGAGAAACCAAAATACGAAGCCTATGTTTATATATAGCTACTGTGTTTCCCCGAAAGTAAGACCCTGTCTTATATTTTTTTGAACCCTGAAATAAGTGCTTGGCCTCATTGCCATGCACTCAAAAGCCCGATTGGGCTTATTATCAGGGGATGTCTTATTTTGGGGGAAACAGGGTATATCTTGAATTCGTATTTTAATGAGGTATTGGATGTTCTTCACTTGAGACAGTAATAGAATTCCCCCCCCCCTTGTATATTCAGCTAATGGGGTCAACGGGAATAAAAAACTCCATTTCATTAATCCATTCCAAAGCAAATCAATCTCTGGGTTCTATAGTTAATATGATTACTTAGAATCATTTAAAAGGGGCAAAGCCTTGCCTGATGATTATATTATTTGAAAAATAAATAGGAAAGAAAACGAGATGGACTCTTATTAGTACAAAGTGCTTAAATAATGCAATCTGAAATAAAACAGGAGGAGGCAGGAGGTCTATGATAAGCACATATAGAGATGTAAAATTTCCGGAAATTTTGAAGCTCGGAAAAACCCCCGTTTTTTTTCTGTTTTTTTTTTTGGGGGTGGGGGGATAGGGAAATTTTAAAATTGAAAAAAATGCTACATTAGCACTTTTTTGTCTTTTTAAGATTGAAAGTCATTCTGTTACTTTAGGAACATAAAATATGACTATGGACAATTCTTAAAAGATTTTATTCATCATGTTAAAATAAAATATTCCACATTGTTGTTTTTTTTTCTTTTTTCAATTTTTCCAATTTTTTGGAAAAAAACAAAAAAGCCTTCAGGAAAAAAATGGAAAAAAACCGTTTTTTTTCCCGAATTTTTCCGGGTTTTTCCCGGGCCTTCACATCTCTAAGCACATATACAAGATGCTTAATAAATTTAAACGTTCATTATGAATATGGCACATACTGTTTTTCAAGATCTGAAACCATTTTGTCAACACCTTCTTTGGAGGGCACATGAGTTCCATGGAGTAAACTATTTGAAGTTGGGAAAAAATCTTCACCACTGAAGGAGAAAAAGGAGAAAATAAATGTTAACAGTAACATTTTTGTGAAATTTCTCTAGCTCAGGAATTTGGGACAAAAAATATCAATATCTAACCCGTTATGGTAGCGCTGATTAAGAGTCTGTACTCTAATTCCATATCTGTAATCGTTTCCACTTTTCTCATTCTCTTTAACCAAAATTGAACCAGGTAGATGGAACATTTACCCCTCTACTTTAATACCAGCTGTGCAAAACTATTTAGAGGTAGTCCTTAACTTAGGACTGGTCACTTAGTGACTGTTCAAAAGTATAATGTAGCCCGAAAAAGCTACTTACACCCAGATTCATCAACCTCGCATATAAATGCACACACCACATTTTGGGCAACCAGCCGCATTTATGGACGTTTGCAGTGTCCTCTGGTCATGGGACCACGATTTATATTTTTGCCAGAAACTATTACTATAGTTTCATATAGTTTTATTACTATCACTATTTCTAATTTGAAGCAAAAAACACCCTATAGCAGTGATGGCGAACCTATGGCACGCGTGCCACAGGTGGCACGCAGAACCATATCTGAGGGCACATGAGGCGTTGCCCTATGTCAGCTCCAGCGCGCATGGCCAGCTGATTTTTGGCATTCCGGATGGTGGTGGGAGGAGGTAGTTTTCGCCTTCCCCAGGCTTCAGGAAAGCCTCCGGAGCCTGTGAATGGCGAAAAATTGATCCAACGGCCCAACCGGAAGTTCATTTCCGAACTTCTGGTTGGGCCGTTGGGCCGTTTTTCAGCCTCCCCAGGCTTCAGGAGGCTTTCCTGAAGCCTGGGGGAGTGGCGAAAAACGGCCCCAACGGCCGGCCCAACCGGAAGTTTGTTTCCAAACTTCCGGTTGGGCCGTTGGGTCTGTTTTTTGCCATCCACAGGCCCCGGAGGCTTTCCTGAAGCCTGGGGAAGGCGAAAACTACCTCCCCCCACCCTCCGGAAGGCCAAAAATCAGCTGGAATCAGTTTTTTGCCATCCACAGGCTCCGGAGGCTTCAGTGAGTCCTGTGTGCATGCGCGGGGGGAATTGCATTACGGGTGTGGGCGCGTGCGCATGCCCTTTTGGCACCTGAGCAAAAAGGTTCGCCATCACTGCCCTATAGCAAACAATGGGTTTGCTGTACAACTGCGGCATTTGCAATGCAATGTGCACAATCACATGGTAGCCTGGTTTATAACCATCATGACTTATGATCAAAATTGCGGGCTCAATTACCCTCCTAAGTCATAGACCACCTGTATTCTAATTCATATGCCTTTGGGAATGATCTCATTTGTAAATATTCATTCTAGATCCTTCTACCACATAATAATAAAACATTTAAAAAAAACCTGTGAAACAAAATTACTTGCCTTTCTTCTCTTAATTTTTCATACTTTTCCAGGTCAGGTTTAATTTGCTTGGTCAACCGCTGATACTGGCGTAATTGAGCAGCTGCATAGTCTATAGAGCAAAGAAATTAGCTAAGTGAACAATAAACTTTTACTAAATAGGGCAACCTATCTCAGCAATATTGTGATTCCCTCCGCAATGATAAACAAGTTTGTGTAACCCCTTTCTCAGGAACAAGATGAAGAATATTTAAAAGATTAGATCATGGAAACTGGACCAAAGTTTATTAAACAGAGATGTTTCGTTACTCATCTAAGTAAGTTCTTCAATCAAAATCAATTTTTTTTAGGCATAGAGTCAGTCTCTCCTTGGAATGTACTAACTCTGCCAGACTGACTGCAGCGGGATTTCTGCCCAAAATGAAATGCAATATGTAAATAATGCTCTTCATTTGCATATTGCATTTCATTTTGGGAAGAAACTCCTTGCAGTCAGTATGGCAGAGTTAGTACATTCCAACAGCTTTCTGACACTATGCCTAACCAAAAAATTTTCATTTTGATTGAAGAAGTTACTTGGATGATTAACGAAACGTCTCAGTTTAATAAACTATGGTCCAGTCGCCATGATTTAACCTCTTTAGATACTTTTGGCCTGGATGATTGAGTCTTCACTTACATAAAGATGAATAATAGATAATAAATAAAGCTGCTTTGATTGACAAGTGACTTTTGCTCTCAATTTGAACTTACCATGACAAACAAGAGTTTTGACAATGTTCCCATTTTGGCTGGGTAACCACGATCAATTCTGAAAATGTTTTATGATCCCCTTCCAATTTTCTTATGACCCACAGGGCCAAGTACTACAGAAGATATGGGCCACTGCGTAAAACTTTTATTTTTATTCAACATGTATTTGAAAACAGTAAGGATCATTTCCCCCTACCTGAAAACCCAAGATCAGGATTTCTCTTCTTCCTTTTCCTCTCAAAGCGTTCTGCATCTTCTGCACTTACTTCTAGCAGCTTTACTCTCTCATAATCTTCCCCTTTCAGCAGGCATTCCTAGTATACAGTAAACTCATTTTAATAATTTAAAACACAGATGCTCAAAAATGTTCCTCTGAGCTAAAATTTATATTTTATATTTCCTTATAAAATTAGTCTTCAGATGAATTATATGTGATCTGCTGTTGATTTCTCTTTCTGATAGGTCTATATCAGTGGTGGGTTGCTGCCGGTTCGGACTGGTTCGCCTGTACCGGTGGCGGAAATTTGTACCCGCTTGCCAAACCGGCAGCAATGGCCGGCTGTCCATGCCCCCGAACCGGTTTTCTGATCGCCGCGGTCCTGAAAGAACCCTCTGCGCATACTTCCGCAGAGGTTCATTTCCCTGAGGTGACGTAGGCACGATGCAAACCGGTAGGGAAGGTAAGTGGAACCCACCCCTGGTCTATATCCATAATAATTCCAACCTCTTTTGACAGTGTTCTAGAACATCCTGACAAAAGGAATGAATTATGAAACCCCTTGTTTAAATCCTGCCTAATCCAAATAATCACTGGGTGGGTTGATGCAAGCATATGGCACGAAAGAATAACAGTTTCCTTGGAATCACAAATGCATCCTAATATTATATTAGGAATTCTAAAAAATATTATGTGAACTGTGGTTTTACTCGTTTGGTGAAGGGTTATGAAATCTCATTTTTGGAATAGTAACAGAATTTTGGTCTTTCAGAAGCTACACTGGGCCCTTCCATTTAAAACTTAAAAATATCTTATAGAATTACTTTGAGAGTTATTAATGTACATCACATGCTTTGCACACTAATGCAAAAGGGCTATATTTGATGCCAGTATTTTCCAGTAATGGTGCAAGTATTGTATCTATCATTGCTCATTTCTAATGTAACCCAGTGAAAAAACAGTAACAGTAGGAACTTTTTTTTTTTTAGCTTTCTAATTGTCTTAAAGGTACACATCATATTATTTGCTTGTTTACCTTTTTCTTTTCTTCCACTTTGAGTTCCCATTCTAAGCGAGCCTTTTTTGCTTCCCAGTTGGTTGGTAACTTCAGCTTTTTATCTTCTTCCACAACTTCCTGATGATTTAACTTACGGGCTTCATTCTTTTAAAAATAAACAAGAGATAACAACATCTCCCATTTACCAGCGATTGATAAAATTAGAAAATAGAAACAAATCAGGGATAAGCAGCAGAAAAATTAAGAAAGCTACAAACTTCACCTATAATAAGAAATACTCTGCCAGTGAATGCTAAATTCTCATGGCAATGCAAACAAAAATTGAAAAACAGATCCTGCAGCAGAGGCTTATTAATCTGCTTACTGGTGGGCTGTGACTGCTTAATAGTAATTGTTCTGGCTCTTACTGTCATTTATTTTAACCTAATACAACAAGCATTACCCAGGCTAAGAACATGGTGATTTAAAGGCAACCCTTAAGGCTGCCTACTACTGAAAATGGTGGGTGAGTGATGTTCTCCTCCTTGAGCTGATGAATTGCTAAAGTTGTGTGTTTTTTATATACAGCCTGTTTTCAGTGGTTCCTGAAAGTGGTGTTTCAGTGATTCGTTGGCTCCGGGAAGGATAACGCCATCTGCCATTTTTTTAGTAGTAGGCAGTTGGTTTGTTAAGTACAAGTTCTGACTTAAGAATTTGAGTTAAAGATGAATTTAGGAGCTCTTTCTTCACCCAGGCAATACTTGTAACATCACTCCTCAGCCTTGGTAACATAAAAACATTCACTTATGGCTAGTGATTCCAAGGACCTCAGATTGCCTCTAATTTTGGAGTTCTCAAGATATTAACAATGTACTTCCAAGAATATGAGGTCAGCTCTTGTTTCCTATTATTTTCACTTTCAGCAATCCTGAAAAGATGCAGGCCTGTAGTATCGCAGAAGATCAGTTTGCATGGTTGAGTCCTACTCCCAGTACTAAGACTGTACCATATATAATATATAATAATATATAATTATTTTTTATTTACTGTATTTTTCGGACTATAAGACGCACCGGTGTATAAGACGCAACAAGATTTCAAAGAGGTAAGTAAGAAAAAAAAAGTTTTTGCCCTCCCCCAGCCCCCAGGAGCACTCTGCAGACCTCCCAAACCCTCTGTGCACCCTGTTTTTGCACGGGACGGGGCTTCGGGAGGGCAAAAATGGCTGTATTTGGTGTATAAGACGCACTAACATTTCCACCCTCTTTTGGGGTGGGGGGGGAAGAAAGTGCGTCTTATACTCCGAAAAATACGGTACTTATTTATCCCATTTATATGGTTGCCTACATCAACAAGTGACTCTGGGCAGCAAACAGAATTAAAATAAAAACTATTACAAATTTTATATCCTGAACTACCAACTTTTTTTCTTCTCACCCTCTTCAAGCCATTTTCTATCTTGCATGCTAAATTATTGCCCCATAAATCTTGTACACTGTGCTATATAATTTAATTAGGTCTCACAAGGATTTACTGTTCTTGGATTTGAATCCAAAAGTCACAAAGTAACCTTACCCTTTTCAAATGAAGCTCTCGGAATTTTCTAAGCCGTTCTTCTCTCTTTTGGGCAGCAGCTTCTTCAGCTGTCATCGGACTGTCTGAAGTGTTGGAAATCATCTGGAATATCAGCCACATGTATTTAAAAAAAAAATAATCTGGGGTTGAGATAAATGGTTATACAATACACTATGTATAAAAAGCAGTTTCACATCAGGATCACATACTAAATAAAGCACTAGTTAAACGCATGATGTTATTACTTGCTCTCTTTTGTTACCATACTGATTTTACCCACATTTCCTTTTAATTGGCAGAGCCCACTTGTTATGGATTGGTTCTATTGCTTCTTGCATTTTAGCCCATGGTTGGCATACAGGCCTGACACTTTTGGGATCTGACTTGGTGGATATATGGGATCAATTATTATTTTCACTGCTGTTATTGTCTTATTTGTACTGGTCTAAAACCATTAACAAGATGTGTCTAATTTTGTCACTCAGGATCTGATATCTAATTCTGTATTTTATAAGAGATCAAAAAGTTCAAGACAGAGGCTTTTGAAGTATAATTATTGCCTTGAGCTTTAGCAATACAGTACCAGGAGAAAATAAAAATATTTTCATAGTAAACTCACTCTATCCATTACAATTAAAATGTACAGAAAGTGATCAAGGATGAAGAAGTGGTTTATCAAAACCCAGGAAAAACCAATTATCCTTGTAAATCACTCTCAACAATACAATGTTAATAATTATATAATATAATGTGTAGTATATCTATATAATACATGTTAACAATATAAGAAGGGGAAAGAGGAAGGGGACAACCAGCAGCAAGATGGATAGATTCAATTACAGTGAACCATTGGGAGTCTTGAAAGGACAGATTGCAGACCAATCATGGAGAAAATCTATGCGGTTGCTAGGTGTCAAAAACAACTTGATGGGTCCCAATCAACAAATCAATGGGCAAAGTATCTCAACATGCAAGAGGAGAAGGGATGAGGCTACATGTAAAAGGCTTTTCTCAACTGATTCCTAAATACAGGGGAAATGGAACTAAACTGATAATTTGTAGAATTATTCTAAACATAACACTTCCAGGATCTACCTATACACCCTACAGCAGGGGTCTCCAACCTTGGCAACTTTAAGACTTGTGGACTCCAACTCCCAGAATTCCTCAGCCAGGTTGGAGACCCGTTCTAGGCATTGCTGAATTGCAGCTCACAGCAAGGCCGCACAGACAGGCCGCTGGGAATGTTGGGAGTTGTAGTCCAGCCCAGGTTTCTCATCCCTGCCACCGATTCAGAGCAGCAACTCCGGCCAAACCAAATCTCTTACTTCCCAGGATACAGACAACCTTCCCCAACGCGGCGCCTCGGGCTGTGCTGGACTAAAGCTTTCGGTTGCAGTCCAGTGGCCAGATTGCCCTAAAACGAGCCTTTATCACTCTTCTAGCAACACTCATCTCTCACCGTCCCATCCGCAGAGGCTCCGGGATCCACAGTAGTCGCCATCTTCTCGTCGTCTCGGTAAACATCGAGCACTTCCTGTTTCCGGCTTCCGCCTCGTGATGTCACTGATGACGCGAATGAAAACAGACGTCTGTCCCTCGAGGGGAAAAATATCATTGACATTCCAGCAGGAGGCTCTATGTTTGGAGAAACCATCGAGATGCGTGCGCGAGCGGCTGCCATAGTGTCGAGGGGGGGGAATTGAGCTGCAGCGCTTAAGAGGCCAGGCGGGGAATGACAACCCAGCAAAGATAATAAAAGTGAAGGAGGCCCGTCAGAAAACAAACAAGGTTGAGGTAACATTTATCTCTTGGGAGCGAGTTCTGTTATTCTGTTCTGCAGAAACTGTCGAGGTTTCCGCTTCGCAGGAAAAAAAAACAGTTCAATTGCCTTTTGAAAAAGCACCTTTGAGACAACTATGGTCTGGATGACTAAGAATTTACACAGACTAAAGTAATGTTTCTCAACCTCAGCAAGTTTAAGATAGGTGGACTTCAACTCCCAGAATTCCCCAGCCCGCATATGAGATTGATTTCTCACTTTCCTCCAGGAGCTCAAGGTGGTTTATTTTGGGAAGCAAACCATAGTTTAGTAGAATGCATACATCCATTTCCTACCACTTACAATTTCTCTCTTTCAGAAGGTTAACCAATATCTTTAATATTCATGAGGGAGGTCAAAAATATTTCTCTTTGGTTAAACTTTCTACTACAGTAGATTAAAAACCAAACAGTAAAATCCAGAAAATTTCATTTTACCTGAGCTGCAGTTATTAAAATACCTCCTTATTTTCCAAGGCAGGATTTTATATTTAATCCTGTCAAGCACAAGAGTGTTAATTGTTGTAGTAGTGGAAATCAAAACAGCACCTTTCAGTCCTGCAGAAAGAACTTGCTGTATTCAGACTTGACAAAAACTTGGCATATTTTATTCAAATTTTAATATTCATAGAAATCCATCCTGTCTTTGCACCAAGCTATATTGATCATACGATGGCAGTATAGTTCTAAATATTCATCTGGAGAACTAATGAAAGGAAACACCATCATGACGCTCACTGAAAATACACAAAGAAATTGTATTTTTCTTTTCCTCCACTTCACCTTTACAAATCCACGCTAACACATCTTGGAGTGAAATGCTTGGGCAACTGTGTACTTTCGTTAGAAGCTAGGTTGAGGGAAATGCAGAACTAAATAACTGTTCATTTCTTAAATGCAGAGGTTGCAATGAGCTGGGGGGATAATCAGTGGTGAAAACTAATTTTTTTTTGCCACTGGTTCTGTGGGCGTGGCTTGGTGGACATGTCTTGGTGGGCGTGGTCATGTGGTCATGTGACTGGGTGGGCATGGCCAGGTTGTCATGTGACTGGGTGGGAGCAGCCAATTTAGCAGTCCATTTTGCCAGGGTTGGACTAGATGACCTCTGAGGTCCCTTCCAGCATTTGCTGTGCTGTTTCAAAGCATCCTCTGAAGCTGTGTCTAGTGCCAGCCAGGTTTGTGGTCCTCCCTCCCTCCCTCCCTCCTTTCTTTCTTTCAGGTGAACCGGCAGGGAAAAAAGGCTTTAAAAAGTAAAAAAAAAAACAACCCAGGAAGTGATGACATCGGGGCAGGTGGGCGGAGCCTCGCGCTACCATCGCTGCCGGTTCTCCGAACCAGCTGCCGCTGCCGCTACCTACTCGCCCGAACCGGGAGGATTTCACCACTGGGGATAATTATCTTTCACCCCCCCTTACAGATTATTTGGGTACGGATAATCCTCAATTTATGATTACAATTGGGATCAGAATTTTCATTGCTTAGCAAGGTAGTTGCTAAGTGAATAACACTTGATTTTATGATGATTTTTGCACCAGTTGTTTGCAGTTGTTAAGTGAATCACATGATTGTTAAGCAAACCCAGCTTCCCCCATTAACTTTGCTTGGCAGAAGCCAGCAAGCAACATCACAAATGGCAATCACATGGCCCCAGGACACTATAGAGCCGAGGTCCGCGCAGTGGTTAGAGTGCAGCACTGCAGGCTACTTCAGCTGACTGCTAGCTGCAGTTCGGCGGTTCAAATCTCACCGGCTCAAGGTTGACTCAGCCTTCCATCCTTCTGAGGTGGGTAAAATGAGGACCCAGATTGTTGGGGGCAATATGCTGACTCTGTGAACCGCTTAGAGAGGGCTGTAAAGCACTATGAAGTGGTATATAAGTCTAAGTGCTATTGCTATAATCGTTGTAAATACATGCCAGTTGCCAAGCACTCAAATTTTGATCACACGTGGGCAGGGGTGGGTTCCACTTACCTTCCCTACCGGTTTGCATCGCGATGGAAGTGCGCGTTTTGCACACGTGCACGCATGCAAAGCAAGTGTGCGCGCCTACGTCACGTCGGGGAAATGACCCTCTGCGCATGCGCAGAGGGTTCTTTTTGAGCCGTGGCGACCGGAGAACCGGTGGACAGCCGGCCATCGCTGCCGGTTCGGTGAGCGGATACAAATTTCTGCTACCGGTACGGGAGAACCGGTCCGAACCGGCAGCAACCCACCACTGCACGTGGGGTTGCTACACTGTAACTTTGAACAATCACTAAAGCTTACATTAAGAAAAAATATATTAAGATAAAAACTCTACATTCATGTAGAAATATGGATGTTTATAAAATTTCACTTTCAATTTTCAATTCTGTCATTTCTTCTGGATAAAAATTATCTTAAGAAATTTCTTAAGAAATCACATTACCAAATACTGTAATAAAAATGAAATTGTTAGCTGATAGTGGGGTGTTCCTCACCTAAGTTGTTTAGGCCAATTCTGCCTTCAGATTGTCTTTACTCTGAAAATATATATTAAAAAAGTGGTGAAATAGCATAACACAGGCTAGTTGGTTCACTGCTTTGAAGCTATTAAGAAATAAGCTGCTAAACCTGCTACATTAACATTCACACATTAACTATTTTCATTCTTGAGGATCTAAAAATGATCTGGAAATTGCATTTTCCAATCAGGCGGGCAATTTCTGTCTAATTTGCAGTTTTTTTTCATTAAGGAGAAATTGACTCCCAAGTTAAATTTCCTTATATGAAGGAATAAAATATTGTAGATTGTCTTCTACTGCTCTCTACTGGTTGCTATCAGCCACTGATAATTGACTTAATTATTTAATACATCCCTGTCATGTATTGTGAATCAGACACTGGCTTCCTTGTGCTCAAGATAAAATACCTTCCACAACATTAGTTGTTGTCTAAATGCAGTATTTTTCAATCTTAGGAGTTTCAAGATGTGTGGACTTCAACTCCTAGAATTCCCTGTTGACTGCGGAATTCTGGGAACTGAAGTCCACACATCTTTAAGTTGCCAAGGTTGAAAATCAATGGTCTGAGCCTTAGAGTCTAAGGCCTGGACCAGGGGTATTAAACTCATGTCGTCACGGCGGTGTCACGTGATGATTCGGGACTTTTCCCCCCTTCGCTAAACCGGGCGTGGGTGTGGCAGGCGTATGACGCGTCCGGCCCGTGGGCCTGGAGTTTGACAGCCTTGGCTTAGACCATTGGTTTTCAACTTCGGCAACTTAAAGGCGTTGCTTAAGTACTTTAAGGCACTTTGCATTAAAATGTGTGGACTTCAATTGCTGGTTGGGGAATTCTGGGAATTGAAATCCACACATCTCAAAGTTGCTGAGATTGAGAAATACCACTTTAGGATAGTGTTTTGGATTTTATTTTAGCTACATTGTATGAATTCAACCATGTTAATTGATAAGACATTATTTACAGCTTGATGCAATGTATAAATGCATCAAGCTATGAACCATGTGGCAGAACTGTGGCAAGAAAGGTCGTAAAATGGGGCAAAACAACTATCTTACTTAGCAACAGAAATATGGGTCTCAACTGTGGTTGTAACTCGAGGGCTACCTGTACATTAGTTAGGTTTTGTGTTGTGGAGTTTGTGCAATACTGCTAAGATTAGGGCAATTGGCTGAGATTGCAAAAATCTGATTGCCTATCAGAGAACAGCAGAGAGATTTAGAAACCTCCAAGTTTTTGCTCCCATCTAGTGGTAACCCTAGTTATAATTTTTCAAAGCCCAGAGACATATAATCATTTGATTGGGGAGCTAGAAGTACCTGACTAATGTGCTTAACAGAAATTAACCTGGTTAGAGCAGTACTCTATTGAAAATGAAAGAGTGCTAAGGATCAAAATCAATTCCTTGACAGCCAAATTAGTGCAAGGCTGGCTTTAAATTTCATCTAAATACCCTTAAAATGATAATCCTAATTGCATTATATCCAAGTCCCTGATCAGATAGTTCAGATGATGATAAAATGGTTGCACTGGGAGGTGGATAAGAAAGCCAGGAGGGACATCTGAATGATTCCAAAGAAATATTTCATTCATGTATAAAATTGACAGAGGTCTTCTACTTAGATGTTGCCCAAATCGGTGTCCTACACAGCAGCCCGTAGGACATTATTGCCTGCTTGATAAATCATAGTTCAACAAAACCAAAGTTTATTGTGTGATATAGGTATTGCTTCTTGTTTTGGTTGAAGTAGGTTATGGGCTAATTCTTGTATGGGTTGTCCTTGATTTACAATCATTCGTTTATCAATTGCTGAAAGTTACAAGGCACTGAAAAAAGTAACTTATGACTAGTTCTCATGCTTACGACCGCTGCAGCATCCCCATGGTCACGTGACCAAAATCCAGTCACTTGGCAACCACTATGTATTTATGACACTTGCAGTGTCCCGGGTTCACATGATCTCCATTTGAGACCTTCTCAGCCAGCTTCCAACAAGCAAAGTCAATGGGGGAAGCTGAATTTGCTTACTAAATGTGTGCTTCTTTTAACTGCAGTGATTTATTTAATAATCACTAGGCAAAAAAGATCATAGAATTGGGTGTGACTAACAACCACTTTGCTTAGTAATGGAAATTCTGGTTCCAGTGATAGTTGTAAGTTGAGAACTACCTTTAAATAGCCAGATAGGATGTCATTAAAAGAGACTCGTGACTCCACAAAGTTTCTTCTTTCAAAAGAGTGAACAGAACAGTCTAGAGTTGCAGCAGGTAACTAATACATATTAAAATCTAAAGGGGAAGAGAGGCTCTACAATTATTACATCCAGAATTTACAATGACCAAACTGTATCCTGGGTCGAATTGCAATGCCTATCACCTTCTATCTCAGTGATCAAAAAAGCCTCTGAAGATACTTGCTCCATTTGGATCAGGATCTTAGTACAATTCCCGTTCAAATCTTGGAACAAGTCCTTCCTTCCTTCCTTCCTTCCTTCCTCCCTCCCTCCCTCCCTCCCTTCCTTCCTTCCTTCCTCCAATCCATCCTTCCTTCCTTCCTTCCTTCCTTCCTTCCTTCCTTCCTTCCTTCCTTCCTTCCTTCCTGTATAGTTTTTAGAAATAAGGCTTAATATTTTGCTTTCCAGCACCTTCCAATCTAAGAAGGCATTTTCAAAAGAAGAAGAGAATAAATTTGCAGAATTAAGGTGTCCACAAACTAAAAAAAATCTCAGATATCAACTTCATTGAATACACAGGGTCATACAAGATGCACCCTTAGCTGGGTTTAAGAGTCTGGCAACGCTTTGCCACTTTCCAAAGTTGATCTCTTGGATATTTAGCAACCGGTCAAATCTATCAAACCTTCATTAAGGGATAAATTTGATATATAGGCTTTATAAAGATACAAGTTTACGCTGGGTTTATGTGAGGCATTCTTGTTGCTAAGATGTTGGATGCAAATCTTTGTAGCACTGTAGTTTCTAAGTTTTAATTCCATTTTCTTAAAAGACTCCAAAATGAATGAGAGCCAATAGAGAGCTGGTTGACCTTAAGTCAGAGATGGGCAACTGTGGCAACTTTACGACCTGTGGACTTCAACTCCCAGAATTCCTGAGTCAGCATGGTGGGCTCAGGAATTCTGGGAGTTGAAGTCCACAGGTCATGAAGTTGGCACATGTGTTCCCTCTGCTTTCAACTGTTTCAGAAATAACATCCATCCATCCTCTCTCTTAAACAGGGGTCCCCAAACTTGGCAACATAGCTGGCTGGAGAATTCTGGGAGTTGAAGTCCACAAGTCTTAAAGTTGCCAAGTTTGAAGACCTCTACCCTTAAAGAAGGAAAATTCAGCCAGCAGAATTCCCATGGAGCTCTCCCTGGTCCTGTTTCCGGCTGGTTTCTGTGCCAAAGAGCTTCTGATCGGTTTTGTCTTTCCTCCTTGTTGCTTCTCTGGCTTGGAGCCTTGCCTTGACTCATCTTTTGGATCTGATTGACACAACCCATCAGCCATCTCCTGTTTCCACTGCCAGACACAGCTCACGCATCCCACTAAGTCACCACATGTTTTGTTTGCTCTGGACTCCAGTCAAAAGCAGCAACATGGATTTCTAAACCATGGTTTATTGCTTTGTGTATGGCACAAAACCACGCCATTGCAGCAGCTTCCATAAACAATATTAAACAAGCCACGTCTCTAATGCAGGTAGTCCTTGACTGTGTGAGCTGTGCCGTGGTCATGTGACCACAGGATGTTGCAAACAACTACCAATTTGGGCTGGTTACCAAGTGCCCAAAATGCAGTTACATGACCGGGTAAAAGGTATCATAACTCTGAATCTGGGCCATAAGTAACTTTTTCAGGGTCTGTCATAATGTCAAACAGCTGGTCACATGACTGCATTTTTGGGCACTTGGCAACCAGCCAGGGGTGAAATTCAGCAGGTTCTGACTGGTTCTGGAGAACCGGTAGCGGAAATTTTGAGTAGTTCGGAGAATCGGCAAACGCCACCTCTGGCTGGCCCCAGAGTGGGGAGGGAATGGGGATTTTGCAGTATCCTTCCCCTGGAGTGGGGAGGGAATGGGGATTTTGCAGTGTCCTTCCCCTGGAGTGGGGAGGGAAAGGAGAAGTTGCAGTATCCTTGACCGGGAGTGGGGAGGGGAGGGAGCTGTTGCAGTATCCTTCACATGGAGTGGGGAGGGAATGGGGATTTGNGGGGATTTTGCAGTATTCTTCCCCCAGGAGTGGGGAGGGAATGGGGATTTTGCAGTATTCTTCCCCCAGGAGTGGGGAGGGAATGGGGATTTTGCAGTACCCTTCCCCTGCCACGCCCACCAAGCCACGCCCACCAAGCCACGCCCACAGAACCGGTAGGGAAAATTTTTGAATTTCACCCCTGCAACCAGCCCACATTGACGGCTGTTTGCAACATTCTGCAGTCGTATGATTGGGATTTACATAGCAGACAATTGGCTTGCTTAACAACCACCGTATTCACTTAATGACTGCCACATAAAAGGTTGTAAAATTGGATGTGGTCATGTGGTGACCTGCTTAAACAGCCATCACCATTTGCAACTATATTTGTGGGCTCAATCAGTCTGGAATCCCTATCTGGGCACAAGAGGGCAAAGCCCGATTCCCCCTTGAATGATGTTGAACCTTATTTAGTCTCACTGAGGTACAAACCATCAGTCTGAGAAGATTCCTGTGTTACAGGCCTGAGCAATAAAATAGCTAACTGAACACTTCAGGTGTGGAAATCTGGTTGTTCGTGCCTGACAGGTATGAACCTAACCAGGTGTTATGGTTTGGTTCCAGGTAGACCCCTTGCTGGAAAGGTGCTCTACTGAGGCTGAATGAACACCTGGGCCTTTGCTTCTGACCTGGACCCCCAGGTTCCGATCCAGGATAGGAGCTTCCTCCAGCCAGCCCTTAGAAGCAACAGTCTCTGACGAGAGAGACAGAAAGGTGGACATCAGCTACTCAGGTATAACTGAAGGAAGCCAGACTAATCAGAGCCTGCTGTTATGTAGGAAGCAACATGATGAAAGTAGGTTTACTTCACCTTTGAGCTTTGTTGGCTCTTGTCTTAGAACTTCAAGCTGCGAAGGCTTTTTCCTGGAAAATGAACCCACGTTGTGTTTGGATTCTCCCTCTTGCCACCATCGTAGATAAGCTCTATCTGGTGAGCTTATGAATACATGGAATCTAGACTGAATTTATGAATCAGATAGATAAAGTATTCTTTGAGCAGCATAAGCACAGTTATTCATGAGGCCTAGCCTATTGTTGCCTTTCCCAACCAGGTACCCTCCAGAAGAAGATGTGCTGGCTGGGAAATCTCTGAGTTGAAGTCTTAATATATCTGAAAGGCATCAGATTAAGGTTGAAGAATGCTAGATTGGAACTTTCCTTCCTTCCTTGAGGAAGCTGCTCCACCTCATAGTTTATGCCTCTGCTGCCCTATGGCATTTTTAGGCAGATTATAGTTAGGGTTAATGATACCATTAATGAGACTATTTCAAAACTGTGCTCAGGACTGGTTTCCATTGGACTTTTGGGTCCAGATGTAGCAATAGCAATAGCACTTAGACTTATATACCGCTTCACAGTGCTTTTTACAGCCCTCTCTAAGCGGTTTACAGAGTCAGCCTCTTGCCCCCCAACACTCTGGGTCCTCATTTTACCCACCTTGGAAGGATGGAAGGCTGAGTCAATCTTGAGCCTGGTGAGATTCGAACTGCCAAATTGCAGGCAGCCGGCAGGCAGCAGAAGTAGCCTGCAGTACTGCACTCTAACCACTGCGCCACCGTGGCTCTTTAAACCTAACTTATCTCAGAGGCTTAGGCTGACTTCTCACATTGTACAGGTAGACCTTGACTTATGACCACAATCGAGCCCAAAATTTTTGTTAAGTGAGACATTTGTTTAAGTGAGTTTTGTCCCAGTTTACGACCTTTCTTGCCACAGTTGTTAAGTGGATCACTGTAATTGAGAAGTTAGTAATTGATTTTGCTTGTCAAAAGGTCACATGACTTTAGGACACAGCAACGGTCACATGACCATGGGGATGCTACAAAGGTAGTGTGAAAAAAAGTTTTCAGTGCTGTTGTAACTGAACAGTCACAAAATGAACTGTTGTAAGTCGAGGATTACCTGTACTGTGCCATTGGCTTGGTATATAATATGCCAACTCTGTGGTTGTGGGTTTTCTTTTGTTTTTTTGTTTAGCATTGTTGGACTCATTGTAGTTTAGTTAAATCATGGCTTAGAAGAATGAATGTAGACATGGGAGTTTGGGCTTAGCATAGTGGGTAAGCCAGCCACAACTGGTTTAAACTGTGGTATGTGGATTAGTGTGCATTGTGAATCCACCCTTAAAGTGAGGATAAATGGGTGCGAACAAGAGCTTGGGACAACTATTTAAAAAAATTGATTATGACTCCAGTGGTGGTGAGTCGTCTGTTTTAACTTTGCTATGTCTGAAAAATGCCAACCATTTTATGGGATTTGAAAAGAAAGCTAATATTGATAGTTATGCAAAGGTAAGACTTTGGGGGACCCTGCCTCTTTGTGGTGCACCCCCTGGGGCCTCGTGTTCCAGAAACTGCTTGCATTCATTTGTGGGGGGGCTGAACTGAAAGTACTTTTATAGCTGATAGTAGAAGAAGTGTCTGTTGTCCTTTGAGTAATTTCCCCGTGGACTGATCTAACAGGATGAGGTTAGCTTGTGAGTTTCTCCCTTCTCCACCCAGGTGCATTCATGCTCTGCTCTGTTTCTTGAAAATGCAAACCACATGATTTATTTTACTGTCTCGGAGGATACAGTCTGGACACGGGGAGTGGACAGGCTGCAGCAAAAGCTTGCATTTTAGCTGCCACAAAACTGAACTTTTTTAACCTAATGATTGCCCCATTTGCATGTCTCTCCTCCCAACATTATGTCAAAACACACTCCGAATGTCAATAAATGTTACCAAGACAGCTGGGTGCCTGTAGCTCGCTTTCAGGCAGCTTTGTGAAAAACATGAATTGATGATGGTGGTTTGCCAACAGAAGAAAAGCTGGCTCAGCTTTCTCCAAATTAGCACCCTGTGTTGATGCTGGGGTGTAATCCCTAACTTTCCTATTATGGGAAATATTTGGTTCTGGTCCGCCTGAGGGGAGTTGCTGAATTTGGGAATGCTGGTTTAGCTTGATAGCTGAAACTCTGCAAATCCGTGACAAGAATTAACATCAGATTGATGGAATTCCATTGCGGTTGGGTTCAATATATATATTGATGTGTATATATATAAATGTGTGTGTGTGTGTGTGTGTGTGTATATATATATAAAATGTGTATATATATATAATGTATATATATATATATATAATGTATATATATATAATGTGTGTATATATATACTGATTAACATCAGATTGATTGAATTTCATTGTGTTTGGGTTTAATATATATATTGATGTGTATATATATAAATGTGTGTGTGTGTGTGTGTGTGTGTATATATATATAAAATGTGTATATATATATAATGTATATATATATATATATAATGAAGTAGATGTAGATGTATATATATATATACTG
>QLTV01001686.1:1862718-1903109 GCA_003457575.1 Thermophis baileyi | reverse complement strand
GTTGCCTTGTTAGACAAGGTGCCCAAATTCTAATCCAATAAGGGTGTGGCTAGCTGATGAGAGCTAAATAGCTTGAAAGAGATCTATACTAGTCTCCCTTTATTTATGTAAAAATATGTAACATATAGAAACGGACTGTCGTTTGTAAATAACTGCCTGGATGGCCCCTGGAGGGGCCGAAAGGCAAAAAGGAAGCAGTATGCTCCTTCCCATATTTGGGTATACCAGGTGATTTAACAGAGAACGGCGAGGGGGCCGGGTTCTAATCCCATAAGGGTGTGGCTAGCTGATGAGAGCTAAATAGCTTGAAAGAGATCTATACTAGTCTCCCTTTATTTATGTAAAAATATGTAACATATAGAAACGGACTGTCGTTTGTAAATAACTGCCTGGATGGCCCCTGGAGGGGCCGAAAGGCAAAAAGGAAGCAGTATGCTCCTTCCCATATTTGGGTATACCAGGTGATTTAACAGAGAAAACACACACACACACACACACACACACACACATATATATATGTGTGTGTGTGTGTGTGTGTGGTGTGTGTGTGTGTGTGTGTGTGTGTGTGTATAATGTATATAGATATATATAATGAACACACGTATATGTGTGTGTGTACTAAGTCATAATATGGTTTATTAAGTTTGGGTGAGAGTATTGTGTGAACTTAGTCATTGTGCTTTTTAAACTATGAGGAAGCCCAACCAATTACGGTATCTGTTTTTATGGAGGGGGTTGTGAGCTAGCGTGCCTTAGCAATCCAGCCCGTTTGGTTAGCTAATCAGTCACTACTCTGTTGATTCCAGAATGAATGAAAAAGATCCAATTTGTGATGGCTCACAACTGCAGAAAGGGCTACGGTAGTCCTCAACATATGACCACAATGGAGCCCAAAATTTCTGTTCCTAAGAAAGACATTTAAGTATATTTTGCCCCATTTTACAACCTTTATTGAACAGTTGTTAAGTGCATCACTGCAGTCGGGAAATGAATCATTTGGTCATTAAGCAAATCTGGCCTCCCCCATTGATTTTGCTTGTCAGAAGGTGGCTGGGAAGTTTATAAACAGTGATTACTGGACCCTGGGACACCCAACCGTCATAAATATGAGTCAGTTGCCAAGCGTCTGAATTTGTATCTCCTAACCATGGGGATTCTGCAACGCTCGTAAGTGAGAAAACCGGTCATAAGTCACTTTTTTCAGTGCTTGGAATGGTCACTATATGAATGGTTGAGGACTACCTGTATAAGGTTCTGAAACAGTCTATTAGTGTTCTATCCACTTTATTTCAATTGTAGTTTCAGATATTGAGATGAGAGTGACACAACAGGACAGTTTATTATCTTGAAATCCTTAAATAACATGCAAGGGTGAAGCATCTATCTCTAAACACACACATGATGTAGAGTTTGTTTTGGCCAGGATTGTGCATTTTTTAAAAGCCACAAGATACGATACTTCTTTATTTCTTTTTAGATTTTGAGAATATCTCTAATATAGGCCAGAACGTCCTGATTTCACCAATGATGGCTCTTTATAAAGGGACCAGGTTTGTCTGAGTGTGGTATTTGAGGCAAGTCAGGAGACAAGGGGTTGTGCTATTGAGTGATGGCCTCTTAATTTTATTAAATTAAGTTTTCTACCCTGGCTTCTTTTGACTCAGTTCATTAAAACAACCAGTTTTCAACGAGGGCTTCATTTGCTAACATCGATTCCTTTAATCGCATTTGACTGTATACCTAGGTTTCTCCACTTTCTCTAATGGACATTCCCATTTATAAATCTTATTCTAGTAGAGTAATACTTCCAGAGATGATTATATAGGAGTAAGACAAAAAGAAAAAGTATCTTATGCCAGATTAAATCCATCGGCATCATTATTGATGGCTGATAGATTAATGTGTAGACATCCATGCTGTGTTCTATCCCAACCAGGTCAGTCACAATCTTAGTAGCCATATTGGTAATATGTGCCAGGATTACATTTAACTTAGTTAATAGCATAGGTGGGTTCCTGCTGGTTCGGACTGGTTTTTTAGAACCGGTAGCGGGAATTTCCCCGTGCTTGCCGAACCGGCAGCGATGGCTGGCTGGACACGCCCCCGAACCGGCTCTCTCGGTGGCACCATAGGCGCCGCCATCTTGTTTTTCACTTCTGCGCACGCGCAGAAGCTGGATTTTCAGTACTATGCATCTGCGCACGCCTATGTGCCGCACCTGTGCGCCGCGCCCATGCGGCGTGGGAGGAAGCAAACCGGCAGCGAGGTAAGTTAGAACCCACCCCTGGTTAATAGGTTTAATTAGTTATTAGGACCTGATTAATAGAACCTGATAAGTTTGAAGCTTACATTGTACAAATGTAGACTTTTGGTTAGTTTAAGGTGAGGACCTAGCAAATGTTAATATTGAGTTAATTATGTTGTGTGAATGGACCATTGAACTAGAAGATTTCTTGGAGATCACTTAATGCAATCATTTTCTCTCAGTGCTGGATTTTCACTTCAAGAGGCATCTACAACGTCCTCAGTCAGCCTCTGCTTCAGTGGTGAAATCTAAAAAAATTTCTTACCGGTTCTGTGGGCGTGGCTTGGTGGGCGTGGCTTGGTGGGGTCATGTGACTCAGTGGGTGTGGCTATGTAGTCATGTGACTGGGGGATCAAAAGACAGAACCTCACTTTAACAATGTCCTGCTGGAGCAGGGTTGGACTAGATGACCTCCAGGTCCCTTCCAGCCCTGGATTATCCTCTGAAGCTGCGTCTAGTGCCAGGTTTGTAGTCCTTCCTGCCTCTCCTTTTTCCCTCCCTCCCTCCCTCCCTCCCTCCCTCTCTCTCTTTCTTCTTTCTTTCTTTCTTTCTTTCTTTCTTTCTTTCTTCTTCCTTCCTTCCTTCCTTTCTTTCTTTCTTTCTTTCTTTCTTTCTTTCTTTCTTTCTTTCTTTCTTTCTTTCTTTCTTTCTTTCTTTCTTTCTTTCTTTCTTTCTTTCTTTCTTTCCACCCCCTACCCCCCATTTTTGGCCTAGCAGGCTTCAGGAAAAAAAAAAAAGTTCCGAGGTCAGCTGTGCAATGCGCGATCGTCGGAACTTTTTTTTTTAACTTTTTTTTGTATTTTTTACTACCGGTTCTGTGAACCAGTAGCATTTTTTACTACCAGTTCGGGCAAACTGGCCCGAACCGGTAGCATTTCACCCCTGCTCTGCTTAAATATGCTCAATGAGGGAGAGTCCCTCACCTCCTGAAGCTGTGTTAGGCTTGGAGATCTTTAAAAAGTGGTAGCTCTCATACTAGAATGGGTTAGTTTTGAGATATCTGTAAATTAGGGGAAGGATTTAATGGGCAAATCAAAAATCTCTACACAAAGGTTAGAATTCCTATTGTTCCATCTCTCTCTCTCACACACAAAGCAAAACTGCTTATTACTTCTATTGTTATTTATTTAATTTGGACATTGCCCTATTTGAATGGACTCTAGGTGGCTCCCAGAATGAAAACAAATGGTAAGATAAAATCTAGATAAAAAAACAATGAATGAGATGCCAAATCAGGCCAATATCAACATACATTCATACATACTCACACACATACACACACTCTATAAGGATCACCAACCACCCTAGCCAGTGGTGGGTTGCTACCAGTTCGCCCCGGATTGGGCGGCGGCGGCGGGAGGCTCCGCCCACCTGCCCAGACGTCATCAAAAACGCTCTGTGTATGCGCAGAAGTGTTGCGCGCACTCCCGTTCCCAAACCGGTAGCAAAGGTAAGTGAAACCCACTACTGACCCTAGCCCTACAGCCTTAGAGAAGAGCCAGGTCTTTAAGGACCTCTGGAACATCATCAGGATGGGAGTCACCTGGATCTCAGAGGGAACCTTGTTCCAGAGGACAGGTACCATGATAGAGAAGGTGCACTTTTAGGGTACAGGTAAATGGCATTGTTTATTCAAAGAACCTGGAGTTTGCCAGATTGAATTAGCTGGTCAGGTACCCTGTGAGATAAATGTTCTCTCAAGTATTGGTAGAGCCAGTTGCCAAGTGTCCGAATTTTGATCACATGGCCATGAAGATGCTGCAATGGTTGTGAGTGTGAAAAATGGTCATAAGTCACCTTTTTTCAGTGCCGTTGTAACTTTGAATGGTCACTAAACAAATGGTTGTAAGTTGAGGACCTCCTGGAACCAGGCCCTATGTCATTTAGTCACGACCAGCACCTTGAAACACTTACATTAAATTATCTGTTCATTTTCATAGCGGCCAAAATCCTCCATCGCATTGAAGTAGCTTAGTAGAAGGCCTGAAACATGTTAAGCTTTCTTTCTTTTTTTTTTTTTGATGGAAGTGGTGATTGTGAGCTAGGGTGCTTTACAAATCCAGCCCATTTGGTTAGCTAATGAGCCAGTGCTCTGCTGATGCTGGAGTGAGTTAAAAATGTGCAAATGCAGGCAATTTGGGATGGCTCACAACTGCAGGAAGGGCTGTAAGTCACTATCTTATCAGCAACCTCCATCAGCCAAGCAGGAGAAATGAAAATCTGGCTAAAATACAAATGTTTAAAAAAAGAAAAGAAAAGAGGAAGACGGAAGCCCTCCCTTCCCCCCGCCGCCGTTAAAAATGTTCAAGCACATTTCTTAGAAAACGGTTGGTGCCATTCATAGAAGCAAGGGGAAACTTGCAACTCTGGTTTCCTTCCGGGGAAGGTAAGGAGGAAGCATCCAAAACAAAGCGAGGGAAACATCTCCAAACAAAAACCCTCCTTCTGAGCTTGATGAAATCTGACAGGAGCTTTTGAGTTCCCCAAGTAGGCTTTTAGGGCTGAAGATCTAGAACAGGGGTGTCCAACCTTGACGACTGTAAGATCTGTGGACTTCAATTCCCAGAATACCCCAATCAAGCAACTACCGGTGCAAACAAACTAGCTACCAGTTAAACAACAGCCTTATCATGGAACTACTAAGAACACTCCTACCAACTCTGACACAGCAAGTCACTAATATATAAAAACAAGAGCAAACCGTGCTTCCTTCTAGCATTGATGATGTTACCTAGTTTGGGAATGAAATGTCTGCAAGAAAACTACCAAACTCTTGATAAGAGTCCCTTGGGAGTTGGGCGGCATACAAATTTAATAAATAATAATAATAATAATAATTTACGTTTGAAAAATGAGAGGTGAATGCATAGTTTCTCAGATCTTGCTAGAAGGTGATTAAGAGATGCATGTAATAGAGATTGGTGTTATGTCCAATGCAGGGGTGAAATCCAGCAGGTTCTGACAGGTTCTGGAGAACCGGTAGCGGAAATTTTGAGTAGTTCGGAGAACTGGTAGTGGAAATTTTGAGTAGTTCGGAGAACCGGCAAATACCACCTCTGGCTGGCCCCAGAGTGGGAAGGGAATGGGGATTTTGCAGTATCCTTCCCCCAGGAGTGGGGAGGGAATGGGGATTTTGCAGTATCCTTCCCCTGCCACGCCCACCAAGCCACGCCCACCAAACCACACCACGCCCACCAAGCCAAGCCCACAGAACCGGTAGTAAAATACATTTGGATTTCACCACTGGTCCAATGCAACCGTAAGGATAAGTGAAAAAGTTTCTGGATGAGACCTCTTAGACTGGATGAAAGAATCATCTTATTCAGACTCCCTTTTCCCCCCAAAAGTGACTGATCTCATACTTTTGGAGAAGTTATTTAAGACAGATGTACACAAGCCACAGAATGAGACAGTTCAATAGTGAGAAAGTAGACCAAGTCCTATTCTATACAACAGCGGCCCCCAACCTTTGGGGCACCAGGGACCAGTTCCGTGGAGAGGTTTTTCAGCGGACTGGAGGGGGCGTAATTTTACATGCTGCCTGCATCCCACGGATGGGGCTTCACTTGTTTGTGCGGCCCGGTTTCTGGCATGCCGCGGCCTGGTGTCGGTCCACGGACCGGGGGTTGGGGACCCCTGCTATACAAGATCCTACTCTGTTTGAAAAGTTACTCAGTGGACATTTTTGGTAATTTAAAAATCTGAAGGAAAGGGAAGAAACCTTGAAGTTATCACCAGCAGAAGCTGCTATTCTCACTCTCATTTAATGTAAGGCTGATTCTTTGAATGGCTATGAAACAAGAAAAATGGATTGTGCAATCTTTTTATAATATAATTTGGCATAGAAAGTAAACCTCCTAAATCTTTTTCTGTTTTGACTAGGTGGTAGAATTGTGATTAAACACACTAGATGGGTTTCTTGGTCTATGAATTCATTGTTTTGCAAGTGATGCTTGGACACCCTAAATTTAATTTAATTTTAATTGAATTAAACTCTCACAAGGCACCTGGGCACACCCAGAAATTTGTTCTAGTTAATGGAAATTATGGAAGAAGCACCAGAAATGACTCAAAGCCAGGAACATGGTAGCTTCAATGGAGCCATCACGGCTGCAGTTTTGATTTGAACTTTCCTGGTGAGAGTTCCCCACCAGCAGAATAACAGAGTTGGGAGGGACCTTGGAGGTCTTCTAGTCCAACCCCCTGCTCAAACAGGAGAACCTATACCAGGGGTGTCAAACTGGATTTCTTCGAGGGCCGGATCAGCATTGTAGTTCTCCTGCGTGGGCCGGTGGGTGGGGGCAGGGAGCGGGGGGGAGACAGGACGGACGCCTCCTGCAGCACCCTGCCGGCCAAAACGTGGCACGGGGCCCCCACGTGTGGCCCCCTCTGCCCCATTTTCGGCCTGAACGGCCTCCTGCAGCACTTTACTGGCTGAAACGGGGCATGGGGGGGGCCTGCGCGTGGCCCATTTTAGCCGGCAGAGGCACCGTGGCCCGGTCCTTTGATATTTCCAGGCTGGCCCCACAGGCTGGATTTAAGAACCTTGAGTTTGACACCCCTGACGTATACCATTCCAGACAACTGGATGTCCAATCTCTTATTATTATTATCTCTTTTATTCATTAAACATGAAACTCAGTCAACTGAACATTTAAAAAAGTGTCACAAATACCACTGACTGGTGCTAATGGTTGATACGGGTTGCTGCCAGCGTCCTAGGTCTCAACCAAGTATCTTTTTAAAATATATGATGTTCCGAGTAGCGCAGTCTTTTGCAGTTCCGCTGGTGTTATTGCAGGAAGCTGCAATTTCTTGATGTGTTTTGTGAAATTCTTGGACATGGTACCGTGCCCCAATATTCTTGGACATGGTACCAAGTGCCCCAATGACAGTGGGTATCACTGTTACATGTTTCATCCATAGCCATGTAGTTTCAATGGCCAGGTTGCGATATTTCGTAATGTTTTCCAGTTCTTTCTCTTAGACTCTGGCATCTCCTGGTACAGCGATATCAATAAACTGTACTCTTCGGCCCTCGACAACCGTGATATCTGGCGTGTTGTGTTCCAAATGACGATCCATCTGTATTCGAAAGTCCCACAAGATCTTCACCGTCTCATTTTCAGTAACTTTTTCCACTTAGTGCTCCCATGACTTTTCGGATACAGGTATGTTGTATTTTTTACATAATGACCAGTGGACTAATTTAGCAACTCGATGATGATGATGATGATGATGATTAATAATTGAATTTATATTGCCGCCCATGGCGACTCAAGGCTGCTTACAGAGTATAAAAACCACATTTAAAAACAGTAAAACTAATAAAAATCAAATAAATTAATAAAGTCAACCCCCACCTCCCGCCCCAGTGACAGCCGATCACACGAGCCATTGAATGGGCTCCATCCCGCTCTGGGTTCCCCAGGCCCGCTGGCAGAACCAGGTCTTCAGCGCCTTCCGGAAGAGAATTAGAGTGGGGGCCGTTCTAATCTCTGGGGGAATAATGTTCCAGAGAGAGGGAGCCACCACGGAGAAGGCCCTTCTTCTGGGTCCCACCAGGTGCATCTCCCTCGGGGATGGGACCCACAGCATTCCCTGCCTCCCCGCTCTGATGGGTCGGGTAGATGTGACCAGCAAGAGACGGTCCCTCAGATAACCTGGTCCCAAGCCATGAAGGGCTTTAAAGGTGACAACCAGCACCTTGAATTACACCCAGAAGCAGATCGGCAGCCAATGCAGCTCCCGCAGGAGAGGTGAGATATGTACACACCGGGGTCTGCACAAAACAGTGTGGGCCGCTGCATTTTGCACCAACTGGAGCTTCCGGATGCTCTTCAAGGGCAGCCCCATGTAGAGCGCGTTGCAATATCAAGATGGGAAGTGACTAAGGCGTGACTGTGAGTATGGATTGCTGGTCCAGGAAAGGGCATAAATGGCGCACAACTCGCAGTTGCGTGAAGGCTCTCCTGCCACGACCATCACCTGCTCTTTGAACAGGAGTCGCAAGTCCAGGAGAACCCCCAGATAATCTCTTCTTAAAAACCTCCAGGGGTGAAGCACCCACAACCTCTGAAGGCAAGCTGTTCCACTGGTTAATTGTTCTCACTGTCAGGAAATGTCTCCTTAGTTCTAGGTTGCTTCTCTCCTTATTTAGTTTCCATCCATTGCTTCTTGTCTTGCCTTCTCGTCCTTTGGAAAATAGGTTGACCCCCTCTTGTTTGTGGCAGCCCCTCAACTATTGGAACACTATCAGAAGGGTGCTCTGCTAAAAGTAATGTTGAAATCACACCCTACTTGGAAGCTTGCTTCGCCCTAAAATGTACCTACTTGCACTACCAGTGTGTCTGTGTCTATGTCTCTATCCTGGAGAAAAAAAATGAAACTGTAATCAAGGTACAAAATTAATCTTTTGGTCAAAACACCATCAAATCAAAGATGAAAGCTTGGCGAAAACTCTCAACTAGAAAAACCAATGTGGTTCCCCACTGTTCCTCTCCCTGACTTAATATAAAGCCGACTCTGGTTTTCCTAAAGTGTATCTTTGACCAGAAGGACATCAAAGGAAATCCCTGCATAGGAATGGGTCAAAAGAGTTAACAGATACCATTTCAACCTTCCCCCCCATCCCCCCCAGCTTTTCTCCCATCCTTTCTTTTCTCTGCAAAATAATTAGCGGTTTTAAAGAAAGCCTCCTGCCCTCTTTTATTGGCACAATAATTATATAAAATATCTGGAAGACTATTTACAAACTTCCCCATAATCATCAATCACCGCTCTTTCAGAAGAAAACGGAGGGAGATAAGCTAACCTCAAGAAACTGCTAATGCACCCAGCAATTTAATGGCAGAGTCGTGAAGAGAGTGGGCTGGAGGGGAAAGGAGGGTATTTTTTTTTCTCCTTTCTCTTCTTTAGCTCCATTACTATGAAATTCATAATAACATCAATAATTAAAGATAAATTAGATTTAATATTTTATGCTGGCGACATACAATTTACACTCTTCCCGAGAATTCAAAAGGTCACGTCTAATATAAATGAGTGGTGTGTATGTGTGTGATGGTTAGGTGCTCACTCAGGGTGAAATGAGACATAATTGGTTAAACACACACACACACACACACAAAATGGGAAACACACACACACACACACACACACACACACACACACACACACAGACAAAACAGCCCTGGGGAGGCCCATTTAGAATATTAAGAAATGGCTTTGCATGAAGTCAGATCTTTGTTATGTGATTTATACGGTGCCTGCTTTGTTCTCCTTGACTACTCAAGCTAATTAACAGCAACAACAATGAAATCACAATGAGCAAAGCCTACAAAAATTCATATTAAAACTCTGGCAATCAACGATCGAAGACCACGGAAGACATACCGTAAGCCTCCTGGATTCTCTTCTAAAGAGAGGATTGAGAGTGGAATCAAGCCCAGCGTTCGAGGAATGTCCTTCCATAGCTTGGGCACAGCGCAGGAGAAGACCTTCTCTTACGTGCCTCAATCAGGCGGAGAGGATGGGGTTGATAACTAGAGGGTTTTCAGAAGGACTTTTTCTGCAGATGAACATCTAGAGAGTTTGATCCCAAGGCAGACAGGCAGTCTGCCAGATAATCAAGCATGAAGTTGTTTAGAACTCTAAAGGTTCACACCAGTACATTAAATTGGCCCAAAAAGCATAGAGCAATCAGTCATCATGTGATCTCTGCATCTTGCAGAAATCTAGCAGAAATATTTTACATCGGAGCATCTGGGTAGCAGTTGCCAAGAAATGATGTAACATGGACAACTGCTGGCCAAATGGACTGACCCAAGGCACTGTCATGTAAAGATGTAAAAGTAGTCCTTGACTTACAACCATTCATTTAATGACTATTCAATGTTATAACAGCACTGAAAAAAGTGACTTATGACCAGTTTTCACAGTTACGACGTTGCAGCATCCCCACAATCACGTGATTAAATTTCAGGTGCTGGGCAACTGGCAACCTGCAGTGTCCCAGAGTCCTGGGACTGTTTATTTATTTATTTATTGAATTTATATTGTCGCCTATTCGCCCATGGCAACTCAAGGCGGCTTACAGAATATAAAAACCACATTTAAAAACAGTAAAACTAATAAAAAAATCAAATAAATTAATGTAATAAAATCACCACCCACCTCCTGCCCCAGCGACAGCCAATCACACGAGCCACTTAATGGGCTACACTCCGCTCTGTGTTCCCCAGGCCCGCTGACAGAACCAGGTATTCAGTACCTTCCGGAAGAGAATTAGAGTGGGGGCCGTTCTAATCTCTGGGGGAATGATGTTCCAGAGAGAGGGAGCCACCACGGAGAAGGCCCTTCTTCTGGGTCCCACCAGGTGCATCTCCCTCGGGGATGGCACCCGCAGCATTCCCTGCCTCCCCGCTCTGATGGGTCGGGTAGATGTGACCGGCAAGAGACGGTCCCTCAGATGTTGAGCTTGCTGTTCTTTGCAAGCTTCTTAGGGAGCTTCTGACCAGCAAAGGGAAGCCAAATTCGCTTAACAACTGTTTGATTCACTTAACAATTGCAGTGGTTTCCTTAACAACCGTGGCTGAAAAAGTCATAAAATTGGATGCGACTGACTTGCTTAACAACAAAAATTCTGGTCTCAGTTGTGGTCATAAGTTGAGGACTACCTGAATCCCCCCCCCCATTCTTCAGACTGTCAATTTGAACTGGGAAAAATACAAGTTCTTCTATTTAATGATGGACCTATATGTATATTGAATAACACCAGTGATGTTACCAATTCTTCTCCTCCTATCTTTTTGTAAAATGAAAAGGAAGTGGAATGGCTGGGCTGACACAACAGGCTATGCTGTACTGCTGTTTGTTTGCTTTTGGCATAAATTGCGGAAACCTAACCATTTAGTAATTTCTGACCCTCTTTTTCACTCCTCCATTCTTGAGCCGGTTCTACTTTTAAAGTCTACCAAATTCTTTAACTTTACCAGATCCCGTCTGCTGATTTAGGAGTGCTTCTTCTGATGTGTCTGTTTTAGCCCTGAGAATACAGATGTCGTAAGTGCATAGCAATATCCTCATTTTTATTTCTGAAATCTTGCAAGATATGCACGTCTGCTTTTCCAGATTTTCCTGTGAATCTAAGGCACGTATGTGGCATCGCATCCCGCCTCTTTCCGAGGAAATGCGTGGAAGTAAAAAAAAAAGAACCGTGAAAGTTTTGTTTTGATTGTTTTTTTACTCCAGAGAAGAATAAAAAAAAAAAATAGAACTCTTTTGGCACCCCACTGACTGAGGAGAAAAGTTGAGGGGTTGGGCTGGGGAGAGAGATATATATATTTTCTTTATTTCGTTTGACTTGTGATATGTTTGCAAGGAGAGTGAGTTCTACTCTTTAGTTTTCAGCCGTAGGCCAGGAAGTGGGTTTTGGATGGAAATGTTTCTCTCATTCCCAGGGCTAAAACAGAAAGTTGGTGAGGGAAAGGGAGGGGTGGGGATGGGGATAAAGACAGCAAAAGAGGAAGAAGGTGAGATATGAAGAAAGAAGAGAAAATCTCACATGCAGCTAGTCCTCGACTCACAACAGTGTATTTAGTGACTGTTCCAAGTTGCAAAAAAAGTCATTTATGACCATTTGTCACACTCACTACCATTGCAGCTGATGATCAAAATTCAGACGCTTGGCAACTGACTCACATTTATGATGGTTGCAGTGTCCCGGGGTCATGTGATCATCTTTTGCGACCTTCTGACATGCAAAGTCAATGGGGAAGCCAGATTCAATTTAACAACTGCAGCATTTCTCTTAACAACGGTGGCAAGAAAGGTTGTAAAATGGAACAAAATTTACTTAACTGTCTCATTTAGCAACATCCATTTTGGACTCAATTGTGGTCATAAATCGAGGACTACCTATATAGATGGTTCCCCCAAATGCTTTAATAACTGGGGCACAACAATTTTTGGGCAACGAACGCTCATGCCATACTAAATAAACTTCAGGTCTGATGATTCTGGTTCAACTGAATTTTCTGGGAAGAAACGCATGGCCTCTCCCCTTCCCCTCTCCAACTTCTCATAGCAGAGTGGCTGTGTTGCTCTACCTTCTTGCCTCATCCTGCAGGTTGCCACCTGCAGTTCCAATTTTGAGCTATATGTTTGATTTAAATATCCTGCCTTTCCCGCAAGAGCATACATAAAACGTTCATCTTCAATTATCTGTACAGCAACAGTCAGTTTGGCAAAAAAAAAAAAAAAAGTGACTGTGTCCACAGCAAAGTCCCAACTTCTATAGCTGAGGGGGGTGGGGGACGAGCCCTGGGTCTCCTTGCTCCCAGTTCAGCACCTTAACCACTGTGCTATAGTTTAAGACTTGTGGACTGCGCTGGCTGAGGAACTCTGGGAGTTGAAGTCCACAAGTCTTAAAAGTTGCCAAGGTTGGAGACCCCTGCTATAGTGGCACTTAGGGGGAGAAGGAGGGACTGACCCAGACTTAGCCAATGAGCTTCCGTGGCTGAGGAGGGACTACAACCAGGGTCTTCCCATTCCCCAATCCAGCATCTTCACTACTAACCACTCTGGTTCTGAAGCTGAGAGAGAGACTGACGGGCCCAAAATCCCTGCGGTTGAGCCTTTGGTCTGAGAGGATTGATTGGGAGCAGATAAAATCTTAGATTTTATTTTTGGTTTTGCCCAAGTTTAATGGTAGCTCCTTCTCCAGTCCGTCCTTCATTTGTATTTGTATATGGGGAATAGGGAATGGCCTCAAAGGGTAGGAGGAAGAACTGTTACCAAGGCAATGGTCAGATAAGAGGGGCTTGAGCCCAGGCCAAATAAATCACCTGAAAAAAAATTCTTAGACAGCCCCTCCCTAGTTCACATGAAGCTAAACAGAGGAAGGGGAAAACACATTTAGATTTGCAAGATTCTGTTATTATAGCAGGTCTATGTCTACTGAAATAGTTCTGATCTGTATAGCATTGGTTTCTTAGTCTGCTCTACCCTCTAGGTTTAAAGTTTTCCCCTGTCCAGTTGAGACCAACTCACAGCGTTGCTTATCTCTGATTCTCAGCTGAGGGAGACCTGTGTTGTCTGAGATATGTTTCCGTCATCATGTGATCGCCATGAAAACACAGTAACCTTTCCCACTGAAGGGATACCTATTTATCTATTCATTTTTGCATGCTTTCGAACTGTTGGGTTGGCAGGAGCTGGGAGGCATAATGGGAGCTCACCCCATCACACAGCACTCAGGGCTCAAACCCGGGCTTTCGGCTTTCCCGCTGACAAAGTCAGCATCTTAATCACTGAGCCATCACACCACCTTTAGAGCTGACAATTTATTGGTACCTAGCATAGAGTCCTTTGGGAGAGGGACAAGTTATAATTACCATTAAATCAATTAAAAATAGACTTTTGACTGTATTTCATTTTAAAAGTTATACAATGTGATTGTTGATTAATTTAAGCATAAGGTGTGGTTAAGACCAGAAAATTTTATTGTGTTTAACCTGACAAGAAATGAAAAGCACCAATCTTTTCTAAGGCTTAGTTTTGAACCTTCTGAAACTGTGGCTAGAAGACAAAATTCCTTGAAGTATTTTTTGGTGAAACCTATGAGCAAGAAGTTGAAAATCTCTGATCGGTTTTTAGAGAATGTCCTGTTCTAAGCCATAGACATATTGTCATTATCTATTTATATTCTGCATAAAACTCCAGTCAATTTATCAGAGCTTCTTTGGTCTGTCAAGACACTGATGGTTAGATCCCAATTTTCTGAGCTCCAGTGAGATTATTCTGTTCAGTGTCCAGTTGGAATAATATGAAAAGTTTAACTTATTATGCAGAGTTAAGGAGGCCTGAATTTCCCTCTATCCAATGATTCAAGAGAACAAAAATTTGCTCATGGTTGTTAATGTAGTCTTGATAAGATGTCCTGCTCTCTTCTGCCTCTTTGACTCACACAATACTTGACTAACCATGATGCTAATGGTTTGATATTGTACTAATACAGTGTTACAGACACTAGCAACTTTACGATGGGTGGATTTCTGGGAGTTGAAGCCCACACATCTTAAATTTGCTGAGATTAAGAAACACTCTCTAGATCTCAAATCTGTGGTTCTCCAGTTTGGGTGATTTGTGCTCTCAACATCTATCATTGTTGGCTATGTTGGCTTAAGTGCACCCACTTCCTATACTACTGTACTCCAGGCGGGGTGCAATACCTCAGGGAATATACAAGAGTACCATTGGCATGTGGGAAGAAAGATTAGACTGTTTTTTTACATCTGTCACATCCTTTTAATATGCCAATTGCTTGGTTAACTAGACATATTTATATTGGGGATGAATGCTTAAAATGCTTTTGCTGACAGAGATCGGTCGCCACGATGTAAAAAAGATGTTGAGACTCTAGAAAGAGTGCAGAGAAGAGCAACAAAGATGATTAGGGGACTGGAGGCTAAAACATATGAAGAACGGTTGCAGGAACTGGGTATGTCTAGTTTAATGAAAAGAAGGACTAGGGGAGACATGATAGCAGTGTTCCAATATCTCAGGGGCTGCCACAAAGAAGAAGGAGTCAAACTATTTTCCAAAGCACCTGAGTGTAGAACAAGAAGCAATGGGTGGAAACTAATCAAGGAGAGAAGCAACTTAAAACTAAGGAGAAATTTCCTGACAGTTAGAACAATTAATCAGTGGAACAGCTTGCCTCCAGAAGTTGTGAATGGTTCAACACTGGAAGTTTTTAAGAAGATGTTGGATAACCATTTGTCTGAAGTGGTGTAGGGTTTCCTGCCTAAGCAGGGGGTTGGACTAGAAGACCTCCAAGGTCCCTTCCAACTCTGTTATTCTATTCTATTCTAGATACGCAATTTAAAAAATTGAGAATCACTAGACATGTTCCTAGGAGCTTACAAAAGTTCAGCAACCAGAAATAACCCTACCTTTATCCTAAAATTTAGGACTGCAGCTGCACAGCCAAACTAGATGCTAATTCTATTCAGGAATTAGCTACGTTGAATGCAGTAAGGCATATTTCCCAGGGACAATTAAAGATAACAAAAAATTCCCCTTCTTTATATTGCTTGGTCACTCATGTAGTATTGATAAGATGTCCTGCTTTCTTCTGGTTCTTTGACTCTTTGACTCCCAGGGAAATGTAGCCCAGATTGGAACTATTACTCCGAAGTCATGAAAGAAAATGGTTGGGAAGCTTTCCTGAATGCAACGAGCATACTTCTGAATAAACCTGCTTTGAATTGTGGGTGATTTTCTCATTACAAACATGGGAAGGAAAATCTAATGAAAAAGTCCTGCTGGGTGTTTTTTCTTTCTTTCAAAGTAAGTTGTGGGAAATACCTATAAATATCTCAATAATACAGATTAAAGTTTTTCTTAAAGCAAAACCACCTGGTTTCAAAGCGTGAGCCAAGCCTGAATAGTTCTTAGTACCATGTTTTCACCCACCCACCCACCAAAATAGATGCAACTATTCCAGTGTCTTGCTGGCTTGGATAGTCCAATCTTCTTTTTATTTCTGAACCAAATCTCTCACCATTTAATTTTTTTAAATCAGATAATCTGTGGATTATCAAACAGGATCTCAGGCAAGGTTGCAAATTGAAATATTTTAATGAACGTTTATCAGACTAATAATAAAAAGAGAATATTTGTAGCTCAGGGTTGACATGAGGGGCCTTGGTGCTCTCTGAGCTTGCTTGTTTTCTTGCAGACATTTCATTACTCAAACTAGGTAACATCATCAGTGCTAGTAATGAAACATCTGCAAGAAAACAAGCAAGCTCAGAGAGCACCAAGGCCCCCTCACAATCACATTTATCAGAGTCTCTACATCATTTAGTGCATGGGTGTCAAACTCGCAGCGTCATGTGGTCATGTGACATTTTGCGACATTTTTCCCATTCGCAGAGCTGGAGTGGGCGTGGGCTGCGCATGACGCATCCGGCCTGTGGGCCGCCAGTTTGACACTCCTGATAATGGGAGATGTGATCAAGGAGATCAGCAAAATGCATCCAAAGTGTTCTTAACACAGATATATAGAATTGGTAATAAACTACAGAAAAAAGGTATTTTTTAAAATCACGTGGCATGTTCTTAACAACAACCAAAGGATTATAATATTATTTGAAAGCACTTAACAGTATTCTTTTGTTTTAACAAAGCAGAGAGAGAAACAATGTCCCAAGTGCAAAGGGAACTTAGTTGCCATCGTATTGATATGCAATTATTTTCCATCTTTATTTATCCCTTGATGCACAAGGAATAACTCCCTCCAGGCCATTCATAATTGAAAAATGCTTTTAAGCCCTTTAAGAGATGAATACTGCATTTTGTAAGGTGCCTGTTTTATTGTCTCCAGGAGTCAGATTGATAAACGACTTGGCTCATACCTTCTTAAGGAACTGAGTAACAAAGGTTATAGATGGACAACAAACGTTTAAGTCACTCAATGGTCAATCAAAAGTGTGTCCTAATCAATTTGACACGGGGAGCCATTACAAGAAGGTTGACCTAGACCGACATCTGTAGAGCTAGTTCTACCGGTACATGCAGTACCTCAACATAAGCAGTTATCCATGGGAATATTTTGAGCAAATAAAGGGAACCCACAGTAGATTTCACACACATTTATAAATTTGAGCCAATAGGATTTTCCTTTGCCTTTAGTAACAATGGAAATAGAAGCTTTGGACAGCTGGAAGATAAAATGTTAAACCGTCCCAAAGGTGCTTTTTCAAAGGGCAACTTTCTTTGTTTTTCCTTGAAGACATTTCGCTTCTCATCCACGAAGTTTCTTCAAGGAAAAACAAAGTCCAGTTGCCTTTTGAAAAAGCACCTTTGGGACAACCATGACCTGGATGACTGAGAATCTCCATAGACACAAAGATATTAAACCTTCAGTTCCATCTGCTTTGACTTAGAGTTCCTTCAAATGGATCAATCCAGTGGTGGGTTGCTACCGGTACGGTACGGTTCTACGAACCGGTAGCGGCGGGAGGCTCCGCCCACCCACCCCGGATGCTTCTGCGCATGTGCAGAAGCATTGCGTGCACGCGAACCGGTAGCGATGGGATTTAGAACCCATCACTGGATCAATCCATAACAAATCCACGTGGGTCACAATGCAATCACATTTCTTCACTTCCATTGCTGTCCTAGGGGATGTCTTCTGGTCAAATGGACCAGGTTGACTAATCCCATGATTGTCCTTGTCATTTCTATGCTGATCAGTCAAAAATTGTTTTTGCCATTCATCTACAGTTCCCTTTTCCACTGCATAAGGGCACACTTGGCTCCAGAAACCAATGGAAATTTCTTCTTCACCATGAAGACCAGAAAAGAACTTCCTAGCAGGGTACTCTGACCACCTCCCCTGCTTATTTACAGAGCTTCCATTTGCATTGCACTCCTATTACTCATCCTTCCTTGCCCTGAATGTTGAAGGCCCCTTTTTTTGCACTATAAACACATTTTTGGGGGAAGCTGCCTGGGTGTTTTAAAGACACGCTTTGAAAGCAGGGAGGTGCAGAGAAATATGATTGCATGATTGCATGAATGATAAACAAAAGCCTTGGAAAATGTCATCACGGTCTACATTCCAAGCAAATAACATTTTTTATTTACTTTTGTAAATACATCTTTTGTACTGCTTCTATCACCCAACACGAAGCGGCTTGCAGCAAAAAACAGGACATTAGAATATTTTTAAAATCAAGGATATCCTGATAAAATCCACATAAATCATAATCTTTATAAAAAGCATAACATCATAAAGGACATGCATGGCTCTGAGAGATTTTAGGAGGTATGAGCACCTTACCCTAGATAAATGGGCGACATATTGAACACAGCCTACATCCTTCTGCAACTTGAGATAATTGTTAAAGGCATCTGTAGAAGTGCAGTCTAGTAGCAAAATTTTGCGCTGTAATAAACATGCTAGTTTAAGGTGCCACAAAACCTTTTCATCACCTTTAAGGAGACTGGTTCCTTAAACTGATCCCAAGAATTGATCCCAATTCTTCAAGAGCCATCTTTTGTGTATTTATTTATTAAACTTATATGCTGCCCATCTCACCCGGAGGCGACTCTTGGTAGTTCACAATCATTAAAAACCAATAAGACACATTAAAATAATAAATAATTAGTTTTAGTTTTAAAACTAAATTTAGTTTTAAACTAAATTAATTTAGTTTAAAATTGACCAAGGTGGGGAGGAAGGGAGCAAGATATCTGAGGAACAGTGTGCTGGCTTAACAAGGGTTTTAGCCTAGAATTAAGAACTGTCTCTTTAAGACATAGCATGCTGGGGAATGTAGTCCATGCCATGTAGTCCATGCCATGTGATCACAACTGTGTACTCTTATTGGTCATTGAAGTATGCCTGGGGGCGGGGTAATTGAAGCACACTGTCCCAAAGGGCTTTATTCCAAACAATCTACCGGGAAAAGATGTAGCAACAAGGAGATGGGGAAGCATTAATCCTTTTTTACAATATTCGTGATGGTTCCAGATTATGACTGTAGATTCAGAAGAACTTCTACATAACCGTGCTTTACCCCCAATGGGAGTAACCTGCCCCACTCTTTCCATAGGAAAGGGCCTACTTTGGATACCATTGGCCAAAGAATTTCAGCTGGTAGGATTCAGGGTTTTTTCTGCTGTGGCCCTGCTTCTGGAATATTCAATCAGAGGTGAGATTCATCCACACACTCCTGGCCTTCTGGAAGAGTCTAAAACCTGGCTCTGCTACTTGGGATGGCTGACGGGCTTCCTACATTGGTGGTGGCCGACAGGCAGGGGTGAAATCCAGCAGGTTCTGACAGGTTCTGGAGAACCGGTAGCGGGAATTTTGAATAGTTCAGAGAACCGGCAAATACCACCTCTGGCTGGTCCCAAAGTGGGGTGGGAATGGAGATTTTGCAGTATCCTTCCCCTGGAGTGGGGTGGGAATGGAGATTTTGCAATATCCTTCCCCTGCCACGCCCACCAAGCCACACCACGCCCACCAAGCCACGCCCACAGAACTGGTAGTAAAAAAATTTGGATTTCACCACTGCTGACAGGGTAGAGAAGATTTTCTCCTCCAGGCTGACCATCATCTTGATTCTTAACTTTTAATTTTTTGACTCATAATTTTAATTTTTTAGCACTTTCTAACTTTTTATGAGATTGTAAGCTGCCCACAGTCACTGTATTAGTAAGAAGCCTGGTGTAGAAATTAATTAAATAATAAAGATGCATTCGTGGAGGAGGTGGGATCTTAGTCCATTAACTACCTCCAGAATAACATCGGGGGCCCCAGGCCAGTTGGCAAGTCTTCAGGTCCTTTCAGAAGGCCAAAAGGGTGGGTGCAGATCTCACCTGGAGGGGACATGTTCCAGAAGGTGGGAGCCGTGGCAGAAAAGGCTCTTCTCTTGGACCCCGCCAGCTGGAATTTCTTACTGACGGAGTCTGCAACATGTCCCCTCTGGTGGCGTAGGTGGCGCGAGCTCAGCTCTGTATCCTAGAAGAATTTCAGATGGTCTCCTTCTTCTCTGGTCTCTAATTTCTTCAGCAAAAGGTTCAAGTGGGAACTGACGGCCTCCACTTTACATTTTTCCTGGATAGGGTTGATTCTCCCAATTCTTCAGTTCGGGAATCAAGAAATTTAGATTGTTCTTCGGGCCATACGCACTCACATGCATAGGAAAAGAGCCACCCTGGCTATTTTTATCCAATTAGCTCTGTATCCTAACTAAAGTTAAACAGCTCCTGTGTATCACGGCTGCAGTCTTTTGCAACTGAAAGCAATTACAGCTCAGGGGCTCCAGAGCTCTTACCTACCCAACTTGATCTGCCTTGTCATGTCCCATTAACTTCTCCTTCAGTTCTGCTCCTGGCCCCTGCAGTCTATAATGAAAGACATTCAAATATATGTATCAAAATGGCATCGGTATTGATTTATTAATGCTAGGGAATGCTGTCCTAATTGAATTGAGATCCAGGAAGCAAGTTAATGTAGCTAACAGCGATACAGGAATTCAATCTCCCCGGTGCCTAGAATTGCAACCTTTTTTTCTGCCTTTGTTGTCAGTCAGATAAATAACAAATCAATTTAAATTTCAACAAGCTTTTCTTGAGCTGCAAAGCCGAGGAAGTGAGCATGACATTTAGCGTTTAGAGAAATTAAGGGAATTTTGGATTACAGTTGTGATTGCCCAGGGGGCAAAAGTGACTGGATAGCCCCTTCCAAGCGCTGCTCCAAGGATTGTAAGTTTTAAGGTGACATCAGGACACCATTCTTCAATACGAGGGATTATTTAATTATTCATGGGTATCATACCAATTTATTCATTTAAATTAAAATGCAGGGGTAATTTTTGACACAGCACACTCATTTCTTTGGCCTGGCTTCCCCTGATATGCTACTCAAAGGCCAACTTTGGTGACTTTTGGACATGCCAGCTTTCATAGGAAAGGCTGGCATGTTTTTTTTCTGGCTCCTTGTATGTTCAGTTTGTTGTTAAACCCAACATCTGCAAAAGGTGACACGGAAATGTTGCGTGCTCAGAACCATGTGTATTCACCAGCAACCTGAGCATACATAAGAACCAAGAAATTGATGTAATGGTTAAAATGCTGATTTAGAAACCAGGAGACTGTGAGTTCGAATCCTATTTTAGGCATAAAAGCTGGCTAGGTGACTCTGAGCCAATCACCAGGGGACTGTGAGTTCTAGCCCCATTGTAGGCGTGAAAGCTGGCTGGGTGACTTTGAGCCAATCATCAGGAGACTGTAAGTTCTAGTCCTGCCTTAGCATGAAAGCTGGCTGGGTGACTTTGGGCCAGTCCCTCTCTCTCAGCCCACCCCACCTCACAGGTTTGTTGTTGCGGGGAAAACAGGAAGAGGAAAAAGTATTATCTATGTTCGCTACCTTGAGTTTTTTATAAAAATAGTAATGGCGGAATTTTAAAAAAATACTACCATACTGTCATGACTAAAAGATTGAAACAAAATCCTCAGTCTGAACTTTGATCCATGATGGCCCTTGGCTGTTTATTTCCTCTTTTCCCAGTCGCAGACAGAAGCCTTAGAACCTGGGTGAGGTTCTAAGAAAACTTAGAACCTGGGTAAGGTCAAGAAAACTTACAAAACTATTGTAAAGACTATTGAGATAATCACAGACACCATCTCTTTAAAACCATCAGATGCTAACCGAGGTGTGCTTCAACTGGGCTGAGCTGGGACGAAGCTCAAGCAAAACATCTGTTTAGTATTAAAGTGCAGATGTGGCTGATTCATACTAAGGGCACTTCCAGATAGGGATTCCTCCTGCCAGCTGTCAAAAAGGCAGATTTTATCTTTTCCTTCTTAACAGAAAGATATTTTTGGAAAGAAAAGGGGGGGTAAAGCAAAATGGGAGGATTATTACTAAGGGATGACACCATCTCCTGGACACCTGGAAAATCACTGAATAAGGTGGAGCAATTGCAGAGTCAAAATCACAACTGGAGGCACAGGAAGTCACACCTGATACCATGGTCAGCAGATGTGTCAGGCCTAAACCCAGAGACACCACAGTGAAATCCAATTGAGTCAATCCTTTATTTGCTTGCACCTAGTGACAGAATCTTGCCACACTAAATCTATCCTCTTCTAACCTTCTAGATCAGGGGTGTCAAACTCGTGGCCCGCGGGCCAGATGCGTCAAGCACGGGTGGCGCCCATCCCCGGTTTAGCGAAGGGGGGGGAAAGTCCTGATACGTCACGTGATGACAACGTATTATCACGAGTTTGACACCCCTGTTCTAGATATAATGTGAGGGATATGTCAGGGTGCGGCTACGCTCAACCTCTTCCCTCCTACCAGAGGTGGGTTCCTCCCGGTTCGGACCAGTTCTCCCGAACCGGTAGTGACCCGCTGGTGATGTCACGATGACATCACTGATCCGGTTCGGTTGGTGCCGGTCTGTGGGCGCTGCCATCTTTTTTTTGAATTTTTTTTGGAAAAAAAATTTTTTTGCATTTTTTTTTCTTCTGCGCATGCGCAGAAGCTGAGTTTCCAGCACTGCGCATGCGTCGCCATGTTGTTTTTGGCGTTTTTGGGGTTTTTTTTGAATTTTTAAATTTTTTTTACTGCGCATACGCGCCCATGAGGCGTGCACACACGCCCACGAGGCGCGGCCACGTGGCGCGGGAGGAAGCAAACCGGCAGCGAGGTAAGTTAGAACCCACCCCTGCCTCCTACCCCATCTACTCAGGACTATGCAGTCTCTTAATCCGAACCTCCTTCTGCAAAAACTCTGTCTGGCCGAAACTCTCCCTCACCTCTCCTCCCGTGCATGTTCCATCCCATGACAGTTCTTCCTTGAAGCCTCACAAACCCTGGAATCTGGTCTCCAGAAGGGGACGGAGAGGTCTTGCCAATTGGGACTTCCAGGGGTTAAACCAGGGGCCTTCTGCAAACAAAGCATGCCCTCCATCACTGAACCGTGATCCCGCCATCAATACAAAGCAAAGGTTAAATGTACACAAATTTCATGATTATTTTTCTCAGCTTTTGCTGAAAATCAGATATAGATGACATACATTTCTCAAGTCATGCTGTTGATGGTATTTCAGTGTTACTACTGGGAGCCGAGGTGGCGCAGTGGTTAGAGTGCAGTACTGCAGGCTACTTCAGCTGACTGTTCAGCAGTTCAGCGGTTCAAATCTCACCGGCTCAAGGTTGACTCAGCCTTCCATCCTTCCAAGGTGGGTAAAATGAGGACCCAGATTGTTGGGGGCAATATGCTGACTCTGTGAACCGCTTAGAGAGTGCTGTAAAGCACTGTAAAGCGGTATATAAGTCTAAGTGCTATTGCTATTGCTACTAGGACATTTGTAGGGATTTATTTTTTTTAGCTTCCTACAGTATATCTCCTAGTTCACTTCTTACACCTTTGAACAAAGGTCTCCTTACCCCCACAGCCCCAATTATTTAAGTGTGCCACTAACGGCGTTAAGTCTCCATGCCTTTGACCCAAACCAGGGACAGTCTTGCAAGAGCTGTGGGTCTTTAGTCCAAATTCTAGGATGATGGAAGTTATATTCCAGTTACATCTGGAGAACAATACATTTCCCACATTTAGACCAATAAAGGAGAATATTTGTAGCTCAGGGTTGAAATGAGGGGTCCTTGGTGCTCTCTGAGCTTGGTTGTTTTCTTGCAGGCGCTTCACTACCCAAACCAGGTAACATCATCAGTGCTAAAAGGGAGTGGGGTTTGCTCTCTCTTTATATACAAGTGCACTGATGAGGTTATCTAGTTTGGGTAATGGAATGTCTGCAAGACAACAACCAAGCTCAGAGAGCACCAAGGATGCCTCATATCCTTTGGAAGGGTGACAAATATTTTTCAGGACTTAGGTATCCTACCCTGATTAAAACAAATTAAAAACTATTTTGTACTTGTCAAAACAAAAAAACCCCAAACCTTCTTGTTTGCATGCAGAGAGATTATTCCTTTACACACCCACCCATACAGTCCACCTTCTTTTCCAAATGCCTGGAAATAAGAATGCAATTTATGGTTGGAATCTGTATAAGACTCTGCATTACTGCCCTGCCTGTACTGCCTTGCTTTGGTCAAGTAACTGAGGAGGCTGAGTTAATTAAATCAACAGCTATGAGTGCGGGTTACCCACAAAAGTGAACCTTGGTGCCCTAAAACCACTGCCCAGAGCAGGGCTGGAGGGAGGAGAAGAGGAGAAAATGCTCAGAGGTGAAAGTAACCACAACTGGAGTAAAATGGAAAAAGAGTTCATTTGCTCTACATCACTTTGCCTGGCCACCGGTATCAGAATATTAATTGCTCTTTGACTTGATTTTCTTGTGGGATGAAGGGCACATTGTGGCTTGCATCGGTATTCAAGATGCTGGGGAAATGGAAGGAAAATCCATCACACGATGCGGCCGAATGTCACCGGAAGGAATTGGTTGGTCCACCCCAGGAAGAATTCGACTTCGGTGGTCCTGCTTCCAGGCTTGGCTCCTCTGCTGGATTTCTTTGGAATACAGCAAATATTGCTTTGGGAGGTGAAGGGAACAACCCATGGAAGGGGGTCATGGTAGGTCTCGCTCAACAGCCCAGAGAGTGGGCAAATGGCCAGTGGGGCTTCCCTTGAGGAATGCACAAGGTTTTGCAAGTGGACAATAGGAAAAATATCGTATTTTATCAGTTTGTCTGTCTGCCTTTTTCTGTCTGTCTGTCTGTCTGCCTACCTGCCTGCCTGCCTTCCTACTTACCTACCTATCTCTTATCATCTATCTATCTATCTATCTATCTATCTATCTATCTATCTATCTATCTATCTATCTATCTATCTATCTATCTATCTATCTATCATCTATCGTCTGTCTGTCTCTGCCTCTCTCTTTCTCTCAAATTTCTCTACCACCCATCACGCTTGTGTGACTCTGGGCAGGTGTATCTAGTATAAGTCTGGTTCCTGTGTTAACCCATTTTATTTATTTTATTTATATCCCACCTTTGTTATTTTTATAAATAACTCAAGGCAGCAAACATACCCGATACTCCTCCCTCCTCCTGTTTTCTGAGTTTGTACAAGACATGAAACATACCTTAAGCAAATGGCCTGAGTTCCTACCAGAGACCAAGCCACCGAAACTTAACACCAGCCAAGGTTAGCATAGCCTGCTTAGCAGGGGTGAAATGCTACTGGTTCGGCCCAGTTCGGGCGTACCGGTAGCGGCAGCCGCCGGTGGATCGGAGAACCGGTAGCGGTGGCAGAGCGAGGCTCCGCCCACCCGCCCGGACGTCACCATTTTCTTGTTTTTAACCCTCTGCACATGCGCAAAGCGTTCTGCGCATGCGCAGAGGGTGAAAAAGTGTGCGCTTCCGAACCGGTAAGGAAGGTACTATAAGTAGATTTCACCACTGCTACTTAGCATGTTGGACAAGCAAGATCTTTAACTGGTGTAGAAAGGTGGAATGAGCCCCAGAGATTAATGCTTGAGAAGCTGCTTAGAGATGGTTTCAACAGCATTGCAAAACATGCCTGGAACTCAAAAAACAGAAAAAGCATTAGAAAGAGACTCAAATTGGGTCCTCCCTGACTCCCAGGAGTATAGGAGGGAGGGAAGGGTTGCGACATTCTGTTAAAATAGCCTACATATCTCAGTATAGTTAATAGTTACCTTGTAGAGTCTGTTTCCTGTTTTGGTCAACCTTGAAATGCTGGCAATACAGGTAATCTTCAAGTTACAACTATATTGGAGCCTGCCCATCACGGTCGTAACTCATGACGGTCGTAAAACAGGCCATTCATATGACTGACCCAATTTTACATCTTTTTTTTTCAGAAGTTAAGGGAATGACCACAATTGTTAAATGAATCCATGGTCGTTAAGCAAATACCATAGTTGCTAAATGAACCAATCGTTCACTATGGCATGGTTGTGCTGAAAATTCAAGGTAAGTGTTCGTTTTTGGCAAAATCAGGTTTGCTGTACAATCTCCAAGGGGAGGGCTTGCTGCTACGCAAGTGTGAGCACACTTACTTGGACAAGAATTCCCCTGTAGATGGAGGCAACCCTTTACAAGAAAGTGTGTTTTAGGTAAAGCAGTGCTGAATCTGCCTTGTGGTTTCTCAGAAATTTCCTTGCCCTGCAAACGAGGCTTTTCTATTTTTCTCTCGTCTTCTTGGGGTGTTTAAAAATGACTTTTTGGGTGTCTCTCAGCCGTGTTTGTGGGCTGATGAGGGGTGGAAGTGGTGGTGGCAGCGGCGGATATGGCTGAGACTGTTGCTTTCTTTTATATGTGGTGCCCTTTCTCTGAAGCCGCCTTGGCTCCCCACACAATCTCAACCAGAAAACCCCCTAGGAGAGTTGAATGGAAGTGTGGGAAGCCCTGGAGGTTTGTAATGGTATGTGGGGACGAACCTGAGAGATGGGGCGAAGAGATGCTGCCTAGAGCAGTGTTTCTCAACCTTGGCCGCTTGAAGATGTCTGGACTTCAACTCCCAGAATTCCCCAAACAATTCTGGGAGTTGAAGTCCACACATCTTCAAGCGGCCAAGATTGAGAAACACTGGCCTAGAGCAGGGGTCTCCAACCTTGGCAACTTTAGTACACAAAATTGTCTGCTACAATGTCCTACCTGTCAATGACTACTTCAGCTTCAACCACAACAATACACGAGCACACAATCGATACAAACTCAAGGTAAACCGCTCCAAACTCGATTGCAGAAAATACGACTTCAGCAACAGAGTGGTCAATGCCTGGAATGCTCTACCTGACTCCGTTGTTACTTCATCAAACCCCCATAGCGTCAACCTTAAACTGTCTACCGTGGACCTCACCCCATTCCTAAGAGGTCTGTAAGGGGGCGTGCATAAGTGCACCAGCGTGCCTACTGTCCCTGTCCTACTGTCCCCATTTATTCATACCCTGTATTTCCTGTATTCATATTCATGTTTATACTTATACCTGTTACGGATGGACGGACGTAGCCCGGATTTGCATGGCTGCCGCTGATTGGCTAATCTAGCGGCGGGAAAAATAAACCGCTGTCAGTGGCCGGCTAGCCTGCCGGAGCTCTTTAAATAGGAAACCCCAGCAGCCTAGCCGGCAGTTCGTACATCGCGGCTAGGGAAATAAAGGTGCTGAAAGTCTCCTGCGTCCTGTCTCTTCTTCACTGCACCCCATCTAACAATACCTGTTATCTCGTACATGTTTGACAAAATAATAAATAAATAAATAAATAAATAAATAAATAAATAAACAAACAAAAACAAACAAACAAACAAACTTTAAGCCTAGTGGACTTCAACTCCCAGAATTCCCCAGCCAGTGCTGTCTTGCAATCATTGCATCTTAAAGTTGCTAAGCCTGGAAAATACTGCTATAGATTATAAAGGTATGTTTAAGGCAGGGGTTCCCAATATTGGCAACTTTAAGACATGTGGAATTCAACTCCCACAATTCCTTAGGCAGCATAAAATTGGCAGGATTGGGACTCCCTGATCTAAGGAATTGTTCCCTTTTCAGGCTGTACATTCAACAAAAAGTTTTGTCCATGCTGATCTTGATACTTATTTTCTTTATTTCTATGTAATTTACTGTTTATTGATAGGGTGTCAAGAATGCTATTCGGAAATAGCTAGCAGCTGCTTTCCTTGGTGTATTGTTGCGGTTGAAGCTGAAGTAGTCATTAACAGGTAGGACATTGTGGCAGATAATTTTGTGAGCTACACTTAGGTCAGATCGAAGGCGGCGTAGTTCTAAATTTTCAAGTCCCAAAATTTCAAGTCTGGTTTCATAAGGTATTCTGTTGCGAACAGAGGAATGTAATACTCTTCTTGTGAAATATCTCTGGACATTCTCAATTGTGTTAATGTCTGATATGTAGTGTGGGTTCCAGACAGATGAGCTGTATTCAAGAATTGGTCTAGCAAATGTTTTGTATGCTCTGGTTAAGAGGACAATGTTACCAGAGAAGAAGTTAACAGAGAAGAATAAGGAATAGCACAGCCTACAGTGGGCAGAGCAAGAGGCTCACAAGGGACCCTCCCGAGTTTTTTCGGTTGTAAAGGCAAGGGTGGAAGAACTGTACTTTCAGATTTGCAAATTTTTTTGTTAATGTAGCTTTACAATAAAGTAGAATTAGTTTAACTCATCAGGTTTTATCTGTGGTCTACCTGGTTAGGCTGGCATGGCTGCAGATGGGTCATTGAATGTTAAGACATTCCTGGAACATTTCCTTCACTCATCATTAGAGGACTGGAGGCTAAAACATATGAAGAACGGACGGTTGCAGGAATTGAGTATGTCTACTCTAATGAAAAGAGGGATGAAAAGTCTGTATGTCTAGTTTAATGAAAAGAAGGACTAGGGGAGACATCATAGCAGTGTTCCAATATCTCAGGGGCTGCCACAAAGAAGAGGGAGTCAAGCTATTCTCCAAAGCACCTGAGGGCAGAACAAGAAGCAATGGGTGGAAACTAATCAAGGAGAGAAGCAACTTAGAACTAAGGAGAAATTTCTTGACATTAATCAATGGAATGACTTGCCTCCAGAAGTTGTGAATGCTCCAACACTGGAAGTTTTTAAGAAGAGACTGGATAACCATTTGTCTAAAGTGGTGTAGGGTTTCTTGCCTAAGCAGGGGGTTGGACTAGAAGACCTCCAAGGTCCTTCCAACTCTGTTATTCTGTTATAAATCAAAGATACTGGGAGCAAGGGGAAAGACCTCGCAAATTATTTGCCTCACTAATGAAACAGCAGCAATAGAATACAGTAGTATCATTTTGGTTGTCAAGGATCCCCACAGTCTGATCTAATTCATCAGCATTTTTTTACTTGATTTTGATTTAACTGTGTAATACTGTGTTTTATTTTACTTTTTTTTATTTTTATTTGCATTTCTATGCCGCCCAACTCCCAAGGGACTCTGGGCGGCTTACAGCAAATATAAATAACTTATTGTATATGTATATGTATATGTATATGTATATGTATATGTATATGTATATGTATATGTATATGTATATGTATATGTATATGTATATGTATATGTATATGTATATGTATATGTATATGTATATGTATATATATAATATGTTGAAACATAATCACTATAAATCAGTTCAACATTGATAAAAATAGATAGTTAAAAATCCTAGTGGCTTTATGGAAAAAGAATAATATTTGTAATTAGAGCAATTTCAAGTTTAACACCTTTAAAACATTTTAAGCAGACTTATAAGTGATTAAGGAAGTGTTTATAGGAAGATAAATCCTTAGATTTTCATTACGGCTTAAAGAAGTGAACGTGATTTAGAAATATATTCCCAAAATATAATTTATCATGAGAATTTACCCAATTTAGAGTTAAATCTCTCCCTCCCTCTCTCTTTCTCCCTCTCCCTCTCCCTCTCCCTCTCCCTCTCCCTCTCCCTCTCTCTCTCTCTCTCTCAAAATTTAGTGCCCCACAAATTTTCAATGTGTTTAGGTTTTTTTTCCTGAGGAACTGGCTTTCTGTTGATGTAAGAAATAAACTTATCAATATTACTCCAGGTGCGGAAAGTTTAATGCTACATTTAAATGCCGAGCCCTTATATATATTATAATATGGTTTTTCTTCTTTTCCTTCTTTTCTTTTTTGACTTATCATTTTCACAACATCACTCAGCAATCATTAAAATAATATAAAGCCTGTCATTATTGCTATTTTGATGAAATGATGGTTGGATGACTCTAGAAGTTGTATGACATTTGTAGGTATCTTGTCAGAGTAACTGCCTCGTCCTCTTCCTCCTCCTCCTCCTCCTGCTGTCACTTTCTGTCCCTTAAACCTGTTCAACTATTACTCCTCTCCCCATATTGACCATACTTTTTCTTTTGTGCCTATCTTCCCACTTAAACATTCAATTAACAGAGCACAGCTTCTAACCAAGAAACGTAAGAGGATCACATCAGAGGAAGCAGCCCAAATAAGTGCTTGAAGTCTTGGAAAAAAGGGAAATAACAGGTCCCATAAGTCATGAGATGTCAAGTGTAGCCACAAACATTAAAACTATACTCCAGTGAGTAGTTTAATTTCCTGTGTAGAACTGCTACTTTGACGCTAATGGCAGATGAAAGTTAAGGCTGCTTGGTCATTCTAACCTCATTTTGGGTAGTAAAAAACCCAGGAATGGTTGCTATTAACAATACACCTTTTATCCAATGGACCAGAGTCCCATTAGTCCTAAAGACGTTAATCATAACTGTTATTACCTACAGAAAACATGCCCAGAGACTTCAATGCACAAAGTTAGTAATAAATTGACCATTCCCCTCATTTCTGCTACTGGTGCCATTTGGACAAAATTTGTTTTTCCTCCCTCCCTTCCTTTTAAAAATCTCTTTACTGTAATAATTAACAGATTTGGTTTGGCTGTGGTTGTAAGCAACCCACATGCCTGAACAAAGATTATGGTAGGGAAAGTTTCTGTTAACACTTAATGAGTGATCTACTTACCAGTTGCGAAAGCATCTTAAGGGTTAATGTGGGAGAAAGTCTTCCATAGGCAAGGTCATTTTCTCGGCATATTCCTTGATGCTGTGGAAGAAAGCAAAAAAACGAGAACCCCAAAGATGGGGAAACGTTGCAAGTTCAATTTCAGTTTCTCATTTTTAACAAGCCAACTTTATGTTCTTCATTGAACTTGGGAATTTTTCAAGCTTGACACTAAATTTGTTTCCAGAGGTGTAGCCATATTAGTCTGTTGTAATAAAAAAGACAAAGGCCTCAGCTCCAGTCTTTCTTTTACAGTCTTGACAACCATGATGGTGCAAAAATAAGAGTGCTGTCCTTGCCATGCACCTACAAATATGGCAACATCACAACATCAGTTCTGGGCGATTGCTGGATTCACATTGTACGGTGGGACACACACCACCTTGTAAACCATTTGCAATGTTTGTTTCGGGATCCATGGCTAATTGCCTTGATTTTCTTTTCTTTTTCCCAGTGCTTGTGTAGTTTCTTCCAACTTGGGGTTGACTTGCCAGCACATCACTTTTCATGGCCATGTGGCATCAGCTTCTCTGTTTCTTTTCAAGTCTACTCCATGGCTGGTGTTCTTGGTTTCTCCTCCGGTTTGTTCCTGCTTTATTTCAGGCAAAAAGCAATTTGTTTATTCAGCTATAACTCTCTTTTTCTGGGGTGTGAATGATTATTCAGTAAGTTTAAGCCTTCTAGCCACCAACCTTGACATTGTTACCTTCTTGTTTTGATATTGTAGGAAGTTAGCACCTACCCCCCTCCTAGAGGAATGAAATATTTTAGGAAATATTCAAAAAGGCAGAATATTATATTTCCCTGGCTGAGAAATGGAGAAACATGTTTTTAGGCAGAAAATAGACTAACTCATCCCCCCCCCTTTGTCAATGGGCAGTCTATTCTACATAACAAAGAAGAACCATAATAGGAATCAATCCCAAAGCCATCTCACCACATGGCACCTGAGAAGATTACATCAGCCAAGCCTGGTGGGACACAGACAAAAGCCTACAGAGTTAGCTAAGACCCCCGCCCCCTGGGAATCTGACCACCAATCAGAGCGCATTTCTTATACAGGAACAGGAAACTCTCAGGTGGGGCCCAACAGAGGGTATAAAAAAAACTCAGGGACTCTCAGCAACGCCCTTCTCTTCTTCTTCAACATCTTCGAGGCCTGTGATCCCCCTTTTCCCCAGGACCTCAAACCATGTGGCCCTGCTGTCCACCATTAAACCATCTTTCCAAACAGCCTCCATGCTTCCAGTGTCTTTTTCCCCCACTTGGAACTGAACCCAGAAAGGACATTTCTTACAACAATATGTTTGGACAGCCGACAGACACTTTGACATAGAACTATGCACGAAAGGCTGTTGTAAGGAATATCCTTCTGGGTTCAGTTCCAAGTGGGGAAAAAGACACTGGATTCCTGGAAGTTGCTTGGAAAGAAGGTTTAATGGTGGACAGGAGCACATGGCAGGGGCTCCTGAACAGAAAAGGTGGATCACATGCTTCCAGATGTTAGGAGAGGAGAAAAGGGCCGAAAAGATGCTGAGTCTCTTGGTTTTATGACCTCTGTTGGTCCCCACCTCTTAGTCTCCTGTTCCTGTACAGAAATGTATCCCATTGGCTGTCAGACTCCCACGGGGCAACTCTGTAGGCTGTCCTGAATACCAAGCTAGCTTGAGTGCTGGCTGATGCAATCTTCCCAGGTGCCATGAGGCAGAGGGCTAATCCTATCTTTCTTAGGTAGAATAGACTGCCCATTGACAAAGGTGGAGGGGATGAGTGAGCTGGGCCATTCCTTGATGGCCCATTGACAAAGGTGGGGGCTACCAAGAGGGAGTCTGTTTCCTTTCTAAAAGCATGTTTCTCAATTTCTCTAGGGATATTCTATATAATATTCTGCCCTTTTTAATTTTTCCTAGGATATTTCATTTTTCCAGGAGAGGGGTGGGTGCTAACTTCCTACAATGCCTTTCAAAATTCTCCCTTTAATTAATGGGCAAGATAATGTGTAAATGACAGGCCATTCCTCAACAGTTGAAAAAAGCCAACAGTGGGGATCATGAAGTCTTCCATTGGGATTTCATGAATCCACAAATGCTTGAAGGCAAAATTAAGATGGTATTTTCTGTTTTTTGCACATTGCATGTACAGGATCATACTGTATAAGCAGATGAAATTTGCTTGAACTTTATCTCTGGTTAGTAGTCATGGGCTACATTCACATAGCTTGCTTAATCTGGTTAGTTAATTAACTTGTACAGTAGCACCTTGAAATATAAATTAATCAATTTGTGTTCACACAGCATACAAGGGGCAAAGACAGAATAACAATAACAGAGTTGGAAGGGACTTTGGAGGTCTTCTAGTCCAGCCCCCTGCTCAAGTAGGAAACCCTATAACATTTCAAATGGTTGTCCAATCTCTTCTTAAAAACCTCCAGTGCTGGAGCACCCAAAACTTTTGGAGACAAGTTGTTCCCCTGATTCATTGTTCTCTCAGGAATTTTCTCCTTAGTTCTAGGTTGGTTCTCTCCTTGATTAGTCTCCATCCATTGTTTCTTGTCCTGGCCTCAGGTGCTTTGGAGAATAGTTTGACTCCTTCTTCTTTGTGGCAGCCCCTTAGATATTGGAACACTGCTATCATGTCACCCCTAGTCCTTCTTTTCACTAGACTAGACATACCCAATTCCAGCAACTGTTCTTTATATGTTTCAGCCTCCAGTCCCCTAATTATCTTTATTACTCTTCTCTGCACTCTTTCTAGAGTTTGTTGTCTGAAATCAACTTTCATTCTGTGTGTCCAATTTGACAAATATCCAACAAATACAGAGAAATCTGGTGCAAATCAGAATACAGAGCAAATTAATAGGCAAGCAGTAGCATAAAATGATTCTTTTATCAGTAAATGAAGAGGAAAAAGGGTAAGCTGTGAACAGACTTGATAGTTTAACTTGGTTAAATTGAAACATTGGCTGGAGACAAATGGCAATTTGCAGAAAAAGGAAACAAACCAAGGAAGAAACTGGTTGTTTTAGAGACACATTGGTCTTTATCTTTTTTTATATTTAAGGTAAAGAAAACTTCAAATTGTTAATTGAAAATGCCATCTCTGGGCAGACATTCCTCCCTCCTGGGGCCCAGACACCCTTTGGGAGTGAAGAGCACAGAAATATTTTGTCCCTTGTCCCTATCATCTCCCGTATTAATGAACACATTAAAACGAGACGGCTTGTTTATATCTATTTCAAAATCTCCAAAGACGTTCCTATATATAAGCATGGCTTCAAATCCCATCCCTGTAATGGGGCATTAATGTATTTTAAGCGAGAGAGAAAAACTTTGCTTTGGCAGGAGGCAAACGCTGAAGCAGATTGCTTTAATAGCAAAATGATGCAGAGTGCCTTTTGATTGCTTTTAAATTCCCAATGAATAATAGATAGAGGAATGGATTTGGCATTATAATTCAATGCTAATAGGCCACCCTGTGCAGGAGCCAGAACACTTGGTTAACAGGGCCAACTGGAAAAAGTCAATGTATAAAGTTTAAAAGAGATGACAATAATAGAAAATCTTTTAGAAAGATGTCCTCTAGAAGAAAAGTTACCCCTTGGTGAATGCAGTATTTAAAAGAGATGCTTGGTTATTTAATTATAGAATGCAATGGTCCACAGAAAAAGTGTATCTTTGAAGTTTAGGTTCAAGGCCGTTGGTCTCCAGCTATCATGGAAGTCAACAACTTCCCTACCTGGTTGGAGTTGGTGGTACTAGGGTCATAGTCTGATTCTTCTTGAAAACCCACATTTGGGGAAAGCTGCATTATTCCACAGTAGATGCATAATAATGATGGCACCCTTTATCTTCTCCTTGTAGAAATCTGCTTTGAAAGGAGGGAAGTGTCAACCCCTGAAGCTGACCTGACCAAAGCCATCTTGGAGATTCAGTGTTGCCACACTGGAGCTGAGGGATAGGGAGGGGAGTCACAGCCCGAGTAAATCAGTCCCCCGAGGGGGGAAACGTCAAAGTTGGTGGGTTCAGGACCACTCTCACTTGCTTGGGTTGATGCGAGTGGCCGACATTGCTGAGGCTCGGCTGGCCGAGTCTCTCTGGCAGCAATTCCAGGGTTTGGCGGTGGGCCGCGGTCTGGTACCTCCAATCCCTGGATTCACTGAGGTCCAGAGGCCCAGTTGACCTCCACTCAAGGATCGTCACTCTTGCCTCCCTCGTCGAGGTGATTGGGCGCTCTCCCCCTGGCGCCTGGAATGTAGCCCGGCAGCTACGGGATAGGGATAGGGATAGGGAGGGGGGAAGTATGGGCAAAATTAGAATCCCAGTTGCCTGTTTTAGGTTAGAACAGAGTTTTTCAACCTTGGAAACTTGAAGATTTAGGGATTCCACCTCCCAGAATTCCCCAGCTACCAGCATGAAGTATTGGGTTGGTCATCCATTGTTCACCATCATTATCACCATCACCATCCATTGGTAGTATTTGCTGGGATCATGCTGAGATAACAATTTTCAAAGGAGAACTGAACAAATGCGTGGAGGATTAAGCGAATAATGGATAATGGCTTCGCGAGATGTTTGCTATTTACTGATTCTCAGGCAGCATCTTAGAACTAGAATAGAACTTAGAGTAACTTTATTGTCACTTTGAATGTACACTAATCGGCATACATTAAAATGAAATTTCGTTGCATACAGCTCTCAAAGGGTCACCACCTCCAATATACACTACATAAACATGACAAAATAAATAAATACAAAATTATGCATATACCCACCTATATTATATGACACAGAGAAACAACACAGTCTAGTTCAGATGTTTACATGTACATGGCGAAAAAAAACGAATCTTGCGAGTTTACCAGATGGATGGCCTAGGGAACAAAGCTGTTACAGAATCTGGTAGTCCTGCTAGAAATACTTCAAAACCTCCTCCCAGAGGGGAGCAACAGAAACAGACCGTAAAGTGAGTGTGTGGGGTCTTTAACAATGCTTTGAGCTCTAAGCACAGGGGTGGGTTCCTCCCAGTTCGGACTGGTTCTCCCGATCTGGTAGTGGCCCGCTGGTGACATGACGATGACATTACCGAACCGGATCGGTCGGTGCCAGTCTGTGGGGGCCGCCATATTTTTTTTTAGAATTTTTTTTAGAATTTTTTTTTTCCTTCTGAGCATGCGCAGAAGCTGACTTCTGGCACTGTGCATGCGGTCGCCATCTTTTTTTCGGCTTTGTTTTTTTAAAAAAAAATCAGATTTTTTGTTACTGCGCATGCATGCGCGCGCCCACACGGAGAGCGAACCGGCAGCAAGGTAAGTTGGAACCCACCCCTGTCTAAGCACATAGCTATTATAAGCAGTATCCTGAATTACGGGAAGCGAGCTTCCTATAATCTTCTCGGCTGCCCTCACCACTCTCTGTATGGACTTTCTATCTGAGGCACTGCTGCCACCAAGCCAAACAGTGATGCAGTTTGTTAAAATGCTCTCAATTGTGCCTCTGTAAAAAGTGGCCAGGACAGAAGGAGAAAGTTCTGCTCTCCTCACCCGATGCAGAAAATGCAGATGCAGGAAATCCCTGAAACAACAGCTGCTAGCGTTAGCAACGTTGGGTGATTAATCCTCTTGTCCATGTAAATGTTCTGCCTTTCCCTCCGTTTTTTAACCAAATTTCTACAAATAAACCCTACCCTCCACAAATCAGTTGTGCTCTTTTTTTGATGTCATCAGACACCCCTCCCCCCCAAGATGGTTTCCCGGTGACCTTCCAGAAGGTCAGGATGCAGATCATGGCCTTGGAGACCGCCCTGAAGTTGCCCAATCCTTGCATACGGCACTTCATCTAGTTTTCCTACCCCTTTAAGTTCCCTGTGATGGACGCAGTTCTAGCATTTCTCAAGCGGAAGGTTGTTTCCTGGCGGTTCTGTCATTGCAGCTCACTGTGGTGTAATAAGAAAAGGCACTTAGTCCCTCCTAGCCTTTTTTGCGGGACCCGCAAGGTGTGGGGCAATTGCTCTTCATCCCTGGATGGCCCAACTCCGTGTCACTTCAATTGATGTTACAGACCTGAGTTGCCACAAGTACCAGAGTGAAGACGGCTCTGCCGTTTTGTAATCAATAGGCATTAAGAGCATCTAAATCCTGAAAGAAAAAGGGAATTGTGGCTTCCCTCTCTAAACCCGAGTAACCAAGGAGAATTCCACATCATTGAATTTTCCAGAGACCGAAAACCCACAGTGGGATGTGGAATCACGATTCAGGCATCCTGGTAAATGTCTAAACCAGGGGTGAAATGCTCCCGGTTCGGGCGTGCCTGTTGGTCGTAGGAGAGCCGATAGTGACGGTAACACGAGGCTCCGCCCACCTGCCCGGACGCCGCCATTTGGATTTTTGTACCCTCTGCGCATGCCCACAGGATAAAAAAACCCAAATGGCAGCATCCGGGCGGGTGGGTGGAGCCTCGCGCTACCGTCGCTATCAGCTCTCTGACGACCGACAGGCACGCCCGAACCGGGAGCATTTCACCTCTGCTATGTGCCCAATTTTGTTCTAAATGTGCAAATGTAACTATATTTAATATTTTTTTTAAAAAAATTATTTATTTATTTAAAAAATCCTGCCTTTATTATTTTTTATAAATAACTCAAGGTGGAGAATATACCTACTACAGATCATCCTCAACTTACAACCACAATTGAGCCCAAACTTTCTGTTGCTAACCAAGGCAGTTGTTTTTGCCCCATTTTACAACCTTTCTTGCCAAAGGTGTTAAGTGAAATCACTGCACTTATTAAGTTAGTAACCTGGTTGTTATGTGAATCTGGCTTCCCCATTGTCTTCGTTTGTCAGGTCGCCAAAGGGGATCGCATGACCTTGGGACATTGCAACTGTCCTAAATACATGAATGCCAAGCGTCCAAATTTTGATCATGTGACCACAAGGATGCTGTAACGGTTGTAAGTGTGAAAAATGGTCGTGTCGCTTTTTTTCAGTGCTGTTGTAACTTCGAACAATCACTAAATGAATGGTTATAAGTTGAGCTCTATCTGTCCTGACATAGGTAACCTCAGCAAATGGGGAATTTTGGGGGGATGAACTAAGGGAGCAGGGTGAGGAGCAAATACTCAACAGCAAAACCCAGAAATGGTAATTTCAATGCTTTTGAAGAGCCCTTTGGTTTGGTCTCAAGCATTGCTACCCCAAAGTACACCAAAGGCATATCCTGCACACTACAGTAGCTCACTCTCCTTATAGAGAATTTGACTTACTGAAAAGAACCTTCAATTTGCTTGTGTTTCCTACAGGTGTTAGACAGAATCGCGGCAATTTTTAGAGTGGAATATTATCTGTGGTTGGACTGGCACTTGAGGAATGCAAATTTGGTCGTGGTTGAGTTGTTTGCTGGTTTAGAAACAGAATTATTATTTTTTTAATCAACCAATCTTTTCTGTTTGGTCTCTTGAATTCCTGTGAATTCCTATCTTGGTTAAAAATGTACAAGGCAGATATAAAAGAAATTCTAAGGACTTCCTTGTATGCCAGACACTTTGTTTCCTAATTATGCTGGGGTGGGGCAGGAGCTGCCTCCTGAAATTATATCTTTGTGACTTGAAGCATCATAGTTAGGGCCATTCTCATACAGCGTGGATCGGCAGTCCAGAGCCCCCTTTTTTCTGGCAACCAAAGCCCGCAAGTCAGACTTTGAAATTCAAAAGTATGATCTTTGGAAGGTGTATGTTTGTTTTAATTATTGTTATTATGATTGGTTGCACAATCCAGCCAGATGTCTAGAATATATTTGGCATTTGTATCCACCCATTGTTGCAAAATTCCTAGCCAGTCAGGAAGGAGGGGTCAAGTGGGGAAGTAGCCTTGAATCTTTGCACAGCTGCAAGAAGCATAGGACTGACACACACACACCCCAAAGTCCTTGAATCCTTATCTGGCTGTTCCCAGGGAAAGGCAAACAATCTAGGGCTGTGATGGCGAACCTATGGCACGCGTGCCAGAGGTGGCACGCAGAGCCTTCTCTGTGGGCACGTTTGCTGTCACCAGCTGCTCTTCTGGTTTCCGGTGCACCAGCTGATCTTTGCACGTGCCAGAGCCCCGGAAACCCGAAGACCAGCTGGCCAGTGTGCAGCTGGTCTTCGGGTTTCCGGGGCTCTGGCACACACATGCATGCGCACCGGTCTTCGCACATGCCGGAGCCCCAGAAACCAGAAGACCAGGTGGCCGGCACGCGCATGCGCACTGGCCAGCTGGTCTTTGAGTTTCCGGGGCTCCGGCGCACGCACATGCACGCACACGCACATTCCAGTTTGGGCACTCGGTGCCAAAAAGGTTCGCCATCACTGATCTAGGGAGATTCTTGTACTATAGATAAGACACAATGAAGTTGCTGACTGGGACCCTTCACAAGTGGAATTGGTCGCTTGTGGCTCACACCTGTCAAGTTCTTCCCAAGGACAGGCAGGTCTTATTTGATGGTGTTAGAGGTACCATTGCAGTCTTTGTTGGTGGCAGCAAAACAAGATGGCTGGCAGGCTAACAGACAAGATGCCAACACCATACCGATTTTGCCTTTCGCTTCTTAACCTATTGTTTTAATATTTTTGTATTTATTATTTTAATTGTAAGCTGCCCAAAGCCTCTTTGCAGAATGAGATGGGCAGCATATAAATCTAACAAATAAAATTAACATTGCTCTTGTTAACATTGACAGGTGGATAAAAATGCCAAATCCAGTCTAAAACTCTGGCTGATTGTGCGACCAACCATAGTAATCATAAATTAAACTTGTATGCCTCCTGACTCTCAACAGAGTTTGTGGGATTTTTTTGCTTTTATTGGGAGGGACAAAAAAATAACCACGGAATGGCTTCTAATTGTGGCTCCACTTTTCTGTGAATGATTAAATTCAAAATTAAAAAACGGAATGCAGCATTGATGCAGAAGTTCATTTGGTCTGGATGTCTGTGAGAAAATGTGATGTAGTCTGAGATGTTCACATGATCCTCCCATTTTCCCCCACCATCCAGTCAGAGCTGAAGAAGCTTCTTGGATGAGAAGCTAAACGTCTTCAAAGAAAAACCAGAAAGTCCAGTTGCCTCTTGAAAAAGCACCTTTGGGACAACCTGTTAGATTCGCACGGGAAACAAAGGAGCGAGACACGGGAACAGTTCAGCACCTTTTATTCTCCTGGCTGAATGCAATATGAACTGCCGGCAGGCTGCAGGGAAGCCGCTTTTAAGGGCTTCCCTGTAGCCTAGCCGGCCACTGACAGTAGTTTATTTCTCCCGCCGCTAGATTAGCCAATCAGCAGCGGCTATGCAAATCCTTGCTCCGTACGGCAGTACGTAACACAACCATTTTGTATGTCTGCATGATGTCCCAATGCATGTATACAGGTAGTCCTCAACGTACGACCACAATTGAACCCAAAATTTCTATTGCTAACCAAGGCAGTTGTGAAGTGAGTTTTGCCCTATTTTGCGACCTTTTTTTGCCACAGTTGTTAAGCAGTTGTTAAATGAATCATACAGTCGTTAAGTGAATCTAGCTTTCCCCATTTATTTTGCTTATTGGAACCCGGCTGGGAAGGTTACACATGGTAAACAGAGGACCCTGGCAATTACCATAAATACATGCCACATTACCAAGTGCCCGAATTTTGATTCATGTGATTGTGGGGAAGCTGCAGTGGTTGCAAGTGTAAAAGTGACAGTCATAAGTCACTTTTTTTTTTTTACTGCTGTTACAACTTCAAACAATCAGTAAATTAAGTGCTGGTAAATGGAAGACTGCTTGTGACTGGCCTGGAAGTCCAAGAGAGCGATGTAACCCTGGTTAAAGGGCTGGTGGGTTGAAAATGCTCCTTCTGCTTTTTAATTTGGCAATTTTTCTTTTAGACTCTGTTTTAATTTAATTTAATTTAATTTAATTTAATTTATAAAATTTATATGCCGACCAACTCCCGAAGGACTCTGGGCGGCTTACATCATAAAAAAAAACCC
>QLTV01001686.1:1829327-1850192 GCA_003457575.1 Thermophis baileyi | reverse complement strand
TGTCTCTGTCTCTCTCTGTCTCTCTCTGTCTCTCTCTCTCTGTCTCTGTCTCTCTCTGTCTCTCTCTGTCTCTCTCTCTCTCACTCAGCTTTCCCAGCAAAATGGGAGATGGCCTTTTTAGAGTTGGACTACACAATCATTTACAATCAGACACAATAATAGTTGTTGGCATGTTGTCAAGACATTGTGGTGGTTGTCCTCCGGGTTGGAACAAGTCTGCTCTATGACATTTGATCAGACCTTTCTCCAAAGCATTTTGCAACTGTAGTTGGATAAAGATTCTAAGAACTGACCCCTCTTTGAAATGCCCAAATTCCATTCTACTTTGATGGATTGGAGCTTCTGAAAGTTCCTTAGAGAGGAAGAATGATTGTTTCAGTCTGAGATTCTCTCGTTTTGTGTGTGTGTGTGTGTGTGTGTGTGTGATGCGTGTAAAAGCACTTGAAGACATGACCAATTCTCCTCATCGGAGCACTGCTGGTTTTCAGGTCAAAGCTTCTGCTGAAAATGTAGTAGCCACCCAATTTTATATTGGGCTTTCCAGTAACCACGTTGTGCATTAGTCTGCAGCAAGCCAGAGATTATTTCCTGTAAAATCTCTTTGCTCTGACCACAAACCTTTGCTCCAGCATGTTCTTTTGCCTGCAGGGTTTTGCCAACTTGATATCAAAATAGAAATCAACCAAGACTGGCTGGCTTCAGTTACTGGAGCTACCTCCCCTCCCCCAGGTGTGCACACACACACACACACACACACACACACACCCCTCTTTCTTGACTGTGCCCTAATAGATTGGCTGTTGGTTGATGACAGTGGAGGTTGTGAAGTTTGCCATTGGAAATGAGGAAAGTACTTTCTGTGGCCATTCATTAAACAGTCCTCCCACAAAATTTGCAGTTGCCTGTTATTCCCATGGCATAGATTTATAGATTTTTAGGGCTTGTCACTAAGTTTTGGACTCTTTGTTAGTTGGTTATATGAAGAGTTGTGGGTTCATTGATTTATCTGCAAGTCTATGCAGTTGAGGAAAGAACAGCTTAAATAACAGGAAAGGAAAGGAAAAAGGGAAAAGGAAGAGAGCTTGCAACCATTTTTAACATATCTCTGATGCCAGCTTTGTGGGTAAAAGCTATAGAACTAGAAGGTAGCTTGAGGCATAGACTTTATAAATTATGAGTTGCAGCTTCCAGCTTTCATCTCAATGGGTAAGTGGACATCTCTAGAGCCCATTTACTGAGGTCAGAAAGCCACAATGCCTTTCTAAAAATTACCAACCAACGCTAATTGCTAATGAGACAGAAAGAGAAAACTATGAAAGGGCTTGATTGAATTTATCTATACTGAACTTCACTTCTATTTAAATTACATGAAATTAAATTCAGTTTCATTCCTAGGCTTGCTTAGTTTCAAAGTGCAGCCTTTGAATCATTACAAGACTAAAGGTGGTTCCTTAATTCTTAGGGATCTACTGCAGTTTTGTGCTGGTTTGCGTAGATAAAGGATCACAATGAAGCTGGCACTGGATTTTGGCACACATAGGAAAATATCAGATAGCAGAACTGAAAGGGAAATGTTTAGGGCAGGGGTGGGTTCTAACTTACCTCGCTGCCGGTTCGCTTCCTCCCGTGCCGTGTGGCCGCGCCACGTGGCCGCACGTGCGCTCTTTGCGCCAAAAAATCCAAAAAAATTCCAAAAAAAAAAGCCGAAAACAAGATGGCGACGCATGCGCAGTGCCGGAAACTTGGCTTCTGCGCATGCGCAGAAGAAAAAAAAAAACCGGAAAAAATTCCCCCAAAAAATAATCCAAAAAAACAAATCCAACAAAAAAAGATGGCGGTGCCCACGGACCGGCACCAACAGAACCGGTTCCATGACGTCACCAGTGGGTCGCTACCGGTTCGGGCGAACCGGTGCGAACCGGGAGGAACCCACCTCTGGTTTAGGGGCATGAACTGAGAAGGTAGGATGAAATGCTTAGCCGTTGATCAGAAAGAGCAACAGTGGAAAAGCTAATTTAGACTCACAAATCCCCCCCACCTCACAGTGTCCAGATCTAAAATAGGTAAAATTAATAAAACCAGTCCCAATCAACTTTGGCGCATTTCAAGCCACGTTTAGGAAGCCCACTCATCCTGAACAGATTTTCTGTTTCTCTTCTTGTTCAGTGCACTTCAAGCTGCCCAGTAGAAGTAATTTAGAACTTGAAACAAGCATCTAAGTTTGCTTTATCTGGCATTGTAGCTTTCAAACTGGAAATCTGAGGGCAGACATTGCCTTAGTATTGATTTATGCAAGCCGCTCTTGAAAGCATCTGGGCTAAACCTTTCCCACAAAACGACAACGTTGATTGCCTTAAGGTACCACAAGTCTCTTTGTTGTTTTTGCTGCAACAGATTAATGCAGTGGCGCTCCTCAAATTTATACTGATTTAAATTCTGGGGTTTTCTTTTTGCAAATCTAGGTCATTGGTATCACAACCCCTGAGCCTGTGGTCTTGAGGTGAATTCTTGCAAACCCCAAGCCTCAACTGAGAGGGCCTGGATGGAGCCTGGTGCTTTTGAAGCTTGTGTATCACTGGCTGGAAAGGGTGCCTGCTACACTGTGTAAATATAATGGGTTTCTCCACAGAGAAAAGCTTTGCGGGTTCCAGAGGGTGGAGCAGGTTAAACTGCGGCTTGTTGTCCTGAAATGAACAAAGATCAATGTGACGTGTATAGAACGAACTGCTCATTATGTCCGGAATGGACCATATTTTTGTGGCTAGGCAGCCTTGCTTTAAAAAAAAACTAGACTCCAAAGGGGATTTGAGGAAGATCTTAAGATGCTTGTTTTGTCTCTTGCTCCAATGGAAAACAATTCTGAGCCCCAAACACTCTCGGTGCAGTGTGGGAACCCTAAAACAGCTGCTCGGGGGTGGTACTTTCCTATAGTTTATAGGATGACTATCTTTGATGGACACAGCAGAGTGTAAAGACCATGCGCATTGCTTCTTGGGCCAGTTCCAGGCCAGAGAAGGCTTCAGACCACTGTGAAGGGTAACAACTACCTTCTCAGTAGGTGACATGTATGGAAGTGGTTGTGATAACTCTGAACTGGGTAACCGAGAATTGCAGTCTTAGTTGACCCATGAAATTCTGCTGTTGTCAAGCCCCCCCCCCCGAAACTAAGAAAGAATACATGGTGATTCTCCCAAGTAGATTTCTTTATTATTCCAAGATTCTGGTAGCCCTACCTACCAGAATCCAAGATTTGTTTGCCAAGATTCTGGTAGCCCTACCTACCAGAATCCAAGATTAGTTTGGCAAGGTTCTGTCTACCAGAATCTGGTAGGTAGGTCTACCAGATTCTGGTAGACAGAATCTTGCCAAACTAAATAGACTATTGCCCTCATAAAGTATATTCTCTGGGAAGTATTAGGGAGGAGCCAATGTCTTTCTCTCACATAAACTATTAGAACTGAGCTGTCTCTTATCCTCTGGAATGCACTCCCTCCCTCTCTCCTAGTTATCCGGACCAGTACAATCCATCACATCCTTGGAGTGTTAGGGGATGCCTAGAAAGTGTTGAAAATAGTGCTGTGAGGGACAAAGGAGAAAGAAGGAGGGACGAAATCCTTCTCTTCCAGATCAGAAATCTCAAACTTAAACCACTACAGAGTTGTCTGCTGGATATGGTCAAAAAAATCAAGATGGCAGCTGCAATAGTGCAGTTGGAGCTTTGCTATTTCTTATATGCATCTCACAACTGCCGTCTTGTATTTTCATTTTTGACCATATCCTGCAGACACCCCTAAATCACCCCAAATGGCATATGGAGATTATTTCTTTAGTCCACACTGCTGACTCTATTCATATGAGATGAGAAAAGTGAAGATGACGCTTGCATTTGAACCCCTGTGTCAGGCAAAAGAGGTGGGACTTGATTCACATGGTCATAACAGACCTTTTGACATTTTTGAACCCACCATGGATGCCCCACCTCAAAAGGACACCAAATGTGAACTGCATATTGCTGTGTGTTTGTTTTTGAACATCGTCCCAATATTTGCAACAGTAGGGGATAAACACAAGCAAACCTACACAAAACAAATCCCTGAAAAACGAGAGTTCGAAATTATAATAATAAAGACATAGGTGCCACACAATACTCTAGACCAGGGGTCTGCAACCTTAAACACTCAAAGAGCCACTTGGGCCCATTTCCCACAGAAAACAAAACGGGAGCCACAAAACCTGGGTGGGCGTGGCCAACTTGACGTCACTCACTCCCACCCAGTCACGACCCCCCCAGCCACGCCTACCCAGGTTTTGTGGCTCCCCGTGTTTTGTTTTCTATGGGAAAAAGGTATCTCCCTCTCTCTCCCTCCCTCCCTCCCTCCCTCCTCCCTCTCTCCCCCCCGGCGGGAAACGGCAGGTGGGAGAGAGAGAGAGAGAGAGAAAGAGAGAGAAAGAGAGAGAGAGAGAGAGAGAGAGTGTTGCCAGGGGCGAGTGGGGCAGGGAATGGGCTCCAGGAGGGGGAGGGGACCCAGTCTCCCCCATTGTGAAGCACGCTAGCTTTCACTGTGATGTGCAAGGCGCTGCAAGAGCAGCGGGCAGGCCATGGAATGGGTATTGGGTCTTCCCCATGTCCCACGCCAAAGGAAAGCCAGCCGGGCTTCTCCTTCCCTTCTACCCTTCCCCCTTCCTTGCTCCCTTCTCCCCACTCAATCCTACTTTGGGACAGAGAAGCGTGTGCTGGAAACGCATGTTGGGGTAACATCGGAGCGCATCTTCTGACCCTCTGGTGCTCGCCTGCAACTCTCCGCGCTCCTACAGGCCTGGCTTGCTGGGGGGGGAAGCAGCCCTGACGGTGTTCCACTGCGAGAGCCGGGCCAGGCCTCTCTGCCGTCCAACTCACCAATGGGGTCACTTCTGCCGGGCCATCTCCACCCCCCACTGGGCTGTTGTGCTCCGTGCTGGAGGGGAGCACTTCCCCACGCTGCCCCCTTCTTTCTCTTGGCCCCGCAGACAAGGGAGGAGGAAGGCCAGGCTTTGGGGATGGCCCCCACCCCGCAAGATCCGCCCCCGCCATTCTCTCCCAGCCCTCTTTGCTGGCGGCAACAGCAAATGTACCACAATGAAGGCGGAATGCTGTTGCCGCGTAAAGGCAAGTATAGGGGTGCTTCGCTCCCGCACTAAGGCTCCGGCCATGCCACTGCCATGACAGGATGATGGCTCTTTCATCCCTCTGCCACGACAGGGTGACAGGGAGCCGCAGCAGAGGGCCCAAAGAGCCGCATGCGGCTCCGGAGCCGCAGGTTGCAGACCCCTGCTCTAGACCAGTGTTTCTCAACCCTGACCACTTTAAGCTGTGTGGACTTCAACTCTCAGAATTCTGCTGGCTGGGGAATTCTGGGAGTTGAAGTCCACATAGTGGTCAAGGTTGAGAAACACTGTTCTAGACCCAAAGCAAGCTGGCTGCGGAATTCTGGGAGTTGGAGTCCACATATCTTAAAGTGGCCAAGGTTGAGAAACATGGCTGTAGACTTAAAGCAGGTTGGCTTAGAATTCTTGTGAATTGTTCTTCCTGAATGCAAGGACAGGGTCCTCTTGAATCCCTGCAGGGAGAGTATCCCACAAACTGGCTTCACAAAATGGCACCAGGGCCTAACCTGTGGCATTTGCACAACCCTCTTTTCATTCTTGTGTCGCTTCCTTCTTTGATCTCTCAAGCTGCAGCATTTTCATGTGAACGAAAGGAAGCCAGCCGGCCCCTGTCTTAGCTGTGCTGTGCTGTGCTGTGCTGTGGAGAGGATCTGGGTGGCCTCAGAGCTTCTCTCCCCCCACCCCCCACCCCCCACTGTCGGTCTCCCCCTCAGCATCCGGTCTCCCTAGCCGGCTGCTGAAACATGGGGTAGAAGAAACAGGTGCACAGATGCCGCCCGAGGACCATCCCAATGCCGATGACTTCTCCGCTCACGTAAACTTCTCCTTTCCGAGGCAGTCAAAAAAAGGAGATGTGGTGGGTTTTTTTGAGAAACTGGTTTTGCGTGCAGAGGCTGAACGAGCCGCCTTCTCTGTCTGGTGGCGGCTCTTCTTTTGCCTGTGTTTTCTTTTTGAATTATTTGTCAAGAAAACTACCGGAAACGACTTTTGTCATGTCTGTGGTTGCAGAGTAAATACTAATACGATTCATTTTTTTTTCTTCTTCTTCTGGGGGTGAGGTGGTAGAATTTCCCAAGGCAACAGGTTGTAACCATAGAACCGCTTTCCAAAAGCAATCGAAATCCACAGAGGAAAGGGGGGCAAAGAAGTCAAGATGGCAGCTGGAGTTGTTTAAAATAAGGAATGGCCGTTGGATTGCCTGGTTGCAGATTAGCTTTATCGTTCTTGTGACCTTTTTCCACTTGATACTTTTGAAATGTCGGTTTTTGAACTGTTTGTTTTGTATTAGATTGCTCATGTTTGCCACCCACAATTGTGAATATCAGGGTGACTCCCTTTCACAGTTGCCCCTGCTGCTCACCAAACACTTATTCACCGGAAGACCACTTGCAAATCTGCCTTTTTATTTCTACTCGTACAGATGCTCTCTCTGCGACTGCAAGTTTCTTTTGAGTAAACAAAGACCTTTGCAAGCAAAACCCTGAGTTACAACAATGCCCTGCTTTCAGTTCTGACGAATGACATTCTAAAGCGCAGCTTTTCAAACTGGGCTACTTTAAAATGTGTGGATTTCAACATGCTAGCTGGGGGAATTCTGAAAGTTGAAGTCCAGACATCTTAAAATGGCCAAGTTGGAGAAACACTGCTCTAAAGAGAGTGAAAGAGGTCCCTGTCATCCTGTTGGAACTCAGTTTAACACTGGAGGATGGTTTTTGCTTGTTGGCTTGCGGTTTCTTATGAGCAAGGGGTTGGACTAGAAGACCTCCAAGGTTCCTTCCAATTCTGTTATTCTATATTCTGAAAATGAGATGGAATGGGTTATGGGAACCTACCTGACGACTAGTTTTCTGTTTGCAAGACAGCTTCACTTAAGGCAGCCAGAACTGGTCTGCAAAAGTCCAGATGTCCATTGGAAGACAGCAAAGAGATACAAAGAACCAAGGGTGGGTTCTGACTTACCTTGCTGCCGGTTTGCTTCCTCACGTGCCGCGTGGGCACGCGCGCGCCTTGCACGCCACACGGGCACGCCACGCAAGTGTGTGCATGCGCAGTGCTAAAAACCAAGCTTCTGCACATGCGCAGAAGCAAAAAACAGCTCCTGTGCGTGCGCAGAAGCAGAAAACACGATGGCAGCGCCTACGGTGCCGCCGAGAGAGCCGGTTCAGGGGCGTGTCCAGCCGGCCATCGCTGCCGGTTCTGTGAGCGGGGGAAAATTCCCGCTACCGGTTCTATAGAGCCGGTCCGAACTGGCAGGAACCCACCTCGGCAAAGAACTCTTTAGTCCTCCTGCCAATCTTCCCCTGATTTTAAACTTAGCTGAAACAGCGGTGCAAATGACTCTAGTGTGCTGCTTTAATATATTGACTCCATTAGACACCCTGGCATTTTGCCCTTTGTCCTGGGAAGTAGCAGCTCTGCAGGACCTCAGCTGGAAAAGTTTCATTTAGCCTTGTCATCTCAGATCCATTTCAACAGAGACATGAGTGACTGCATACAAATACGCTATTAGTTGATTATTGAATGCTCAGGGACGAAGTTTAGAACTGGGCAGCAGTGGCCTTGCGAATATTCACCACTAATGACCAAATAGTCAAAATGTCAAATTTCACCAACTAGATTTGGGAGGGATGTTAAGGGGGATATAGAACCACATACCTGCTGGAGGTCTTAACCTTCCATTTCTATCTTCATTATTTGAAAAAGAAAATGGCTACTTCTCCACCGAATGTTGCTGGAAAGATATTGGAGTAGGGAGGTTGCCCAGGATAAGAAGGTCTTGGGTCAAGTTTTTAGAACAAGTGCAGCCCATCTGCTTTCAGCACAGATTTTTCCTAGAGAGGGCAAATATCATTCTGGCTAGCAGCCCCCCCCTCCCCAAACTGCTCCTGAAATCCCAGACACTTTCTCTGGTTTTAGGATGTGTGGTGGAGCCAATATTGAGGTTAGCAACATTTTGCAAACCATCTTGATTGCGTTGGATGGATTCCATGCCTCTCAGCACCCCTGTGTAAATTTTCACTATATCCTTAGATTCTGCTAAGTTTTGGAACAGGTGGATAATGTGATCGATTGGGCAGGGATGATTATTAATAGTGGAAGGCTTTCATTTCAATAAGTCCCAGATTCAATGCCAGATGACCAGGAAAGAAAAATGAAGGCATCTTGAGACAGATTAAGACATTTATTTGTTTTTGTTTTTAACTACATTAATGTCATTTACTTTGGGCTGATAATAAACCTTCTTGACAGATCCGAAATGGAAGGGTAAGATGGAAAGAGTATTCATTTATTACATGTATAGGTGGCCTACACTGGGCAATTTTGAAAAGGAAATATTCCATAATATGTTAAGGTCAATGAGAGTACTAATTATGTAGAATCTCCTTAATGCAAACTGAAGAAAGAATATTGACGAAGGCTTGGATGATGACCTTCAGTTTCCTGGAAGTCAGCATTACTATTCTTAGAAAGGTCAAGACAGCTGACCCCATCTTTATTTAGAAATGTGTGTGTATTAATCTGGGATTTTACGGGGGTAAGAAATTTCTTGTAAAATCTGTATTATTTGTCCCTTACCCATTTTTAAAGAACTTCAGAATGCTTCCCCTTAGTCAGCTCTTCACTGATGTTCCATTTTCTTTCTTCATTTGTTTTTCAGTCTCATTTCAGCAACATGGCAGAGTTCACACAATATTCTAGAATGACGTTTGTGGTGCCATATGTGGTGGGAACCCAGCCCTTGCCTTAGCACTCTTTCTGACCCATATTATTAGGTCATAATCTGGTTGACTAGTTTGACCAAAATGTGGTACGTGAACAAAGCAATTGTCTTTTTGTTAACCTAGAGTTAGTTTGCTCAATGAGCCCAGTTGTTCTCAACAAAAGCTTGCACTTGTAAAACTGCCCTCAAGCTGCCATCCTTTTATTTCTTTACCATGAAAAATTGAACTTTTGGGACTTTGGGTGTTAGGAAAGACCCTTGCCCAAGATACTGCGTAGCCCACCTGTCCAATCAAATGCAAAATATCTAAAGCCTTCTGAATGGGCCTGGGCACGGGTTGGGTTGAGTTGATGATCAAAAGAATGGACTCTCTGGATGAGTGTAAGAGATCCTGGAATAAGGTGGTGACTAGAGCCACAGAGTTCTTGTCAAGTGAACTGATCCACAGTGTGGGTCAGTTTCTCTCAAAGCTTCTTTCTCACTCTCGAACAAGTGGATTCCAAATGTTTCTGAGAGACCATTATGCCTGCTGTGTCCTTCAAGCAGAGGTGGGTTCCTACCGGTTCGAACCGATTCTTTAGAACCGTTAGTAAACTGGCGATCGACGTCACAGAGCCAGTTCTGTCGGTGTCTCAGTGAGCGCCGCCATCTTGGATTTTGCTTCTGCGCATGCGCAGAAGCTATTTTTTTGATTGCTGCGGGCACGCGCACGGCGCGACCCTGAGCGAACCGGCAGCAAAAGGATCCAGAACCCACCCCTGCGCTTCAAGGTGAGCACTGGGACTTGTCTTCTGGTTCTCTCTCAATCTCCCCTCCCCTTGTCTCCCTAACTCGGAGGATGACTCACCCATTCAGTTTGAGAAACCGCACGTCTGCAGAGGTTTCCCACGGTCAACACTTTAAATAGCTTCTACTGAAAGATGGAGACCGTGCATTTGCTAATCAATTCGCTACTCACACTCTTCCTTCCCCCACTCCTTCCATTCTTCGCTTACTTCCCCACCTACCCTTGAGCTATGACGTGATGAAATCTGGTGATCACACTGGATGGAGAAGTGTGAAATGTGGAGGGTTTTTCAGTAGGAAAAACGTGGCTTCTTCTCAGAACAACATCTGAAGAGGATGAGACAGTGACTGCAGTCTATGAAGACTTCCTCTTTGGCCCAAAGATAACTGACTACTGTTTCAGTTGGCTGACCAGCTATCCTAGAAAATCTTTTCTCCTCTGGTGCCTTGGTCAATACTCATTCTTCAGTGGCTGTAGGGAAAATCTTGCTGGTACTGCCCTGCAGAACAATAGTCCAATATCTCCCAGTTTCTGGGAGGCTGTCAGTCAAAGAGAAGCATGCAACTTTTTCTTGACGGATTAAGAAAAAAGCAAGAAAATGCAGCTGGGAGGCAGCCAACTCTTACACAAGAAGCCCTTATGAAGTAACCTGCAGCTTCCCCCATTGGGTATCACCAGCTCCTGTTTCACTAATCAAGGAAATAGACCAATCTAGAAATAAGGAGAAATTTCCTGACAGTGAGAACAATGAATCAGTGGAACAGCTTCCTTCAGAAGTTGTGTGTGCTCCATCACTGGAGGTTTTTAAAGAAGAGATTGGATAGCCATTTGTCTGAAATGGTATAGGAACAGGGAGTTGTACTAGAAGATCTCCAAGGTCCCTTCCAACTCTGTTATTCTGTTTATCTTCTTGTGAATTAAGTGGGGGGGGGCAGCTTATCTGAGATGTTCCTTCACATTACTTTCTTGGTCTGGGCTCAAGCCTCTCTTAGCTGACCATTGCCTCAGTAGCCGTTCTTCCTCCAGTCCTTCAAGGCCATTCCCTCTCCCCTCTACATAAAACAAATGTCACTTTTCAATGCAACCTCCTAATATGCAATGTTAGATGGGACTTTTTGTGCAGAATGACCCTTTTTTTTCTGGAGGGTTTAAGACAAAAGCAAGAAGACACAGCTGAGAAGGCCGTAAACCCCTTATGAAATAGCCTGCGGCTTCCCCCATTGCCTTGCACTCAGCATTAGGAGATTACGATTGGGGTACCATCAGCTCCTATTTCTTAAGCCTTTTTTCCCCAAGGTGAACAGTAGTGAGCATTTTGAAGGAAGAGAAAGCAGACGCTCATCGCTGAGAAGCAACAGAAAAGAGGACTTCTCCTTTCCTGCATCAGAAACACGTGATGAGATCTGAAATACTTTGGGATCCATAGTTGCAGTTCACTGCGCCACATAGTCCTTGTTGGCTATGTGTGGTTCGGTAGGCCACAAATTTTTCAAGTGTGGAAGTAATACATATTACTCAAGTTCAAAGGCACACATTTGTAACATGACTCATCATATTCCTGGCACTCAGCCCTGGGGTTGTTCTTAATCTTGAGGAGTCCAGACCTCAATTAAACCCCATGTGCCACTTTGGGGAAAATCCAGATATAATCTTAACTCCCCAACGTGGTGATGATAATCTGTTGCTGTGGTATCTTTCACAGTTGATTTTTGAAGATCAGTCAGCTTTGTGTGTGTGTGTAATGTGCATGTGTGTGTGTCAATGCAGAAAAAGACCTCATCCTTTCTCCTCCTCCCCTCCGAATTATCTTCTTTAGGTTTGCGTCTTTGCAAGTCATTCACTGGCTTTTGCAGAAACGCCTTCGCACCTCTTTCCTGCACCTCTTTCCTGCAGCGATGACACAAGCCTTCGACTTCTGAGCAGTTAGGAAAGAAAAAAAAAGGTAGTGAGGAAATGGCATGACAACCCTCTCCTTCTTCCCCAGTGTTAAATGCCCATTTCCAGTAAACAGACATCGCCCTGCAAGCAATATGTTAACCATTCTCTTCCTTGCTCTTGCCCCAATTAGGAAGCCGTATGACTGAAGCATTGTAACATGTGCTTGCAAACTGGTCTGCAGGGCTAAGCAAACTCTGCCAGTGTTTGTGGTTTGGGTTATACTGAAAATCCACAAAAGTGAAGGTTGAGGGCGTTAAAGATGCTTTAAAGCAGAGTTTTCAAACTTGGCAAATTCAACATACTGGGTGGGGAATTCTGGGAGTTGAAGTCCACCCATCTTAAAGTTCTCAAAAGCTTGATGGCAGATGGGGTTAGATCAGTGGTGAAATCCAATTTTTTTTACTACCGGTTCTGTGGGCGTGGCTTGGTGGGCGTGGCTTGGTGGGCGTGGCAGGGGAAGGATACTGCAAAATCCCCATTCCCACCCCACTCTGGGGCCAGCCAGAGGTGGTATTTGCCAGTTCTCCGAACTACTCAAAATTTCCGCTACCAGAACCTGTCAGAACCTGCTGGATTTCACCCCTGGGTTAGATTCTCAGTCATCCAGGCTATGGATGCCCCAAAAGTGCTTTTTTCAAAAGGCAACTGGATTTTTGAAAAAAGCACTTTTGGGACAGATGGGATTAGATGTTCTTCAAAGTCCCATTCAACCTGTCATCTGCAGCCACGATGGCGTTAGTGTTATGGACATTCACATATGGGATTGCACAGCCAGAGACATCCACAGAGATGCTTAAAACACATGAAGATGGTGGATATGTGAACAAAACCCTGGGATGCATATAAAAAGGGGGAAGGTCTTGATCACATGGGACTGCCCACTAACTTGACTTTTTGATGCCTCTCCATCATATTTGAGTACAGCTGTGACTGAAACATACACCCCAATGACTCTTTTAGAGGGACATTTGTCTCAAACTACTGTCATTCTTAAGTCATCCTTTTCCAAGATGGTGTCTATAGCACTTTCCCCCATCTATCGCTTTTGAGAAGTTTGGGATTATGGCTTCTAGTATGCCTGACTGGAGGGGATTGGTTCATCAGGTGATGTTGTGGAATGTAGTCTGGATTCCCAGGAGGGAGGGGCTGAACTCCAGAGGAACAAGAGACAGCGAAACTTAGATAGTTTGGTCAGGAGAAAGAGAGCTAAGAAGACTCACCCCCTAGCAGTGCTCAGAGTGTATCTTTAGTGATGCAAATAGTTGCTTTAGTTTGGCAAGATTTATATCTATAGGTGAGGAATAATAAATAAAACTGCTCAGAAGTAACTCCACCTGTGTTTCTTGGGGCCTGGGGCCTAACAGATTGGTTTTTTAACAGATTAACAGAGTTGGAAGGGACCTTGCAGGTCATTTAGTCCAACCTCTTGCCCAAGCAGGAGACCCTACATCTGCCTCTACCTAGGATCGAACTCACAACCTCCTGATTGTGAGGCAAGAGTGTGTGTGTGTGTCTGTGTGTTTTGTGTCACAAAACACAAAGGTTGTCTGTGTGTCTGGTTAACTTCTTGTCTAGAAATAGCTGGCTATGACAACATTAGATTTTTCTGAAAATGGTGGTTGGAGAAACAAATAAAGTAAGTCAAAATCTGGTTAGCCATGACTTTTTATTAGTGTCTTGTCTGAACCTAGCTATTGTCACCTTGGCCAAGATATATTCTCCATTATTACCTTGATTTCAAAATTTATAAATCTTTGGAAGTAGATTAAATTACTAGGAATAAGTTCTTAGGGAACATGACCCTAATGAGGGTTACTAATACAAACTGGTATGTTTTGGAATTTAATAGACAAAATGAACAAAGAGGCTTGAGTATATGTGTGAATGTGCATACAGCTTTATGTATCTATGGACCGTACATTGTACTTCAAATACAGGTACTCTTTGATTTACAACAGTTCATTTAGTGACTGTTCAAAGTTACAACAGTGCTCAGAAAAGTGACATGATCATTTTTCACACTTTTGACCATTGCAGCGTCCCCATGGTCATGTGATCAAAACTCAGATACTTGGCAACTGACTCATACTTATGACAGTTGCAGTGTCCCGGAGTCATGTGATCACCTTTTGCAAGCAAAATCAATGGAGAAGCCAGATTCACTTAACAACCGTGTCACTAGCTTATCAACGGCAGTGATTCACTTAACAACTGTGGCAAGAAATGTTGTAAAATGGGGCAAAACTCACTTAACAAACGTCTCACTTAACAACCAAAAATTCGGGGCTCAATTATCGTGGTCGTAAGTCGAGGACTACCTGTATGCAATGTTGGATGGGGACTTTTTGTGCAGAAGGACCCTTAAAGGATCAGGAACAGAAGTGAAATTCCCTGTGTAATGCGGGCATGGAAGTGTTATGTTTTATCACCAGCCAAGAGCTGGATCTGTTCTCAATCATTATGGACCATAACAAAAATGGGACATCAAGGAGAAAAAAAGGAAAGGAGAAGGAAAGAAAGGAGGGAGGGAAAAACTGAGCCGAAAACCAGATGACAGACCTAACTTCTCCAGACATCCGGCTAAACTGTAAAAGAAGCTTTAGAATTAGAATTAGAATAACAGAATTGGAGGGGACCTTGGAGGTCTTCTAGTCCAACCCACTGCTCAGCCAGGAAACCCTATACCATTTCAGACAATTGGTTGTTCAGAGATTGGTTGTCCAATCTCTTCTTAAAAACTTCCAGTGTTGGAGCACCCACAGCTTTCTTGAAAACGTTTTCCAAAGAAAAAAAAATCAGCAGCAAGAATAGTTTATGCCCAAAAATGGAAAAATGATAATATACCATCTGAGGAAGAACTGATAAGGAAAATAATGGACTGTGCAGAGATGGATAAATTAACAAAAGAAATAAAAGAAAAAGAAGAGACAGATTACTACTTGGTTTGGGATAAATTTTACAATTGGTTCGAAAGAAGAAATAGAATGTAAGGTGTAATAAATGAAAAGGGAAAAGAGAAACGATATGGGTAAATTATGAGTGACTTGTAAGTAATAAGTGTGAAGAAATAAAGACAGAAATATGTAAATAGATAGGTCAACAAAAGTGAAAACAATTAGAGAAAAGGGAAAAATGTAAATAATAGATAATATACTGAGACGAAACTGTTGTTAAAAGTGTATTATGTATATATGTGAATGTAGGTCTTTGTTTGTTTGTGTGTATTGTTTTGTAGTTTTAAAAATAAAATCAATAAAATTTAAAAAAAACAAAAACACCTGATGTCAAAAAAAAAATCAGCTCCCTCGACCTTTGCTAAGCACCTAGCTAGCCTCTGATTTGTTACCACAAGTAGAAAGTACCTGACACATTTGTAATTTACAATTAAAATAATATATATAGAGACAGCTCCAAATGGTCAGATATCCTATATCAAATCTGTTTTCTGCACTAGAGCTGCAATTGATTATTAACAATGATTGATTATTCTTAACCCACAATGAACTGTTATTAGTTTATTTAATTCTTTGGAAAGTTCAAATCAGGTTAATATAAAATAGAATGGCTAATGGTTCAGCCAAAGTTAGAAGGGCAGAATATAAAATGAACAAATAAAAAGCATAGTAATAAAAACTGCTGAAAGGAAGAACTACTTGTAATTGGATATTTGTGAGTCTCTCTTATATAAGCAGAAATATCTCTTCTAAAGGATTTTGGCATAAAAGTGTATGATATAAAGAGAAAGAAAATTGGCACCTGCTTCACAAATTTTGCTCATATTTAAATGTACACAGCTATAAGCTTGCTAATCTAGAAATTAATGAAGAAATATCCCCCATTCATTTGTTCATTGATCTTTGGGCTGTAATTCTAATTTATCTTGGAAAGCTTAGCCATGTCTGTATTGATGCTAAATGTGAAAAGCTACAAGAAAAATGTAGATAGTTCTTTTTAATTTGTAATGATATTTTTATTGCTCTTGATAAGATTTTTTGGGTAGTGTATTTAAATTCTGTGGTTTATTTTAATGAAATTAAAAAATTAATACAAATCTACTACATATTTTAAAATAAATAAATAAAACATTTTAAAAAATGCCTGGAGATACAGGTTTTACACTATTGGCTGTATACTACCAGGGGAAACCTTCATTTGTCTACAGACACCCTAAGGGTATGTCAGAACAGTTTTGTGTAGTCTTGGAGCCTCTGTTACACTTCTACAATGTAGAAGAACAGGCAGAGGTGGGTCTGAGTTAAATGTGTCATCAGCTTAGAGTTGTTACGTTGCCACACTCCAAGTTCAACCCCTCTGAATTCCATTGGCCCTTATCTGGTGCCAAGGAAAGGGAAGGGAAGGGAAGGGAAGGGAAGAGGAAAGGAACAAGAAAAAAAAACAGGGAAGGGAATGAAAAAGAAGAGGAAAGGCGCAAGGAAAAAAGCAGGGAGGGGAGAGGGGAAGGGAAGGGAAGGGAAGGGAAGGGAAGGGAAACTAGGGAAGGAAAGGGAAGGGAAGGGAAGGAAAAAGAAGAGGAAAGGAGCAAGGAAAAAAGCAGGGAAGGGAAGGGGAGGGGAGAGGGGAAGGGAAGGGAAACTAGGGAAGGAAAGGGAAGGGGAGGGGAGAGGGAAGGGAAACTAGGGAAGGAAAGGGGAGGGGAGGGGAGAGGGAAGGGAAACTAGGGAAGGAAAGGGGAGGGAAGGAAAGGAAAGGGATTTGTCCCAAATCTGAGAAGCCATTTCTTTTTTTTATGTAATGTTTCAGAATATATTGCACACATGTATTTTCCTGCATATACCGAAATAAGGCACATACCCTTAAATGGAGGGGGGGGGGTTGTTGTCAAGCAGGGCATCTGGAGGCTTTTTTCATAACTGAATCAAGTCATCAGACAAAGCGGAGCACTTGTCTCTTGTTGGCGTGGCAGCTCTGAATGAAACCACACGTGGAAACTCGGCACTTAGTCTGAGGAAGTATACAAATCTAATTTAAAGTATTTATTAAACGCAGTAGTGTGGAATTTCCCAAGCGCCGCCCCCTTTTCCCGGTCCCTTGCCGAGCATTACCAGTTTGTACTTTCAGCTACTGTTCGCTTATTAAATAATACTTCAGCCCGTCTGGCAGGACTTCCTAGGAATGCAAGGGGAAATTTGGTTTCCAGATCCGAGTGTTGCCTTCAAAGCTAAAACCAAAGAGCTGAACAGCCAAGTCTAATCCAGTTTCCACATATAATATTTCAGCCGAGCTGCAATTCTGTGCAGGCTTTCCTGGAAACGAATCCCACTAAAGACAGTGGGGTTTACTCCTGAGGAACACTCGTGGAATTGGTCTGTTACTCATTTACCATCAGTAAAACGATACAAATGTACGTGAAGTAATGATGGGCAAATGGGAAAGCATGAGGTTATCCTTTTTTAAAGGGTTTGTTTACTTTTTTGTTTTAATCAAGGTATCCATAAGTGTTATTTTTTCTGCGTAGAGGGAGAACAGTTGAAAACAATGTCCTTTTCATTGCTTCACTAATTTAGGGCATTGTTTATAACAGGGGTGTCAAACTCGATTTCATTGAGGGCTGCATCAGGGTTGTGTTTGACCTCGGGGGACTGGGCTGGGTGTGTCCAGCTTGACGTCACTTGTGTCGGGGGCGCCTGTGGTGGCCCGAGTTGCTCTGCCAGTGAAAGCGGGCTCCCGAGCTCAGTTTTCACTGGCAGAGGCACCGCAGGCTGGTCCTTTGCTGTTTCACGCGGGCCAGATCTAAGCACCCCGTGGGCTGGATCCGGCCCCCGGGCCTTGAGTTTGACACCCCTGATTTATAACTACAAATGAGACCAGAACTTCCAATGCTAAGCGTTGGTTGTTAAGGGAGTCACACCTGATTTTACAATCGTTTTGCCTTGATCGTTAACCAAATCACTGCAGTTCTTAAGTGGATCATGCAGCAAATCTGGCTTCTCTCATTGACTTGGCTTGTCAAGAGCTGTCAGGGAAAGGTGTAAATCAGGGGTGTCAAACTCGTGGCCCGCGGGCCGGATGCATCATGCGCTGGCCACGGCCACCCCCGTTTTAGCGAAGGGTGAAAAGCTGCGATACGTCACGTGACGACGACGTGACGACGCGAGTTTGACACCCCTGGTGTAAATGGTGATCACGTGACCTCAGGACATTGCAACTGTCCTAAGGACATGTCAGTTGCCAAGTGCCCACATTTTGGTCATATGACCGTGGGGATGTTGTGACAGATATGTGACAACCAGTTTGTAAGTCACTTTTTTTCAGTGCCGGTGTAACTTTGAACAGTTGCTAAACGAATCATTGTAAGCCAAGGATTACTTGTAATTTCAAGGCTTTTAGTTTTCGCTTTTGTGACTCTGTCAAGTTTTGTTTTTTTCTTTTTTTCTCATTGTGATGAGCTTGCCAAATTCTGTTTCTTGAACAAATTACTTTAAAAACCACACCGCAGCTTCGACATTTTAATGCATATTTTTCCAAACAGATACGTGCAATAATTTTTTTGTAGACAATTTCCTTCACAGCGTCATCATTATGCTTAGTGTTACTACTGGTGGGCTGCTTTGCAAAATTCAGAGATCTGCAAACGTCAGATGGTAACTTTTGGGTCTAGGTGCTGTTTTAAGAATGTAAAATAAACCCATGTCTTTCCGATTGGCTTGATAAAACCAAGATTAAAGAATCAGATATAGACGGTTGGTAGATCGTTGCAAAAACACAACCCTACCCAAGAATAATTAGGATCACGTGAATTCTGCTCCATCTAGACCAGTTTTCCTCAATCCTCAGATGTGTTTGCCATTTGGCTACGGCAAAGAGGAATTGTCATCCAGCCCATGTGGAGAGCAATTCCAGATTAAGGAGGGCTGACTCATGCCATAATAAACATGCAACAGAGCCACATAACTGTTTCTTGTTTTAGATAGAATCGGAGAAGCCTTTCGTAATATTGTGGACTCCTTCATATTTAAACTTGATTTTAAAAATAGCAAAAATAAGAAATGACAACAATATTGTAGGCCCTCTAGGTCAGTGATGGCGAACTTTTTTTTCCTCGGGTGCCGAAAGCGCATGCGCACGTGCTATCGCACATGCGCGAGTGCCCACATCCCATAATTCAATGCCTGGGGAGGGCGAAAGCGGCCCGCCCGGAGGCCCTCTGGAGGCCGGAAACAGCCCATTTCCTGACTTCCGGTGGGTCCGGTAGGCCCGTTTTTCGCCCGCCCCAGGCTCCAGAGGCTTCCCTGGAGCCTGGGGAGGGCGAAAACGCCCTCTCCCATCCCCCGGAGGCCCTCCGGAGGCCAAAAACGCCCTCCCAGAGCCTCCACTTGAGCCGAAAATCAGCTGGCCGGAGTGCACATGCGCACTGGAGCTGAGCTAGGGCAACGGCTCGCGTGCCGGCAGATATGGCTCCGCGTGCTACCTGTGGCACGCGTGCCATAGGTTCGCCATCACTGCTCTAGGTGATGTTTGAAAAAAGTGTACAACTGGAGTTTCCCCAGTCACATGCTGTCCAGGTGATGTCCAGGGTGCTTGTGATAGTGGCACCATTTGTAAGAAGAGTACAGTTAGTTCTTGAATTACGACCCCAATTGATCCCAAAATTTCCATTGCTAAGCGAGGTAGTTACTAAGTGAGTTTTGCCCCATTTTACGACCTTTCTTACCATAGTTGTTAAGTGAATCACTGCAGTTGTTAACATGGTAGGACAGCTGTGAAGTGAATCTGGCTTGCCCATTGCTTGTCAGAAGGTTGCAACTGCAACCATCATAAATATAAACCAGTTGCCAAGTCCGAATTTTGACCGTAAGGATGTTGCAACCATAATCACTGTGGAAAATGATCATGTCACTTTTTTCAGTGGTGTTGTAACTTCGAACGGCTACTAAATGAAAGGTTGTAAGTCAAGGACTACCTGTAGTGTAGACGCTTCAAGTTTGCCTGAGCCTGAGATGAGCATTTGGCTTATTTCTCCTAGTGTTTGGTTTGATTATTAACCATAATGGAGATGATTCAAGGGATGAACTATTGGCAAAAAAATGTCTATGGAGGTTTTCAATCATCCGGGTCATGGTTATTCCAAAGGTGCTGTCCAAAATTCAACTGGACTTTCTTGGGTTTTTTTCCTTGAAAACGTTTTGTTTCACATCCAAGAAAGTTCTTCAATTCTGGGCTGAACTGAAGAATCATCTTCAGAAGCAAAATGTTTTCAAGGAAAAAAGCAAGAAAGTCAGTTGCCTTTTGAAGAGCACCTTTGGGATATTGGCAAAAGTAGGAGGATATGTATGAGAAGGCACCAACTCTGAATGGGATTGTTCAATTCTTTAAAGAAAGGTTTTTGTAGTGCCCTTCAGATTAAGGGTTTTTGTAGTGCCCTTCAGGTGCATTGGTCTATGACCCCCATCATCTCAACAGAGCTATTTCAAAATATCTGGGGAACGTCAAGTTGAATATCACATAATATAATTTATCCAACAAAGAATGGTAAAATAAACCAGGCCTTAGCATGATTTGTCAACCTTTAAGATGTATTGGGATACCATTCCAAGCTGGGAATTTTGAAAGGGTCAATCAGAATAAAACAGGAATATTTCACACTGTAGGATGTGGATGAGATATGTGTTCATTCCAGTGATTTGATTAGATTGCAGCACGTAAGCCATGTTCAGATAACACATGGTTTGCCTAATTCATCTCCTTTGTAGATTTGCACAACATATTAAATCATATTCTAACCAAATATGTTATTTGTTTATTTGTTGAATTTCTGTAGCCACCCATCTCAGCCAAGTGATTCTTGGGCAGCTTACAATTCTAAAACGGTTAAGACAATTTAAAAACAATAAAAACATCCAACAATAAATACATACAGCAGCCAAGATAGTTAGCCAACTAACAGAAAGCCAACAAAAGGGGCCCTTAACACATTCTGAGCCTTAGGCCTGCGTACATAGCCAACATTTTCAAGACTTACAAAAAGCCAATTGGGTTGGCACTGTTCTAATTTCTTTTTTTTTTAATAAAGGTTTTTATTTTTATAGACAAACAAACATACAATACATAATTAATCCATCAGTGCATCATCTGCGTGCTTCTTCTGTGCCTTCTCCCTATTCCCCCATTATTTCTCATATCCTAGTATTTATCATTTCATTTGTTATAACATTTCACCCCTCTCTCTTTACAATATTACTCTATACATATCTCTTCTCCAACCAATCATAAAATTGCCCCCATATCTGAAAATATTCCAATTCCTCTCTTTGTT
>QLTV01001686.1:1816566-1829203 GCA_003457575.1 Thermophis baileyi | reverse complement strand
GCGCAAACACTATCCTCACTGCTGTTATCACATGTACAATCAAGTATATATTTTCCTTACTGAATTTCTCTGGTAAGATACCCAATAGGAACAGTTCTGGTTTTAAATCTATATATTGCTGTGTCATTTCTTCTAACCATGTTTTAATTTTCATCCAATAATTTCTTGCTTCTGGGCATGTCCACCACATATGATAATACGATCCAGGCAGGGGTGGGTTCCAACTTACCTTGCTGCTGGTTCGCTCCCTCCCGCGCCACGTGGGCGCGCCTCGTGGGCGCGCGTGCGCTTTGCGTGCGCGCGCATGCACAGTAACAAAAATAAAAATAAAAAAAACCCAAAAAAACCAAAGCCGAAAAAAAGATGGGGACCGCATGCACAGTGCCGGAAGTCAGCTTCTGCGCATGCTCAGAAGGAAAAAAAATTTAATTTTTTTTTAAAAAAATTCAAAAAAAATTCAAAAAAATTAAAAAAAAATTCAAAAAAAAGATGGCGGCCCCCACGGACCGGCACCAACCAATCCGGTTTGGTGACGTCATTGTGACATCACCAGCGGGCCGCTACTGGTTCGGGAAAACCGGTCCGAACCGGGAGGAACCCACCCCTGGATCCAGGTAACTGATGACATTTCCAACGTTTTGCAGATTTATCTTTAAACATTTTTGCCAGTTTTTCAGGTGGCGTTTCTGAGGGGAAGAATATTCCACAAAGCAGAGACTACAGCAGAAAAGGCCCATCTTCTAGTTTTCACTTTTTGGCTGAAGTCATCTGCCGCATGGCCAATCTTCTAGATTGGGTTAGACCAGGGGTCTCCAAACTTGGCAACTTTAAGACTTGTGGACTTCAGCTGGTTGGGGAAGTCTTAAAACTGTCAAGTTTGGAGACCCTGGGTAAGATTCACACAATACACTAAGTTACACAAAAAAGCACCAAACTAATTTTCAATGAACCAAAAGTGGCATGAACAAACCCAGCCTGTAGGTCAATCTAACTCAGAGGTCTTCAAACTTGGCAACTTTAAGACTTGTGGACTTCAACTCCTATGCTGGCTGGAGAATTCTGGGAGTTGAAGTCCACAAGTCTTAAAGTTGCCAAGTTTGGGGACCCCTGATCTAACTGGACAGGGATGTGATCAGACAGAAAGAAGAGTCTTTATTTCAAAATCTCATATAGATAGAGTCAGAGTCAGTCTTTAGAACAGGATAGGCAACCCACTGTCCAATCCACAGGCTATATTTGGTTCCTCCTTTCTCTGCAGTTCTTGCGTTGATGCAATCATTCTGCTAACATTTGTTGCAAAAAATGACAACATTTGGTGGTTTCATTTTTGGCATTGTTTTGCGGAAATAAGCAAAATAAGCATGATTAGTCCTCAGTAGATTGAATCAAGAATGCCTATTTTACTTAAAAAGGAAATCAAACGATAAAGGCACATACATACATACATACATACATACATACATACATACATACATACATACATACATGATAGCAATAGTTTAGCAAGATTATTGCATCACCATCTACCATATTCACTGCTTTCCATTTTTAAAGAGAATTTGCTGTAGTGTGCAAATTAGACAGGAGGCTGCTATTTTAATCAGGCACTAGAGAAGATAGGTGGTTTCTTTTAATCTACAACTGCCAGGGTTTGTAGAATAAATTGATGGTTGAACATTATCAGAATAACAGAGTTGGAAGGGGCTTTGGAGGCCTTCTAGTCCAACCCCCTGCTCAAGTAGGAGACCCTATACCATTCCAGAGAAGTGTCTGCCCAATCTCTTCTTCAAAGCCTCCAGTGATGGAGCACCCACAACTTCTGAAGGCAGGCCGTTCCACTGACTAATTTTTCTCACTGACAGGAAATTTCTCCTTAGTTCTAGGTTGCTTCTCTCCTTGGTTAGTTTCCATCCGTTGTGTCTTGTCCTGCCTTCTGATGCTTTGCAAAATAGGTTGACCCCCTCTTCTATGGGACAGCCCGTCAAATATTAGAATGCTATCATGTCACCCCTAATCCTTTTAACTAGACTAGATATACCCAATTCTTCATGTTTTAGCTTCCAGTCCCCTAGTCATCTTTGTTGCTCTTTTCTGCACTCTTTCCAGAATCTCAACTTCTTTTTCATAATATGATGAGCAAAACTGGATGCATTATTCTAACTGTGGCCTAATACCACTTTATAAAGTGATATTAATACTTTGCATGATCTTGATTCTTTCCCTCTGTTAATGCAACCTAGGATTGCATTGGCTTTTTTGGCTGCTGCTGCACACTGCGGGGCCATATTTAAGTGATTATCCACTAGGACTCCAAGATCCCTCTCACACTTACTGATATTGTGAGACGGATCTTAGATCAGGGTTGATGTAAGATTCAGTAGCTTTTTCAGTTGGATTATATACCAACAACAAATAGTAAACAAGGAGAACTTTTTAGCTTTGTCCTCAATAGCAAAATAACTAGAGTGCATGAAATGCAGAGGTGGGACCTCCACCTGTTGAAGTTTTACAACTGTGACACTTTGGTTATTTAAAAGAAGGAATTTTATATGGAAAGAATGTGGGAGAACCAATTTCCCTTGAAGAAATTAGGAAGCATTGTCCACTCAATATTTTGTAGGAAAGAAGCTCAGAATCGCGCGCGAGAAATTTGAAAGTGCATTTGAAGCCAGCCTTAGCTTCTGAAGGTTCACTGAAGCCTCTGTGAGGTTCGTACTGTTTTATAGAACTTCAGTTGAACAAACAAATTGGTGGCGGGCCCAATCCACTTAGGACATTTGTGTCCTCCTGCAAATTAGGCGAAGGACATTTCTGTAAGACCATGAGGCCAAACACACGAATGGCTGCAAATGATCTCACTGGCATAATTACTTTATTATGACGAAATTTGCAATGGAGTCCACAACAGGAACAGTCCAGTTGAGTCAAGCTCTTGAAAAAGGAGCTTTCATTGTAATTGATAGAACTGGGACATTTCCATGTGTATGCTAGAATCTAAAGCATATGTTGATCCCCGAGCAAAGGTGACCTCGCTTGCTAAAGAGAAACTTCCGGAACCAAGTGGCACAACGGGGAACAATATTTTACGACCCTGCCTTCATCATAAAGCCACTTGGATTTCCCAAGGGAGAAAGGAACATCTGCTTGGGCTCAAGAGAAATCCTCCTTGGCTCTTGCCCTCCTGCACAACAGGTCACTTCAGTTGCTTGAAATTATTGATCTCCAGTTTTCATTAAAAAAAACCATCTGCTTTCCAACAAAGATGGTGCCATCAGTGCATTAAAACCCGCTGCCCTGTTCATCCTTCTTTCAGATTTCTTCAGTGGAAATCCCAGTTGGAACCACTTTTTGCTGGTTGAAGCAATTGGAAAGAGTTTATTTATTTTTTAATGCCAATCATTCATCCAGTAGTCAAACACAAAGAATGGTGGTACGTAGACGGTAATATTATAAAAATATATGCGGTGGATTCTTTTCCCCTAATATTTTTAATGTATTATTGAAAGAAAGGAAAAAGAAAGGATTTCAACAGGTGATCCTTCCTCTGTGCTCTAAAATCCAAGATAAATTGTACCATATTCTGTTTCAGCATTAGGATAACATTAAGATACAAATCAATCCCCCAATAAATCTTGGTGCAAATAATCTATACACAATTTTCTTCTAATTTCTGGGCAAAGAGGCTGAAGGGAGAATCATTCTTAATTTCTTTAGAGGAAAGACAAATTCCCCAATACTTTCTCTGGAGGCTCAACTCCCTCCAAAATGTCAGGAATCTGGAAGCACCTTCTGTGACTAACAAATATCATTAAAAGACTGCAACGCCCTTCCTCAGAGTGGCCAAGCTGATGTAGAATTTAAATTGTACAGATGCAGCTTACAGATTACACGTAATAATTTCCCCTCCATTCCTCTCCCCCCAATGCAGTTCCCAAATTCTGTTCTCCTTTGAAACAAATGTCTACAGCAAATGATATTTCACTGCACTGAAGGAAGACAAGAAGGAAGAAATGTGTGATAAAAGCTGCCCCATTGCAGACATGGAATTCACTACCTGACTCCGTGGTTTCTTCCCCAAACCCAAAATTTTTTAACCTTAGACTGTCTACTGTCGACCTCACCCCATTCCTAAGAGGTCTGTAAGGGGCGTGCATAAGCGCACCAGCGTGCCTACCGTCCCTGTCCTACTGTCCTATTGTCCTCATCTATCTGTATTCACTTTGATTAGGTTCATGTTTATACCTATACCTGCTATCTTGTACACGTTTGACAAATAAATAAATAAATAAATAAATAAATGGCTCTAAGGAGTAGGCACAGGGCAGAAGGGGTGAAGCCATCTGGGGCCAGAGTGGCAAGGCCAGGCTTAATCCCCCGGGACCTCTTTTTCTCCTGGGTGCAACATTGATCACGTCAAATAAGTCATATGTATGTGTGTGTATATACATACATACATACATACATACATACATACATATGACCCTTTATGATTTATATTGTTTTATTTAGTTTCCTAGTATGATTTGATTGCTTATTTAGTATCCCTATGACTATCAGTAAGTGTTGCATCTTACGATTCTTGATGAATGCATTTTTTTCGTACACTGAGAGCTTATGCACCGAAGACAAATTCCTTGTGTGTCCAATCACACTTGGCCAATAATCTATTCTATTCTATTCTATTCTATTCTATTCTATTCTATTCTATTCTATTCTATTCTATTCTATTCTATTCTATCCTATCCTATCCTATCCTATCCTATCCTATCCTATCCTATCCTATCCTATCCTATTTCTATTCTCTCTCCTATTCCATTCCATTCCATTCCATTCCATTCCATTCCATTCCATTCCATTCCATTCCATTCCATTCCATTCCATTCCATTCCATTCTATAAAATTTCTGAACCAGGATTATTCAGCAACTCACCAACAAATCATTTGCTGCCCCCAGATGTCTGACATGATGGCATGACATGACATGATGTCACCTGCTTGATGCAATCATCATTCAAATGGTATGAATGCCAAATTAAATCCTTCCTATATTTTGTCTGATGTCATGGCATGTGACTTTACTCCTCCAACTCTCCCCCCAGGGCTGTCCCTTACTTCTTTCTAGATTCTGTGGTTGGCCATCCACAATCCCCTACCCATGACTCTCTCTATTGTCTCCTCTACGTGACTTTTGATACATCTACTTTTTATGTATTCTTTAATCTAAACTTTGGAATCTACTGCAATGTTAGTAGCTGGAGACCAGTACATTCATGGTTTTGTTCACATGAGATGCTTAACCTGGTGACTGAATGAGCCTATTTTCTGGGTCTGCATAATGCATTAAGCCATAACTAACCAAATGAATTCTTCTAAATTTCTAAGTAAGACCTAACATGGTGCTTCCAAAGCTGATGTGAGACCCTCAGTTGTGTTGTGGTCCACCAGCGGCCTGCGGAGCTGGCAGCTGAGTCGGACAGCAAGGAGGCTGGGGAGGAACATGGGCCAGGCCTGGAGTCTGGAGAAGGCTCGGTGCCAGAGGCAGAGATCCAGCCTGGGCCATCTGGGAGGTCTGTGCTGACTCCAGAGCCTCCAGAGGCTGACATGAATGAGGCAGGGGAACAGGGGGAGCCTATTCACAATGCGCGCATGCGCAGAGCTGCCAGAAGGCAAGAAGAGTTACGGAGGAAAAGGGCTACTCAGGCTTGGAGATGATTGGCCCCTCCCCCATAGGATATAAAGTTTCAAGTTTCAAGTTTATTTATATTTCTATGCTGCCCAACTCCCGGAGGACTCTGGGCGGCTTACAACAATAAAAAAAAATTATTAAAATATATAAAAGTGGATGTGCTCGTTGCAGGAAGCAACTTGGTTCAATTCGTGTCTCAGCATTTCAGTTCTGACTCCGTGTTCTGTTTGGCCTTGCAAAACTCCTTGCCAATTAGGTCTTTGGCAGCGTGTCAAGAGAGATAAAGGTTGGTGATATCAGCCTTCTTCCAAAAGACTTCTGTCAGACTAATTAATCTTGTTTGGGACTTATTACGGCTGGGAATGAACCCTATCATGGCCAGTATGATAGACCTGGAATGACTCTGCTCCATTGGGACTAATCATCAAGAGCCATGAAGTTGAATATATGTTCTGCTTTAAAAAAAGAGAGCCATACATTGTGTACATCATATGCATCTTGTATTTGCGCACATGTCTGTTGATATCCATTCTGAAGATGAAGGACCACAAGAAGGAAGAAGTGAAAGCTTGAAGTCCCCCATCACCATATGGTACTTAGACTAACTCCTCCAGTTCTAGCCATCCTTTCCTACTAGATGAGTTAGATGGCAAATAATTATTTACAAATGTGCATAGATAAATTTCCTGTACAAATTACAGAGAAACCAGTGGTTTCTTTTTCCTTGTTTGGGTTGAAGGCTCTTTGGCAATACGTAGATGATCACACTCTCCCTTCCTTGCCCAGTCTACTTGTCCTGTTGCCCAAAGGCAGAAGTTGCAAGTGTGAGTCATAGCATCCGGTTCCAGTTTTGCACAGGAAAGTGTAAGCCTTTGGCATGAGTACCTTCTCTCTTCCTCTACCTTATGTAGAAACGCATATTGTACACACTTATGAAAGAAGGCATTCACAAATGCCAACATTTGTGAATAGGAAATATTGTAGAGTGAAAGTAGAATGGGGAACCTCTCTTCCCCTTCTAGTCCAGTAGTGTGGCAACATCTGGATGGCCTTAGATCTCCTACTGTCATCTAGAGCAGGGTTTTTTTTTTCTCCAACCTTGGCAACTTTAAGACTTGTGGACTTCAACTCCCAGAATTCCTCAGCCAGCCTTGAGGTTTATTTCTAAGACATTTTCCCCAGACCTTGCAAACATATCAGGGTCCAGGTTCAGTCCCCCCCCCCCATTTTACATAATCCTGTCAGATCCAAATAAATTATTTCTGCCCTTAAAAAAAAAACCTTAATCTTTTCTGACCGGAATATTACATTATCCCAATGAAGCAGGATGATGACACTGACAAAAGACAGCTGGAGACTCAGCCCATGTGTAGAAAGTAAGAGAGGAACCTTGATTGAAAGCAGGCTGAACCATTCTTTAAGTCCTGGGAAGCAAGTTAATATTTGGAAGTGGCTCAAGGAGACACTTCTCTGATTCACTTCTCTGCAGTACAAACAGATTTGCAAGAATCTATGGTCATAGTTATCTCGATAAAGTTAGAATAGAACAGAGCGGAACAGAACAGAACAGAACAGAACAGAACAGAACAGAACAGAACAGAACAACAGAACAGAATAGAATAACAGAGTTGAAAGGGACCTTGGAGGGTCTTCTAGTCCAACCCCCTGCTTAGGCAGGAAACCCTATTCCATTTCAGACAAATAGTTATCCAATCTCTTCTTAAAAACTTCCAGTGTTGGAGCATTCACAACTTCTGGAGGCAAGTTGTTCCACTGATTAATTGTTCTAACTGTCAGAAAATTTCTTTTCAGTTCTAGGTTGCTTCTCTCCTTGATTAGTTTCCACCCATTGCTTCTTGTCCTGCCCTCAGGTGCTCTGGAGAATAGCTTGACTCCCTCTTCTTTGTGGCAGCCCCTGAGATATTGGAACACTGCTATGATGTCACCCCTGGTCCTTCTTTTTATTAAACTAGACATACCCAGTTCCTGCAACCGTTCTTCATATGTTTTAGTCTCCAGTCCCGTAATCATCTTTGTCGCTCTTCTCTTCACTCTTTCTAGAGTCTCCACATCTTTTTTACATCGTGGCGACCAAAACTGAATGCAGTATTCCAAGTGTGGCCTTACCAAGGCAGTATAAAGTGGTATTAACACTTCACGTGATCTTGATTCTATCCCTCTGTTTATGCAGCCTAGAACTGTGTTGGCTTTTTGGGCAGCTGCTGCACACTGCTGGCTCATATTTAAATGATTGTTCACTAGGACTCCAAGATCCCTCTCACAGTTACTACTATTGAGCAAGGTACGGGGGTGGGTTCTAACTTACCTCGCTGCCGGTTCGCTTCCTCCCGCGCCGTGTGGCCGCGCCTCGTGGGCACGCGCTTTGCACGCATGCGCATGCGCAGTGCCAAAAAATAATAAAAATTCCCCCCCAAAAAGCTGAAAACAAGATGGCGACACATGCGCAGTGCCGGAAACTCAGTTTCTGCGCATGTGCGGAAGAAAAAAAAAATAAAAAAAAAATCCCCCCAAAATTTTTCTTTTCCAAAAAAAAAAAAAATCCCCAAAAAAGATGGCGGCACCCACAGACCAGCACCGATCAAAACGGATCCATGATGTCACCAGTGGGTTGCTACCGGTTTGGGCGAACCGGTCCGAACCGGGAGGAACCCTCCTCTGGTGAGGTACCACATATACTATACCTGTGCATTTTGTTTTTCTTGCCTAAATGTAGAACCTTACTTTTTCCACCATTGAATTTCATTTTGTTAGATAGCACCCAATGTTCAAGCCTGTCAAGATCCTTCTGTATCTTAAGCCTATCTTCCGGAGTGTTGGCTATTCCTGCCAGTATAGTTCTGGTCTTCCTGTGGAAGTCATTCTGGCTGGATATCTGTTAGACCAGACCTGGGCTTTTTATGACCCATGGGCCACATCCAGTTCACAGGTGATCCCAGCCCAGCCCATGGTATCAGCGGCGGGGTGGTGGTGGGGTGTCCCCAACATTGGGGCAGGGCATCAGTGCAGCATTGGTGTTGGTGGCAGGGTGGCAATAACATTGGATGCAGGTTGTCGGCTTTGAGGGTCGGACAGAGGTGGTAGCAGCTCTCCACAACAGTCCCAGTTTCTCATGTGTCCCCTTGGGAAAATTAATTGCCCACCCCAGAGGTGGTTTTCAGCAGGTTCTGACCAGTTCTGGAGAACCGGTAGCAGAAATTTTGAGTAGTTCGGAGAACCAATAAATACCACCTCTGACTGGCCCCGCCCCCATCTATTCTCTGCCTCCCGAGTGCCAGCTGATCGGGAGGAAATGGGGATTTTACAGTATCCTTCCCCTGCCATGCCCACCAAGCACGCCCACCAAGCCACGCCCACAGAACCGGTAGTAAAAAAAATTGAATCCCACCACTGGCCCACCCCTGCGCTAGAGCATCTTTCTCAGTGGTGTCTGCCCATCCATGTCTTTCAGAAGGCTCCTCTAAGTCTTCTCCCATATAGAATATCACCAGCAATTATCCTGGGGCCAGTTTTTTTCTTTTTCTGAAACAGCCTTCTCCCTGGTGTTAGGTTGGCCCTGACCCAATTAGCTTTTTACGAAGCCATTAAGCCCTGGCTATTTTTAGCCGATCTTTGGAGAAGAGAAAGTCATTTTGGTCTCTCCTGGGTAGATAGTGTTGTGGCTTTTATGTTTATTGTATTATATTTATGCTATTACCTTTTCGTTTTAATATTATCACTGTTTTGGGAAGTCTGGAAGCTCAGAACCAAAAAAAAGTTCATCAAATCAGGTCAGTCACATGGGTGACTTGCTTTATGGCCATCATGACTTTACAGCCTATAATGGGCAGGCTCCATGACCGTCGTAAATCAAGGACTACCTCTCTTAGCTTAGTAAAATATATTAAAAATAATAATACACAGAACCTAAAGATTGTAAAAGCATAAAATTCCAGAACTGAAAGAGGCATTGAGGTCATTAGGTCTGTGCAGGAATATAAACTGATGCCTCCTTGACCAACAGCTGACCAAGCATTGTGCTATTTCAATCATCTGGTAGCTATTCAAATCTTTATTACTGTCATAGAGCAACATAAGGAAGGCAGGGTACTGTTATTAAAAGCATAGAGGATACATCAAAGTAAAAATATAAATATCTAAAAAAAATACGCAAAGCTAAAAGATATAAAAGATATATGAATTAAAAATAGAAAGTATATATACAACACAAGAATCTAAAGGGGCAGGAGCATTAGATTTATAGGGGAATGTGCATAAAGAAAAGATCACACAAATACATGGATGTTCTTCTAAATATGCATCTTCTTTGAACTTGCACTTAAATATATACAGGTTATGGTAAGATAAATTGTTTGCACACATGGACGTCTTCTGAAAAAGTGGATTTCTTTACGAAGATGTATATAGCTGTGGGGGCTAATTTTCCTCCTTCCTTCCTAATCTGATCTAGGATAGACAATATGAAAATATACAAAATCAAGCTGTAGTTTTATCAGTCCTTGCCTAAGCTAAGAAAAATAAAGGATGTGGGCTTTTAGAAGAAGTGCAAACAGATTTGAGAGCACAACAAAAAATTGAGTTTTTAAAATTATAACCAAAGAAACAAGGAGAGAGAGAAAAGTAATTGCCTCCCTTCTGGTTCTGACACCCACAGAATTTTAAAACATCCAGAGTTTGGGGCGCTGCCAATTTTGGAAAGCAGCAGTGAGCTCTCAGCCTGGTATCAAGTTCTTGTTTAGGCTTAGTGGTTTCCTGTGGCATATTGGTTAAGATGGCAAGCACAGAGTCTTTTTCTCCATTCCCTCCTTCCCTGATATATAATATTCTTATTTTAGAAAACCTACTTTGTTTTGGTGTTGGAAAAAAAGTCCTATATATTTTAGTGGAAAAGATGCTACCTTTTAACTCAAACAAAGAATGCCAAAGTACACTAGAAAACCAATCTGAATGTATTTCCTGACTTGATATAGTGGTTAAGGCACCCGGCTAGAAAGCAGGAGCCTGTGGGTTCTAGTTTTGTTTTATCCATGAAAATTGGCTGAGACACTTTGGGCCAGTCCCTCTTTCTGAGCCCAACCCACCTCATAGGATTGTTGTTGTAGAGAAGATGAGAAAGAAGGAGTATTAGGTATAGCAATAGCAATAGCAATAGCACTTAGACTTATATACCGCTTCACAGTGCTTTACAGCCCTCTCTAAGCGGTTTTACAGAGTCAGCATACTGCCCCCAACAATCTGGGTCCTCATTTTACCCACCTCGGAAGGATGGAAGGCTGAGTCAACCTTGAGCCGGTGAGATTTGAACTGCCGAACTGCAGCTAGCAGTCAGCTGAAGTAGCCTGCAGTACTGCACTCTAACCACTGTGCCACCTCGGCTCTTTGCCGAGGTGAAATATTTGCCACCTTGAAATATTTATAAAAATATTTGCCATCTTGGTATATTTGCCACCTTGAAATATTTATAAAAATAATGAAGCAGGTATATAAGAAAGAAAAGAAAAAAGAAGAAAAGAATAGAAGAAAAAGGAAGGAAGGAAGGAAGGAAGGAAACAAACAAACAAACAAACAAACAAACAAACAAACAAACAAACAGATAAGCAGACATTTAACAATACTGTATAAGAATGTATAATGACTTGATTTTTGTAGAAAAAAACTAATGAAGCCCTTATGAAATAATTCTAGTGACTGCTATGTTTTAAAAGCAAGACCTATTTATACTGAAATGAAGGTTCCAGTTCTTGTACATCTTTCTCCTTTTAGTGCAACATGACAGCCTAAAAAACCTTTGGATAGGAGTCACTGGAGGTTTTTAAGAAGAGATTGGACCACCATTTCTCTGAAATGGTATAGGGTCTCTTGCTTGAGCACGGGGTTGGACTAGAAGACCTCCAAGGTCCCTCCCAACGCTGTTATTCTGTTATTCCTTATTTCTAGGTTTGGTAACAGACTGATCTGTTATCAGGCTGTTTGCTTGGGATTTTATAGGAAACGGCCCTCACAATGTGATATGTTGAACAGCAATACTGCGCCTTTATAATTATTTTAAAGCTAATCAAGGCGTATTTGCAACCTGTGTGTTAACATACTTGTACATGTGATAAAGCTGTTTTCACACGAATGACATCTTGGAGCTCTATTGCAACTCAGAATGACGCCTGCAATTCCCTGGAATTGGTTTAGGAGGAAAATACAGTATTACAGAATTAGAAGTGGTGGAAATTGTACGAAGCTGCAAGTCTTACGAAATATCACAAGATATTGTGTGAATAGGAGCACCTGGATAATCATACAGTTTATGTATGACCCTCTTTCCCCAAAGATCACCATCTCTGGTTATTCTCTAATGTCCATGTCTCTGCTAACCGCTTTCTGATTCTGATCCTGCCTGGCTCAACTGACCGTAACTGCAATCTCTTGTTCCCTTACTTGGGGTAAACCCTCGCTGACCTCAGTAAGATTTATTTTGTTTTGAATAATTATGTGGAGACTCAGGCCATAAATACGTAAGCAGATTTGTTATACATCTTGCAGAGATACGCATGAAACTTGGGGTAGCTGTTAAATGCCATGTTAAATTCCCTGATACATTACATACAGGACACCCATCAATTTCTACACCACATAATCAACCCTTAGGGTTGACTTTGTGAGCAAAACTGGAGTGTTTAGGTTTTGTTGAGACACACCCGTGGAAAAAAATGCAGCGATTTAGGCGAGGAGGAGGAGCTCCCAAGGACAAGAAAGGGGAGTGAAAACCCACATGAATACAGGGTGCCAAAGTCCCTACTAACCCTGTAAATATTGTGGAAAATGGAATTGGACCAAAACAGATTCCCAGGCAAGTTTGGGTCTGTCCGATATTCTACAGATCTGTATGGCTCAGATCTAGGAAAAGGATTATCAGTTAGGAGAAACATTGAACAGAACAGA
>QLTV01001686.1:1789169-1804676 GCA_003457575.1 Thermophis baileyi | reverse complement strand
CAGACAGTTATGGAGGTGCAGATGACAGACTCAATAATTCCTCTGTAGAACTGTATCAGCAGCTCCTTGGGCAGTTTGAGCTTTCTGAGTTGGCGCAGAAAGAACATTCTTTGTTGTGCTTTTTTGATGACGTTTTTGATATTAGGTGTCCATTTTAGATCTTGAGATATGGTAGAACCTAGAAATTTGAAGGTCTCTACTGTTGATACTGTGTTGTTTAGTATTGTAAGAGGTGGAAGTATGGGAGGGTTTCTCCTAAAGTCTACCACCATTTCTACGGTTTTGAGTGTGTTCAGTTATAATTATATCAGATATAATTATATCAATTAAACCTGACTTTTTAAAAAGGAAATATCCAGTAAGATTCAGAATCCCAAAGAATCCCTGAAGGTATATCTATATCTATATGAAAAGGAAACTATTTATACAATCTGAAGAGAAACAAGGTTTTATTTATTTATTTTACACTTGAAAATTTTATACAATGTTTAATATTTGATATACATGTGAGATGCTTAGACTGTTTATAAAGTTTCTTCTTCCTTTTTTGTTATTGTTTATTATCCAGTATTTTTGTACTTTTGAACTTATTATATTTTTTTGTACTCTCTTTTAAACTTATAATAAAATGAATGATTTCAAAAAAATAAACTGTAGCAATTATTGTAGCAATGCTAGATGTCCATGACTTTGCAAATTCTTGGAGGAGCTAAACAGATTTGCAGAATGATTTCTGTGTGAATTGAAACAACTTCATCCTCCATTTTGTGTGACTATTCCAAAGTATGCCTTGGTCTGCCAACTCTTCAAAAAAATATTTGAGTACGTACATTGTTAGGGAAGTAAAATGAGTTTTAAAGTGAGGGAAAATATATGAAGAAATGTATATTTTTATATATGTTCCTATGCAAATCTTCATGAATTGTGTTTTCTTTATTGTACAGATTTAAGCATCTCTGGAGATTCTCAGTCATCGAGGTCATGGTTGTCCCCAAACTGCTGGACTTTCTTTTGATCTTTCCATTTCCCACCATCCAGTCCACAGGTGGGTTCCTCCCGGTTTGGATCGGTTCGGCCGAACCGGTAGCAACCTACTGGTGACGTCATGATGACATCACGGATCTGGTTCGGTCGGTGCCGGTCCGTGGACGCCGCCATCTTTTTTTTTGAATTTTGTTTGAATTTTTTTTTCATTTTTTTTTCTTCTGTGCATGCGTAGAAGCTGAGTTTCTGGCACTGCGCATGCGTCACCATCTTGTTTTTGGCTTTTTTTGGGAGGGAAATGTTTTTTATTTTTTTGCACTGCGCATGCGTGCGCGAAGTATGCATGCGCCCACGAGGTGCGGCCACGCGGCGTGGGAGGAAGCGAACCGGCAGCGAGGTAAGTTAGAACCCACCCCTGATCCAGTCAGAGCTGAAAAAGCTTCTTGGATGAGAAGCGAAATGTCTTCAAAGAAAAACCAGAAAGTCCAGTTGCCTCATGAAAAAGCACCCAATTTGGTGCAGATTTAAGTGAACACTTTGGCTGGAACCATGAAAAAATTGCCTCATCCCTATCAGGAATTCAACAGATTTTAATTTTTAATCAAGGTAACAGATTTCTTCTCCTAAAAAACTGTGACAAATTATTTTCAGCAAAGCTTCGCTTGCTCCTTCTTCTCATGTCTGAAGTACCCAGTGATGCTTAATGGGATGGAAGCAGAATGACTTTGGATTATTTTTGAAAAACAGTACATTTTAGTGAAATTTTCATGAATACCTTTTGGCATTTAGTTTCAAAAGGGCCTGGAGGAGGAGGAGGTACTGTGTAACCTTCCTTTCATTGTGGCCTGGAATTTCTAAGGCTTGAATGAAAACAGTGGGAAGATCTTGTAGAGAATTCTTGGTCCAGGATTATTTCAGATCAGAAAATCACGTTAGCCAAGGAGGCTGAAAAGTGATTAAAACTAAGCCAAATAAAGCCTCAGATTCTTTGTCAACGCCAAACAATAAAATAAAATTTAAAATCACCTTTCCCTCCCATTTCAAAACTTCACAAGAATGGAAGAAATTAGATTTGCAGGAAACCAGAAGGCAACTTTCAGCATAGAAGTTCTTTCAAGCACCAAGACCAGTATTTCCTCAACTTTGGCAACTTAAAGACGTGTGGGCTTCAACTCCCAGAATTCCCCAGCCAGCATTCTGATTGGAGAATTCTGGGAGCTGAAGTCCACAAGTCTTAAAGTTGCCAAGTTTGAAGACCTCTGATCGAAAGCATGCCGGCTGGAGAATTCTGGGAGTTGAAGTGCACAAGTCTTAAAGTTGCCAAGTTTGAAGACCTCTGATCGAAAGCATGCCGGCTGGAGAATTCTGGGAGTTGAAGTCCACAAGTCTTAAAGTTGCCAAGTTTGAAGACCTCTGATCGAAAGCACGCCGGCTGGAGAATTCTGGGAGTTGAAGTCCACAAGTCTTAAAGTTGCCAAGTTTGAAGACCTCTGATCTAAAGCACGCCGGCTGGAGAATTCTGGGAGTTGAAGTCCACAAGTCTTAAAGTTGCCAAGTTTGAAGACCTCTGATCTAAAGCACGCCGGCTGGAGAATTCTGGGAGTTGAAGTCCACAAGTCTTAAAGTTGCCAAGTTTGAAGACCTCTGATCTAAAGCACGCCGGCTGGAGAATTCTGGGAGTTGAAGTCCACAAGTCTTAAAGTTGCCAAGTTTGGGGACCCCTGCTCTAACTCTTCCACATGGAATTCAGTGCCTTGTGCCTTTAAAACCTATGAAGAGCCACCATTCCTGCTCTTCAGACGACAATGTTTATTCTGCAGCATGTGCTTCATATTTTGGGGCTTAATAGTAATTCACAGAAAATCTATAGGGAACCACCCATCAACACATATGGAACTAGTCATTGGTAGTCAGCCAGAGGAGCGAGGAAGTGATGGAAACGGTTTTGCTTTGGGTGTCTTTTATGAAAAAGAAGAAGGAGGAGGAGAAGAAAGATGCAGACAAGTGGTAAATGTGGGAGGGAAAAAAAAAAAGAAGAAATGGCTAAAAAAGCCAAAACCACTGAATACTAAATGGGTTCCTACTTCAGTCGGAAACACACAGTTCTCTTCATGCTTCCCTCCACAAGAGCAGGCAGCAGCAGCAGCATCAACTCTTGAAAAAAAGGAAGCCTTCTCTAACAGCTGGACCGGTCTGCTTCTCAATATCATTTGATATAAATTGCAAAGGAGGCCTCCTATGAAACCCCCCCCCCCCAAAAAAAATCCCACCAACGTTCCAAACCCTTCATCTGTGTGTGGGGTTTGAAAAGAAGAAGGAGAGAGAGAGAGAGAGAGAGAGAGAGAGAGAGAGAGAGAGAGAGAGAGAGAGAGAGAGAGAGAGAGGACACGTGTAGAAGCCACAAAGCTTTTGCAGGCCCTGGTGACATCATGAATCAGGTGACAGGTCTCTCTCCCAGTCGATGAAGATTGAGCTGAAGTTGTTTCCGTCTCAGAAGGTCCTGTCAGATTGAGTTTGACACTCTGTCAGCCCTCAGAGGCAACAGCAGAACCACAAGCAAATTCAGCCCTCCACATTTTAGACCAGGATCTCAACTTGGACAGCGGAGGTCTATCTCCTGCCTGGGTTTTCCCACACACACCAGTTGTGCGTGTTGGTGAGTTCCATTCATTCATTCATTCATTCATTCATTCATTCATTCATTCATTCATTCATTCATTCATTCATTCATTCATTCATTCATTCTGATCTTCAAGAGATGCTCATGGTGGGTTTGGGGGAGGCTCCTCTCTCTTTTTGAACTTCCCCCTCCCCTTTCATCCTAGTGTGGATCCGGCATGCATATGCTTCTATTGAAAAACTTGGGCTCAAACATTCCTGCGGAGCTGAGGAATCAGCTTCTTAGTTACAAGCAGGCACAAAACTTCTTTGGGGATGTTCTTTTCTTTTTTTTTCTTTTCATTTCTCACCCCACCCTCCCCTTTTCTTTCTTTCTTTCTTTTTTCACTCTGCAGTTCATTTGAATCTTCTTTATGTTTTCTCCCCCTGAAAAGAATAAAGCAAACCGCAAAGGTTGGCTGGAAGACAGTCTGAGTCATAGATCTGGACCATGGCATCCAACAGCATGTTCGAGTCCTTTACAACCTATTCTTCAGCCTTCTTGCGTGGTGAGTACAGATCTCTCTTCCCCTCCTTCAAGGCAGGAAGCGCCGCTGTTGTTTGTCACTCAAGGGAGCTTCGTCTTACAGCCTCTTTTAATAATTCCGTTGGCACGTCTTCAGTTGGATGCTAACCCTTTTGCAAAACGAGCGGTGGAGGAAGCACTGTGCACAGAGGATGTCTTAAGGGGAATCTGTAGCAGGAAGGGACATGACAAAAGTTCTACTTTGGGGATTCACTCTATTCCAAGGTGTTGGTGGTGGAGGGATCATTTGAGTGTATGCCCATGAAATAGGATACAGTACCTGTACTGCGATGACCCAGGAGGACCCTAGAGGGAAGCAAAGAGATAGCCAGTTGATGGTCATCCAGATATTTGTAGTGCAAATCTAGTAACTCTGCCATTGTAGAGTTTGCTTGCACATTCTTGTGGAGTTGCCTAGAAAATTGTCACGTTGGCTTAAGGTCTGTGAGTTTGATATTCAAGCAATGCTTTGTTTGGTTTGGTCCGTGTCTTCACGTCTAGCACTTTGCGGTCATGCTTTGATGGAAGTCAAATGACTTAGTTGAAGGAGAACTAGGGCATCAGGACTGATTTAGTTAAACTGCGTCAATTGGAGAAGAGCTGTAGAAGTCTGGATTTCTATTCGTCTGGAGAAATTAATTGTCTAGGTTAAAAAAAAAGCATTTTATGATTAAACAACAGATCAGCCAAATCAACTAACCCAACAGCTACTTTACCTGATGTCAAAATCAGGGAGGTTTTTCCGAAACAAAATAAGATACACAAAATAATTGTTGTGGATAGCGTGCTCTTCATCAGTTCTCCTTCTTGTTCTTGGCTATGCAGTATATTGAAAGTCATTCAGTTTTGTCTGAATCCAATCTCTGCATTTCTACAGATAGGAAGAATAGCTTAATTATTTTACGCATAGCCTAAACCTGGGTTATTGGGTTGATTCCAGTGTTGTCGTTTTGTTCCTTAGAGGATTTGCTTGTGGAAGACTACAAACACAATGTGTACAATCTCCCCCTGTGAAATTCACATTAAAAACACTTGAACAGAATCTATCAAGGGTCTCCATCCTGAATTGTCCCTTTAGTAGAACTAGATGCCGCCTTCTGAAAATTTCTTTGATTAAGTCTGCTATGCTAATTCATAGCAAACTCTGTTGGGTCATCTCCAAGATGCAAGTAAACCCAGAAGGTTTCTGGAACTGTACAGTTCTCTCTGGAGAATCTTAAACTTAGTAACACTTGGCTTCTTAGTGGTTAGCATTTGCCATGTTTGGAGATTCCAGCCTTGGATTTACTTCTCTTCCGCTATAGATTTTGTTCCCTGTTTCTTAAATGCGATCCGTACCAGTCATTATGGTTTCTTTCAACAGTCAATCCTGTAATGATTTATTCTGCGATATTGTGCTTCCTTTTTAAAAATTTGCTCTGAGAGTTTTCCTAACCTGGTGTTCTCCAGATGTCTTGAATTTCAAGGCCCACATTTTTGATTGTGAGAGTTGAAGTATGACCCGTCTGGACGATCCAAGTTGGAGAAAGTTTACTGTTTCAGAATCCGTTGCTGAGTTTTAATGGTATTCTTCTGCATCGGCAAAATGGCACAGTCTCCAAACAGACCCGCGACTCTTTAAGAAATACAACTGAAGACTCTGGCATAAAATCAGAGTCCATGTTTTATTTATTTTTGTGTTTTACAGTGGGAAAAAAAATACAAAGTACTGAAATAATGCTTAGGATTTTTAAAGGTAATTTAATAACCACATAAATGTGAAATCATGACTGGAAGCAACGAAGCACAATTTTTATGAGGCCAAGGGGCCCACCAGCATTATTGGGGCTTGAGCATAGAGCCACATAAAAAGATTTTTGGAATGCATAGGGAGAATGTGGTGAAAATTAAATGAATGTTAATATTACTCCTTCTAATTGATTTAAGAATGTAAGTCTTTGTAAGCCACCTACTCCGGTAATTCAAGAGAATTAACTATCTATTTAATTGCCAAATGGCCATAGACAAAAAGAGATTTAACTCTTCAATGCATGCTTATAAAAAACCCCATTTGCAGGGCAGTTCATTCACAGGTTTAAAATAAGTTAAACACAATGTGAGCAAATAATATCCTGAAAACCAGCTCTCTCTTATGTCACACAAATGCATAGAGTGGAGGAGGTGGCAGGACAAGAAAAAAGAAAGAAAGATGAGGACAATATAGAGCAGTGGTTCTCAACCTTCCTAATGCCGCAACCCCCTCCCTGCTGCCGCGACCCCCTCTCTGCCCCCTCCCCGCACGCGATGAATTGACAAAGGGGGCGTGGCACCAAGATGGCGGGCTAGCGCGCGCTTAGGCGACCCCTGTGAAAGGATCGTGCGACCCCCAAAGGGGTCGCGACCCACAGGTTGAGAACCGCTGATATAGAGATTCTTGGTTAGTCGTCACTGGAAACTGGACAGGGCATTATGCTCGTGGAACAGCTTATACTAGCTATTGAGTTAACCTGCTTTCTGAGATTTTACCAAGTTCACTGGGAAGCAGGGAGGTTCCAAACAAGTCAAGAGGGCAGCAATGACTGAGGGAAGATCAAAAAAATCAAAACGATCACCTGGAAGCCACTACTTGACTTTGTTGCCTCCCCCAGGAGATCTCCTGGTTCACACAATGTAGTGAAAACCCACACATTAGCGCAGGTTGACACACAATGTTCTGCAACACCCCAAAATGCAACCTAAACAAAACCAAGTAGGCCTGACATGTTGTGGAAATGAGGTTCGGCTGGCTTTCCTGTTTGGTGAAGCGTGTCGTATTGGCACAAACACCGGAGTGGACAGTTGTATTAAATCTAAATAATATTCGCTATAGATCCCAGGTATTAGGAAAGGTGCACATGAAATGTAGGAGAAAGTCATTCTTTGTATAGCGTTCTACTTGTTACGGTTGGTTGTGCAGTCAGATGTTTAGACTGGATTTGGCATTTTTATCAATCTATTGAGTCCTTCCCAAGAACCATCTGGGATAGGCAGATGCTGGGATAGGCAGTCCATCTGGGATAGGCAGATGTTGTTGGGTGATATATTAAAGATATTGTTGGAAGATGTCAGTTGTTGCAAGTAAAGCTGCCTTTTGCAATTGACTGGTGGGGATTTTGTCAGCATCGATAATGTTCAAGAGGTGCTTCAGTTGTTCAGGGATTGCACAACAAAGTGCCTGTTACTATTGGTCCCATCTCTGCTTTCTTTTGACACAGTTGTACTGCTTCTATTATTACTGCTCTTGTTATTATTTTATCTTTTAAGTGACTGGGTTAAAGAGGAGATGTGGGCCACCATCATCCCCAGATATTACATATGGTCCACATATGTCCTTTAAACCAAAAGATTTAATTTAAAATGCCAGGACTTTGTTGCTTAAATCTCAGTAGCGGGGTTGTCTTTTGTTTTTCATACCCTGTTTTTGGAGGCCTTCTATTCCCAGGTAGAAATTCAACAGGGAAACAGTTTTGTGTCTGGTAGAAGTGGTGAATTTTGCTAAGAAAACCAACAACCCTTTGCAAAATGATGAATTGTGCTAGGGAAGTAAGAGGCAAAACTATTTGTCTTAACTCCAATAAGAACCTCTCTCAAAGGGAGATAGACTGAGGCAGGGGCTCTTCCGACTCAGGAGTTTGGAGTTGATTTTTGGAGGAAAAATACAGGGAGAATTTTGGAATTTTTCACTCCCCCGCCCCCCAACCCAACGTTGCTTCTTAGCTGTGTTTGTTGGCTGAATCTATCTTTTCCTTGGATCGCATCAATGAAGAAGAAAGATATGTGAGTCACAGATTTCTCTGAAAATAGATCGTTAATTTTTGTTGTTGTTACATCCTTGTCAGTCCTATCACTGAGTCTGCTTCTTCATTCTCAACCCACCAGCAGAAAACTAGATAACACGGCCAAGTCTCCACAGAAGATACAGTACAAACAAAATTGTTCCCTTAGTGCAAGTAGTCCTTGACTTCCAACCATTCGTTTAGGCACTGTTCGAAATGACAGTGGCACTGAAAAAAGTGACTTATGACCATTTTTCGCACTTATGACTGTGGCAGCATCCCCATGGTCACATGATCAAAATTTGGACGCTTGGCAACTGGCTCATATTTATGACGGTTGCAGTGTCCCGGGGTCATGTGATCACCTTTTGTGACCTTCTGACAAGCAAAGTCAATGGGGAAGCCAGATTCACTTAACAACCATGTTACTAAACGTAACTGCAGTGATTCACTTAACTACTGAAGAAAGAAAGTTCTTAAATTGGGGCAAAACTCACTTAACAACTGTCTTGCTTAGCAATGGAAATTTTGGGCTCAATTGTGGTCATAAATCAAGGGCTATTTGTATCTAAGCTTTGCTGCCTCTTTGCCCTCTGGACTGCAGCCCCTCCCTCCTGGGAATCCAGTCTACATTCCACCACAGCATACCTACCCTACCAAGCACTCCCCCCCCCCCGCCAAATATTTCGATGATCCCAACCATGCTGGCTTTTAGTAAGGCAGAAAAAGCTGGTTCTCCACCCTGGACATGGGGCCAGGTTGTGGGGCAAGCTTGGCAAGTGGTTCTGATTATATGTTGGTTGAGGGTGTGGTTTTTTTTACATTGTTTTAATTTTTTTCCCCATATTTTTTTTTCTGTTGTCTGTTAGCTGCCCAAAGCTGTTTATTGAATGGACAGCCATATAAATTTAAATAGCGCATGAATAAAGATAATGAAATAACATTCCAAAGTAGCCTTCATTCCGAAAATGGAGCAATATGGAGCATAATGGCTCCATTCTGTGGCGACTGGGTATTAATTATAATTATAATAATTATTAGACAAAGTAAAGAGTCCGGGTGGTTTTTGTCATGCATAATTACTTGCCAGAAAATCTCTGGATTGAAAGACCACACCGTCCTTGGAAAAAGCACTGAATTTTGCAATGGTTTATTGCATGTCAGGGTGTCTACAAAATGTGGTCCCAAAAGTCAAGATTGTGGCCATAATGGTACAACTGAAGCTCTGCCTGTTTTTTTATGTGTGTTGCATGTGTCACCTTGGCTATGTTGACCATATCCTGCAACACCCTGTTCTATGTGCTGCTTACCATAACTTGAAGGCCACTGGTGGGTCAAGAAATTGCGTTGCCCTTGTTGCAAGATCTCAGAATTTACTCGAACAAAAATTACTGCCAAAAATATTCCAAGGGTTAGAGATCTGCTGTGTTAAAAGCTTTCACTCACTGAGATGTTGTCTCAGAAGGAAGGCAATCCGTATTCTTTTTTCAACCCAGTAAGGTTTATACAATATTAATTGAAGATGATTGGCGTGCTATTATTTAGAAGGCTCAGAGAGCATTGAAAACAAAGCGGAAAAACGAGTATTCTTTCAATATTAATTACAGTTTTTTATTTTTGTGCCTTCAAGTCAGGGTTGTTGGTTTGTTCTGACTCCTGGCAATTGCCTGATCAAGACCCCGCAGTTTTCTTGGCAAGCTTTTCCAGAAGTGGTTTGCCATTGCCTCCTTCCTAGGGCTGAGAGAAAGTAACTGGCCCAAGGTCACTCAGTTGGCTTTCTGCCCAAGGCAGAACTGGAACTCATAGTCTCCCAGTTTCTAGCCTGGCGCCTTAACCACTACAGGTAGCCCTCAGGTTACAATGGCAATTAGGAGCAGGATTGCCGTTGCTCCTTGCTAAGTGAGGTGGTTGACCTGATCACATCACTTAGCAATGACAATCCAGGCAGTTCTGGTTGCCGTCATAACCCCAAGAGATGGGGTCATTAAGCGGGGAGCGTCAGGTGTCCCAGGTAAGAAGCAATGGTCTGATTGGGGTGACAGGGTGACTTATTCCCTAAGAAGCACTAAATACCCAACATCATTTGTGTATAATGATGTGATTATACAAGGGACATAAATTGCCACTGCTGTCGATAACATTAAAGGAAAATTAATCTAAATTTAATTTGCCTCATTCAGACTACTTTGGATCAACAGACTTGTCTGTTATCTGCTCTACTGCATCAAGACCCCAGAAATGAGGGTCTGCTATATCCAAGCTTTCTTGTAATCATCATTAGCTGTAAACCTCCCAACCTAAAGACATTCAAGACTGGGGGGTGGGGGGGGGAATTTGTGTCTCCAGTAGCTTCTCTTTCTCCTCCCATTTTACCATCTCCCAACTCAAGTACAAAGTAGAATGCCTAAGGAAAAATATGTTCAAAACTAACATTCACCCATGTCTCATTTCAGTGAAAAAAATAAAGACATTAGAAATGGTTAAAACTACAGTTTAGGAACTGTAGTGAGTATAATCTGAATTCTATGAAAGATGAAAAGTCTCTAGATCAATATTTCTCAAACTTGGCAACTTTAAGATGTGCAGATTTCAACTTCCAGAATTCCCCAGCCAGCATGGATGATTGGGGAATTCTGGGAGTTGAAGTCCACACGTCTTAAAGTTGACCAAGGTTGAGAATTACTGGTCTAGATCTTGATAGACTATTTAAAGATTGTGAGATCAGGCATCTGGAGGGCATTTTAGTTTTCTGTCTGTTTTTTAAAGCCTTTCTCGTGTTTGCAAAAGGCTATTTTTGTGCCTAAAGAATATTTTCCACATCATCACATAAGCTCAGATTTCTGCTGAATCATTTAAATGATAACACAGTGATGCTTTGGACGCATTTTATACGGCTTAATGGAAAAAAGAAAACTCTGCTCAGGAAGCATTTCAACTGCAGTCAAATGACAGTAGTTTCAGTTTTTAACTCAAACGTTAGAGAAGGTTGAATTTGTTCCAAATGTTTCTAATATATACCATGTCAAAAAGTCAGGATAGGCAATCTGAGATTCAAACTCCCAATTGCAGGAAATCCATTTATTTTATTTTATTTTATTTTATTTTATTTTATTTTTTGAAGTGTTGAATATTCCTGGTGTAATTTCTGGGTTTGGTGGTGGACCTTGCTGTAAAGGTCCAAAAAAGTAATGAAAGAGCTCCACTGTGTAAGATTTAGTATAAACTTGAAACTTGAGAACTGACCGTTTTAAAACTCGATTCTTTTTTAAATACTCATGTTTTATCTCTGCAAAAATAAATTACACACATTTTGGACTCCGTGCTTAAAGTGGTACCATTCAGGCAGCTTGGACTCTTAACTTCTATAATTCACAGCTTGTATAATTAGTTGGTCCTCAGATCTCAAGCAGGCACCAACTGGAAGGATGATGGATGAACATACTGAGTTTTCTGTCTGCTGTCTAGCCAAATTGTAGAAGGAAAGCAGTTCTGAGTGAAAACGAAAAGAGGGGGTATTACGATGTGAACATGAACTGAGTGAGGGAAGTCCATTTCTGAATCTCACTTCCCAGTGGAACAGACTGGGTGACTTAGACAGGGCAGGGTCGAGGCTGTTTCCTCCCAGGTATCCAGGTTCACACAACCTGTTATCCTAGGTTAAATAAGGTTTGCAAGCTCTGAGACTGCAGCGATTGTGTTTTATTCACCCAGTTGCAGGATTAAGTATCTGGTTGAAATCCATCTTGTAGTGATGAAGATATAAGGATGTGCAAATTGAGGCTGGACCTGATTCAAATTGGCGACGTCACTCAAAAAACCAGCACTGAATTTAAACTGACTTGTATTGATGATGTTTGCAGCATCCCAGGGTCATGTGCTCCCCATTTGCGACCTTCCCCAGCTGACATTTGACAAAGTCAATGGGGGGAACCAGATTCACTTAACGACTTCACGATTCATGATTACTAACTACACTGATTCGCTTTACATCAGTGGTAAAAAAAAGGGGTTTTTTTTGTAAAATCAGGCATGATTCACTTAATAACTGCTTTGCTTAACAATGGAAATTCTGGTCCCAATTGTCATAAGTCGAGACTACTCATATCATAGGAACAGGGTTTTTTTTTCCATGTTCTCGTCCCAACCCAACTGCAAAGCCACTGCTGATTAATAATATTTTGTTTTTAAAGTTGCAAAAGTGAAAAGTATGAAAGAAACAGGAACCCCACGTATTAATGGCGTTTAACTAATTTTGCTCTTTTTTAATGCCATTTAAACGAGGCATTGTTGTTCTCCCCACCAAATGCCATACGAATGCTAACAGGAAAGTATTTGAAGCATTTACATGAAACAATAGAACATCCAGTTCTGTTGGTTGCTCCAAAATTATTTAATCATTTCCCTAAATACTACAGCCTTCCTCACTCTGACACATTCCAGAAATTTCGAAAACGTGATTACCAAAATTCCCAGGTCCTTATTTGACTAACCTCGTGTTAATGTGTTAACTGAATGAGAGTCATTCTTTGCATTAATTTGTGAAATTCCTCTTCAGTTTCCAGTAGTTCGAAGTAGACCATTCCTTCTGCATTTCTTACCTCTGCTAGTTCTCATTCACTAGCTTGTTTTGAAATTTTTTTTTAAAAGAGGGAGAACATTTTGCAGACATTCCCAGTAGTGCAATGTGATTTCCTTCACTGAATTTGTTACAAGGTGGTGGTCAGGGCCAATTTCTCACCTTTCTTTGTATAATCTTTTCCTGACTTCCCAAAGCATGAATCTGAAAATTCCAAGGAATGAGCCTTGAGCATTTTTTTCAGGTGGGAATATGTGGGTAGCCAGAAAGGCCTCATAGGAAAGATAGAAAACAGGAACTATCAACACCAAATTTGCATCTTCCGCAATCTCCAACAATAAGGTGGCTCAAAAACTCCAGATAGAGAAATTTGAAAGAAATTCTCAAGCACCCTGAGACTAAGATAGAAAAAAAGAAGCCTTTTTCACAAGGGAAGAACATTTCTGAGTATTTACAAGGCAAATTTTGGCACAGTTTTAGTCAGAATGTTCAGTCAAGCCTTGTGTTACAGATAGAGATACCCTATATCTGTAGAGCTATTAGACAGACAGACAGACAGACAGACAGACAGACAACAGGGGCACCAGTTCCTTCACTGTAATGATGACCTTGGATTATGCCCCTGGCACAGTGGTGGGTTGCTGCCGGTTCGGACCGGTTCTAGAGAACCGTTAGCGAAAATTTGGCGTGGTTCCCCGAACCGGTAGTGATCTCTGACTGGCCAAGCTCCCAAACCGGTCCCCGGTCGCGTCTCTCAGCCGTTGCTTGCAGGGAAAGACCTTGCAAAGTAAAGAAAAACTTCTCGTGAGGGCGAGAAGTTGTTAATTGCCTTGCACTCACGAGATGTTTTTCTTTACTTTGCAAGGTTTTTCCCTGCATGCAACGGCTGAGAGACGACCCAGAGTTGCCAGTCTCCGGTAAGATGCACGTCTCGCAGTGGGGCACAATTGGGGGGTGGCAGATGGGGCGGGAGAGCCGCGAGACGGGCATCTTACCGGAGACTGGCAGCTCCGGGTCATCTCTCAGCCGTTGCGTGCAGGGAAAAACCTTGCAAAGTAAAAAAACGTCTCGTGAGTGCGAGGCAATTAACAACTTCTCGCTCTGCACACAACGGCTGAAAGACGCGATGGAGCTGCTAGTCTCTGGTAAGATGTGTGTCTTGCAGTGGGGCACAATTTGGGGGTGGCAGATGGGACAGGGGATGGGGGCGGTGCGGGGCCGCTAAAGGAGGGGAAATTTTCCTACCTTTTCCTGTGGGCGTGGCTTGGTGGGGGGGTCATGTGAGTGGGCGTGGGCATGAGTGATGTCAAGTTGGCCACACCCACTCAGTCACATGATCATCAAACCACACCCACAAAATAAGCCACGGCCACAGAACCGGTAGTAAAAAAATTTAGAACCCACCCCTGCGCTGGCACTTATTAAACACTTTTATAAAGTTATTTATTTATTTGATTTCTATCACTGCCCATCTCAGCAAACGATTCTGGGTGGCTCACAAGTCACAATTAAACTTTAAACAACATACCACAATTAAACGAACTTTAAAAAAAACGTTAAAACAATAAAAACAGTAAGAAGCATTTAAAAAAGTAAAAAACAAAAATTAAAACATTAAAGCATTTATTATACATAATAAATGATGGCCCATAATAGCATTCTATCAAAAATAACTTATATATTTAATTAAGAGATCATGGAGGTGAACTTAATTTAACAGATTCAGAATTGGCCCAATTTGAATTCTCAGATGCCTCCATATACAGGTATGGACATTACGATCCAATTTTATGGCATGTTTAAATTGATGCTTGTTTGAAGGTGACATTCTGAAAGCTTGACCAAGAACCAAGAACCTAGAAATAGATGGCCTTTATCTGCAAGTATCACATATAGAGTTGTAACTCTGAAGACCAATTCTTTCCACCCCTTCCTTGATACTGGAGGGAAATTTTCATCTATAAAAGTGTAATAGAGTTTATTTTTGCAGGATGCAAAGGTAAGAAATTACCAACCTCGGTGAAGCTCGTGGGCTGTGTTTTTCCATTAGGGGAGAGGCTACAGGTCAGGTGTTCCATGCAGGTTCACAGGTGAAAAGCCCAGGGTGCAGCCTGTGGCCCCTAGAATACAGCAGGCTTAGACACCTTGGGGCAGGAGGGGGCAAGGGCTTCCCTTAATTTACAAGGACTTCTGTAGGTGGAAATGATGTTGCTGACGTACAAGACAAAGATGGATGGACTGAAAGTTTCCAGAACATTGTGAATTCAGGGAGGTATTTCTTAGTGATGTTTAAACTGTGTTATGCCTTATGTGTTTTGTGGCTCAAAAGAATGGGGAAACTACATTGCTGCTGGTCAACTGGTCAGCCATAGTTCCAAGATCCACAAAAAGGAGTTTTGAGGGTCCTTGGTTGGCAGGCTGCCTTTCTCTGAATTAAAGGGTTAGGGAAGCAGATCAAAGAGATGCCATGGTTGCTGGTGCAAGTCAGCATAAAGCAACTTTGTACATTCCTTTATGTAGAAATCCTTCATGAGTATTGTGGGCTGTCCCACTCACACACACACACACACACACACACACACACACACAACTGTGGTTTAATACATTAGAGAGGGTCCAGAGGTATTTTACAAGAAGTACTCAACTCCTCTCTGCGCAATAAAATTCCTTATTCCAGAGGAGACCAGACACACACACACACACACACACACACACACACAACTGTGGTTTAATACATTAGAGAGGGTCCAGAGGTATTTTACAAGAAGAGTACTCAACTCCTCTGCTCGCAATAAAATTCCTTATTCCAGTAGACGTCAGGGTTCCAAATAGCATCTAAAATCAAATCAGAGTCTGAGGCAAAACATTCCTCTAAATTCCAATTTATTAATAGAGCCATGTTGGCACGGCTGTGAGAAACCCGGATCTGAAGTCCCCGGGGTTTCTCCAGGCAGTTGAAAGGAGAAGAC
>QLTV01001686.1:1761046-1774972 GCA_003457575.1 Thermophis baileyi | reverse complement strand
CAGGATTAAAGGATTAAATCCCGGACGAGAGGGGCTTTGTTCACAATCGATCTGGCATTAAGCAGCAGCAGCCTGAGGCCAGGGCCCTGAAAACCCAAGTCACCAGAAGGGTCAGAACAGGCAATCGCTTCGAGTACTAGGCAGCACCTGAAACCCGTCTGGGCAGATCTCTGAAAGGGGAACACCCACCTCCTGTCCCAGCCAGGTTTCGGTTATACATGCCAGATCTGCTCTCTCCTCCAGGATCAAATCCCGGATGAGAGAGGCTTTGTTAACGATCTTTGTTAACGAGCCTGAGGCCAGGGCCCTGAAAACCCAAGTCACCAGAAGGGACAGAACAAGAAAACGCTTTGATCCAGCGAGTTCTAGTTCTCCACACATGGTCTGCCTTTCGGTTCCCGCCATACCTACGTCTCCCAACCACCACTGGGATGCTCCGACCCGCCACCCTCCTTGAGATCCCATCCCCCACCTCAATGCCCCCCCTCTATCCGGCAGGCCGACAATATCATTCATACCAAGCCCAGGGTCAGATCTGGGCCCCCATCTGCTTCTGTTAGTACACTCAGCAGAGGGGGCTCCATTTCCCCCCCCCGGCTCCCCCATTCTCACCAACACAACCAATCAGACATACTCTTCCATTCACAGTCAAACCAGACAACCCACCACATTCACTTGGAGGCTCACTGGATTCTTCCTTTCATTCTTGCCATGTTTCTCTCTTATTGCAATTTATTTATTTATATCCTGCCATCATCATCATCATCATTATTATTATTATTATTATTATTATTATTATTATTATTATATTCATTAAACATGAAACTCAGTCAACTGAACATTCAAAAATGCATCACAAATACCATTGACTGGTGCTAATGATTGATACAGGTTTCTGCCAGCATCCTAGGTATCAACCAAGTACATCATCATCATCATCATCATCATCATCATCATCATCATCATTATTATTATTATCATCATCATCATCATCATCATCATCTCAAAGTGGCGAACATACCTCCTTCCTGTTTCCCCATGACAACCCTGTGAGGTGGGGTGGGCTGAGAGAGAGTAATTGGCCCAAAGTCACCCAGTTGGCTTTTATACCTAAGGCAGGACTAGCACTCACAGTCTCCTGGTTGCTGGCTTGGTGCCTTAGCCACTAGACCATCCTGGCTCCTCCTGCTTCCACCATGGCACCAGTTTCCTCCAGAATCCATCCAGTGAGTTTCCTGAATGGAATCAAAGGCCTCTTCCAACCGGAGCCTGTTTTCCATGATATGGCTCCTAGTCTCAGCTGAGGAGAAAGGGAATCCATGAGGACGATGCCAAATGGAAGATGCTATGATAGGATCTCAGTCAGCCTTCTAATAATCTCATGTCTGGAAATCCGTGAAGAATAAATATACTGTGGCCCCCAAATCTTCACTGACTCCCTCCCCCAAAGCCCTCAGAGTGTTACTACTGAATCCTCCTTCCTTGAAATGTGGGAGGACTTCAGGAAATTTCAAATGCCCAGTGGAGAGTTGTCATACGAACTGCATGGAACACGTTGAGAATTAAATTAATCATATTTATTTTGTGGCCTGGCCCTGGTAAATTTGGGGAGAGTGCATCCCTCTTGCTTCAAGAGCCACAGGCAGCTTTGTAGCCTCAAAATCTGTGTGTGTGTGAGAGAGAGAGAGAGAGAGGGAGGGAGGGAGGGAGGGAGGGAGAGAGGGGGAGAGAGAGAGAGAGAGAGAGAGAGAGAGAGAGAGAGAGAGAGAGAGAGAGAGATCCCTTGTTTTTATATAACATAAAAGAAAGGTGTTGGGTCTAGTCCTTAGTGTTCTCTGAGCTTGGTTGTTTTCTTGCAGATGTTTCATTAGTTTGGCTTGGCGATGTTACTTAGTTTGGGTAATGAAACATCTGCAAGAAATGTAAACCGCTCCAAACTCGACTGCAGAAAATACGTCTTCAGCAACAGAGTGATCAATGCCTGGAATTCACTACCTGACTCTGTGGTTTCTTCCCCAAACCCAAAAAACTTTAACCTTAGACTGTCTACTGTCGACCTCACCCCATTCCTAAGAGGTCTGTAAGGGGCGTGCATAAGCGCACCAGCGTGCCTACCGTCCCTGTCCTACTGTCCTATTGTCCTCATCTATCTGTATTCACTTTGATTATGTTTATGTTTATACCTATACCTGCTATCTTGTACATGTTTGACAAACAAATAAATACAAATAATAAAATAAAATAATAAAATAAAACAACCAAGCTCAGACAACACCAAGGACCCCTCATGTCAAACCTGAGCTACAAATATTCTCCTTTAAAGAAAGATGTTTCGGCAATCCAGATGTTGGGGCTCCCTCACCTTCAAAAAAAAACTGTTAGTGACAACCGAACACCTGGATTTTTGCCTTGCTAGTTCAAGCAGCACATCCTCCCTTTTGTGATGGTGGTGAAGGGAGGCCATCTGGAAAGAAACTGACAAAAATAGATTCTGATCCCAGCAGCTGCTCACCAGCTCCTGAAGGATGTTCTGGGAAGCCAGCCTTCTCTCACCCCGACCAAATTCCAACCTCAGTCATTTTCAAACTTATTGGCTTGGAATCTAATAGTTGCTTGTTGATTCTAGCTGGAAACTCCTTCTAAGTCATCCAGGCTACCAGACCACCCTACGCGTCCAAAACCACCGCCATGGACAGAAAAGGTGCAGAAATCTGCCCAGTTCCTGTGATCACTCAATGTTCCTCACAGACCTAGCCAATTTCCTTGCCTCAGTGGGAACACTTCTCTGCCCCCGGCCCACCGCCTGCCCCCCGTCTTGATACATCTTGCAAACAACTGGAGTTCTATGCTGCCAAAAGAGGAGAGAAAGGCAGTTCTTTTAACAGCCTTGTTGCCCTAATTGAAATGCTAAGGTTAGGCCCCTGGGGATCCAGAAGCAAGCCCTGAAGGAAAGCAACAGGCCCACCAGAACGTTCTTGCAAAGAGCAGAGATCAGATGACTAACCACAGATTCAGTCCGCTTCCATGACAACCACTTCAGCAAGGAAAGAGTTGACATTCCCTGAATTTGTTCCTTGAGTTGGTTTGCCCCCCACTTCCTCCCCCCAACCATCTCATTATGTGCCACACACCAAAAGAAAACACACACATGATAGTTCTTCATTTTGGAGCCAGGAACTGCAGAATAGTACACACGTTGGTGCCAATGTCACTGTGAAAGTGTGTGAGGACTATTCTGTTGCATTAACATAGGCTGGACTCATAAAATCTGGGTTGCGAAGACCCCTGAAGACCACCAACCTTGCATGGTGTCCGCAAAGAATGTGAAGGACTTCCAGATCTTCATCTCGATCCAGAACTTGCTACTGTTCTTACTACCTATCCAAAACAGAAGTGGTGTTCTGAGAACTGACTGGACCCTAGGAATGACTATTTACACCTTAAATGTACATATGTATTAATCTGTGCCTTCTCTCCCAATAGGGAAATAATACTGCATTTTTAGCATTCTAATTTGTGGGATCAACATAAACCTCTTTATTCTCCCTTTCTATGGGTTATATATCTTCAAATTGGATATGGTTGTGACATCCCTTCATACAGGAGCCTGACTACAGAGAACTAGTCAGACTAACTATCTTTGAGAAAAAATGTTCTTTAAAAAAAGGGGGGGGAATGACAGGTTAACTTGGTGTCTATGGAGATTCTCAACCATGCAGGTCATGGTTGTCCCAAAGGTGCTTTTCAAAAAGCAACTTGACTTACTTGGTTTATTTCCTTGAAAACATTTCACTTCTCATCCAAGAAGCTTCTTCATTTCTCAGCTCAGAACTGAGAACTGGTCAACTTGGGTACTCAGAGCCTCAGTAAGGCAGAGCAGATGACTGCCCATGGATGGCCTTAAGGTGTTCAAGGTTAGCCTGACTCTCTTTAGGTGAAAGGACAAAGACGTTATCAATCTGATTAAATAGACATCAGTGGATGAATTAATCAATTCAGCTATTAAATGATTAAACAAAAAGAAAAGCAATTATGCTAAGCAGAAAATCGTAATATTTTTAGCTGATATCTGCATGTTTGCAGCCATCTCTGTTTTACAAGAGGCATTCTTGCTTCTCCTGCATGCCAAAAGAAAATGCCTGTTTCTGGTATTCCTTGCATTATCGGTTCTGATCTTAGTGGGAAGAATTTATAATGCAAGGGAAATTGTCTTCTCTGTTGTTCATCTTAAACAATGGCAATGGAACTGAGCTTGCCACGAGAAACAAGGTGGGTTGGGGGCTGCCAGAGGGTGTGGAAAGGTGTCATGATGGGACGGATCTGTGGAGAAACAAACTGGTGATGGTGCCCAACTCTCTGCTCTTGATGCACAGAGATAGCTTGACAGAACAAGCAAGCAACGGGGGAAATAACAGAAAATAGCAGAAGTTGCAAAGAAAGAGAAGAAACAAGATTCCTTCTGCATCTCTCCAGCTCCCCAAGAATCTGGACCAGTTTCTCAAGATGTTTGCTGTGTTTTGCTGCTTTCTGAACCTTCTCAGAAGAAAGGCAAACAGCTCATTGGCACAGGAGGACAAATGTGCTTCCTGAAAAAGTGAAGGACACAGGGAATGTGAGGTCAAGGCTATGATCGTGGTGTGAAAGGAAAAAACAGTGGAGCACACGGCAGTATAGATTTGAGAGTAGTGTGAAGCTTCAGTTGTCCTACACAGTTCTCATTCCTTAACTTGGTGGCCAGTGACACTACATTAGTTTCTTGCAAGCCCAGGGAACTTTTTAATGTACTTCAAAGCATATCTGTGAGTAAGTGAAAGCAGATTTTGAAGCAACATTTGGAATCTCCTCTCTTGTCATCACAATTATAGAGGCTGAGTGGAGATGTTGCTGTCTATCAAGCACCAAACTGAGAAGATAAACAAAGTTGTAGTTTTGATTAGGAGGGCAATGCTTTGAGAGGAATTCTCCACAGGAGAACAGGGACAGATGGAAATGCAATTACTAGAAATATACATAGCTCTAGATTTCTTTGAGGTTTAATGTTGTGGCATGACATACCATTTGAAATAATGTTGTAAAGAAGAAAGTCCAACGTGCTGACTTCGAAATATCTGGAGCCAAAGAGCAACTGTATGAAGTAAATACATCCTTGCCCTGTTACTGAGGCCTTTGAAAGCATTCTGAAGAGTGCACAGAAGTCAACAGGACTTTCCCATCCTTTCAAGAATGCCAGAATCACCAAAGAAGACATGTGGATTACAAGGCATGAGATAATCCCATAAGAGACCTCAGTCAATCATTCAAAGTTGAATTCTTTGATGCTAGATTGTGCAATGCAGTTACCGGTACTCAAAGAACTCAGCTCCTTGCAGCTCAAGAAGTACCACGCTATAGTTGGGATGTTGTGGATTATTCCTCATTATGCAAAAACAAAACAAAACAAAAAAACCCAAAAACTGACAACAATGCAGTGCACTAGAGAGGCTGTTGACACATGATGAGATATTGATACATTTGATTTGGGGGATGAACTGAGCATCTTTTCAACATACATTTCAGCAGGATCAACTCCAAAGGCTGTTCTGGAATGACAAATGGGATGCAACCATCCATTTTCAAATGCTTTTTTTCCTCTGCGTTAACTTCTGCAACAGCTGCCAGGGGACAATTCAGTTTCTCCAAGGTGAAGTTAACACATCTGTGCTCCACAATGACATCAGACAGGCTGGTCAACCTTCAAGCATTTCAGCCGAACATAAACTGACTCAGAGGGTGAATCTTCAGAAAATATTCAAGTCTTTCCAAGCAAAAAGGCACAGGAAACATTACTTGTTCAGAAAGATAACATTGCAGTTTGAGCTTCGACTCTCATGTGCCAAAATATTATGGGCCAGCTCTGAGTGTAAATCTCACCCGGCAATATTCCTAATATTGAGCCACGGTGGCGCAGTGGTTAGAGTGCAGTACTGATAGCTACTTCTGCTGACTGCCGGTTGCTTGCAATTTGGCAGTTCAAATCTCACCAGGCTCAAGGTTGACTCAGCCTTCCATCCTTCCGAGGTGGGTAAAATGAGGACCCAGATTGTTGGGGGCAGTATGCTGACTCTGTAAACCGCTTAGAGAGGGTTGTAAAGCACTGTAAAGTGGTATATAAGTCTAAGTACTATTGCTATTGCTAATTACTTGACTTAACCCAGCCTTCCCCATCCTGGTGCCTAGAGATGCATGAGGTCACTACAACTCCCTTCCAGCCAGTTTGTCACATTGTTTAGGGACAAATGGAGTTGTGATCTAACACGTCTTTAGGACCCTACATCATGGAACTTGACCAGTTAATCTATGAAACATTGTAGCCCTATTCCAAAGCTACAAGGGTTTTGACTTTTTAAAGCAAAAATATCCTTTTTTGTTTGCTTGTATTTCTTGTATTATTTAAGCAATAGCCTAGACATTGCCCTTGTTCTGCTTTTTAAAAGGTCTCATTATTTTCTTTTAAAAAAACTAAACTTCTAAAAGGGTGCATGCTCAAATACAATCAAATGCACGTCAAGAGCCCATGATCAGTTCTACCCACTCCAAGGGAATTAGTCCCAGTTGTTAATTGCAGCTTAATGAGATTCATTGAATTGTAGAAATGACAGAGCAAATGTTATAAAATCAGATGCATGAAGGCAGAAGTCTGTAAGCCATAAACCACTGTTTGAACCTACAACAATCTCATGCAAATTGTGCTGTCAACATTCAGTAGCAAAATGCAGGCATTGGGTGGTACAGTTATTGGCCTTTAGGATCTCCAATAGAAGGGGCAGCACGGTGGCTCAGCAATTAGGACACTGGGCTTACCAGCTGGAAAGCTGGCAGCCCAGTTTCAAGACCTGAGCTCCACGTGACGGGGTGAGCTCCTGTCCTCACCTCAGCTCCTGCCAAACTAGCAGTTCGAAAGCACGCAAATGCAAGTAGATAAATAGGTACCACTTTGGTGGGAAGGTAACCACACCCCATGACGTCATGCTGGCCACATGACCATGGAAATGCCTTCAGACAGTGCTGGCTCAATGGCCTTGAAAAGGAGATGAGCACTGCTCCCTCTAGTCCAGGGGTCTCCAACCTTGGCAACTTTAAGACTTGTGGACTTCAACTCCCAGAATTCCTCAGCCAGCTTTGCTGGCTGAGGAATTCTGGGAGTTGAAGTCCACAAGTCTTAAAGTTGCCAAGGTTGGAGACCCCTGCTATAGTCGGCAACAAGTAGTGGAGTAAAATCCATAGGGACTCCTTTACCTTTTTTGACCTTTATGGTCTCCAATAGACACAAACCAACTATTTTTATAAAAACCTAAAATCTCCCTCAAACTAATACAGGTAGTTTTCAACTTATGACAGATTGCTTAGTGACCATTCAAAGTTACGATGGGTTTGAGTACCCCTGGGGATATTTATGACTCAGTTCCGAAGTTCCGATAGCTTCCTCTCCTCCTCTGGCATTTACAGCCGTTTGTAGCGTACCGCGGTCCCACGACTTTGTTTTACAACGGTTTCACAAAAAAACAGCCTTTACTTTCAGTTCTGGGGAAAACTAATATTTGCAATTGTGGCGAATATCTGTAGCTTGGGTGTAGGATGATGTTCTGACCTAGGCCTCCCAAGATCATGAAGCAGACTCCTCGTCCCGATAAAACCTCTTTTATTTAGGTTAAAGGGAATTCCTCTCCAGCAAAGTCCCTGCAAACAATCTTTCATGAGATTTCACAACTACAGACCTTTATCAGGCTTGGAGAGTTGCCAGGCCGATATCTTCCAAACGCCACACTGTAGCAGCAATTACTTGGCCAGAAGTCAGGAACAGATCTTCACCCTCATGAATTGGACTAATTGTCTCCTGCAAACTCCCCTCCCCTTCGCTCTTCTTTATTCCCTATGGGAAGGGCCATTCACCGTCCACCTGTGCCTTTACTCCCAAGTCAGCCCTTGTTCCTTAGCTGTTCCCTTCTCCTGGCAGCTCTGCACATACGCACATCGAGAACAGGCTCCAGCTGTTCTTCTGCCCCACTGATATCCGATTCCGAAGGCAGCTGATAACTGTCGGATAGCCCTGGCCCCATCTCTGCATCTGATGTAGAGCACTCATCAGAGCCTTCCCCAGACTCCAGGACTGGCCCATGTTCCTCCCCAACCTCCTCACTGTCTGAGTCTGCCACCAGCTGGCAGGCCACAACAGATGAGAGTGACCCATCACAAGACTCTAACTGGACACACCCACACCTGACCCATCACAAGACCTACTGACCACCCCTGAAGCCCTTATAAACAGAAGAACACGGACACTGACATCCCCTAAACTCCGCTGAAGATGTTACCTAGCTTGGTAACGAAACGTTCGGAAACCAACCCACAAGCTTGGAGAACGAACCTTCACCCTCAAACTGGTATATAACATACCTTTGCTTTGTTTAACTTCTGCGTTGTTTGCTTAATGTCCACAGTGGTCACTTAATCCCTGGAAAAAAAGGTCATAAAATTGGGTCGGTCACATGAATGATCCAATTTAGGATTGTCACGATTTACGACCCTGATGGGCAGGCTCCATTATCACTGTAAGTTGAGAACTATCTGTAAGAACTAAAGGTTTCAGCTCAGCCTCCTTGCTGATGTCACTGTTATGCTCAGTACAGGTCATTCTCAACTTACGGCCACAATTAAGCCCAAAATTTATGTTGCTAAGCGAGACAGTTGTTAAGTGAGTCTTGCCTCATTTTACGACCTTTCTTGCCACATTTGTTAAGTGAATCACTGCAGTTATTAAGTTAGTAACACGGTTGTTAAGAATCTGCCTTCCCCCATTGACTTTGCTTGTCAGGAAGTCGCAAAAAGTGATCACATGATCCCAGGGAACAGCAACGGTCATAAATATGAGCCAGTTCCTAAGCGCCCTGACTTTTGATTAGAGGTAGTCCTCAATGTACGACCACAATTGAGCCCAAAATATGTGTTGTTAAGTGAGACATTTGTTAAGTGAGTTTTGCCCCATTTTATGACTTATCTTGCCACAGTTGTTAAGTGAATCACTGCAGTTAGTAACCTGGTTGTTAAGTGAATCTGGCTTCCCCGTTGCCTTTGCTTGTCAGAAGGTCTCAAAAGGGGATCACGTGACCTCGGGGCACAGGAAAGTTCATATATATTAGCCAGTTGCCAAGCAACTGAATTTTGATCGCATGGTCATGGGGATGCTGCAAAGGTCATAACTATGAAAAACGGTCATAAGTCACATTTTTCAGTGCCGTTGTAACTTCGAATGGTCACTAAACAAACTGTTGTAAGTTGAGGGCTACCTGTAGTCCTTGGGGGCTGAAAGTCCTGCACTAACAATATAAGGGGTGATGTCCATTTTATAGGCCGAGATATCTCTGTCCCCTTCCACTTTTAGTAACCTGACTTTCCAATCTTTCCTTTGGGAGCAGTTGTGAGCCATTCGTGCAGACCTGTAGCCCTTTCTTTAGCAAAGTTTCAGAAGCAAATATCATCGAGGTGAACTGAAATTACACTCAGGGAATATTAGTCATTGGTTTCACACTGACTGTTTTCGAGACATTGCGGTTGTTCGTGCGTCTTCTTCCCTGCCCCTTCCCCTCCCGCTTCGCTCAGATACATATAGTTTTTCCTGGTCCCCTTAACATCCTATATATAAATCTGTATTTTTGACGTTCTAATTGCTTCATGAAACTTCTGGGGTTTTCATTCATCAGAACTGAGTTTTCTCCCTTCTAAACCCCCCCCCCAAACCAGATGATTCTACAGCTGTTTTCCCCTCATGGAAAAGTGAAGCCAAGAAACCGATGAAGCAGGCAACACGTTGAGTCTACCCTACAACAAAATGTACTACTAGATTTTTATCCACTAATAGTAATTTTCAGAGAGAGACGTTGGAACCTTTTCAGGATTTTGGAGTTACAGTACCGGTACTTTTCCTGCATGCTGGCTGGGGAATTCTGGCAGTTGAAGTCCACCCATCTTAATATTGCCAAATTTGAAAATCAAACACTGCTTTAGAAAGTTCCCCTTTGTGAGTCTCAGTGTTTGGGTGTTTACCTTAATCCTTATAAACCTGGATATTACCCAGGGGTGGGTTCTGGCTTACCTCGCTGCCGGTTCGCTTCCTCATGCACCATGCGGGCGCGCGCACATGCGCAGTGCAAAAAACCCAGCTTCTGCGCGTGCACAGAAGCAAAAAACAAGATGGCACCGCCTATGGCACCGCCGGTTCAGGGGCGTGTCCAGCAGGACATCGCTGCCGGTTCGGTGAGTGGGGGGGAAATTCCCGCTACCGGTTCTAAAGAACCGGTCCGAACCGGCAGGAACCCACCTCTGATATTACCTCCATTATCATCAGAGTTCTGCGCAATAAGAGGAGCTCTCTATGTAGTTTACCAAGTTAATTACAACTTTAAGCCAGAAAAGCAACAAAGAACATTTCAGGTATCCTAGGCAGGATCTAATAAAATTCATAAAAAATTACATGTATTATATTTACCTGCAATCTTTATTTTATGCAATTCAAGACAACCCACCCATGACCCCACCTCGTATTTTCCCCATAATAATAACCCTTATGAGGTGGGTTGGGTGACAATATGATTGGCTCAAAGACACCCAGCCAGTTTCTGTCCCTAAAGATGGACTAGAATTCACAGTCTCCCAGTTTCAAGTGATGCACCTTCCCCGGCACATGGGATTTGTTGTCCTGGCCTCAGTTTTGGCTGCCTTTCTAATGGTGCACACTCTGTGCCTTTGCCATTGGAGGAAGCAGCACTTTTCATCTTCTTAATACCTGCTTGAAGCCACAAGGTTTTTAAAAATGTTTTTAAAAATTTTAAAGGATAGAGGGGCAGCTCTTTCCAAAATGGAGGCCTACCCAACAGGTTTGTTTATTTATTTATTTATTTATTTATTTATTTATTTATTTATTTATTTATTTATTTATTTATTTATTTATTTATTTATTTATTTATTTATTTATTTGGTGCGCTTATGCACGCCCCTTACAGACCTCTTAGGAATGGGGTGAGGTCGACAGTAGACAGTCTAAGGTTAAAGTTTTTTGGGTTTGGGGAAGAAACCACAGAGTCAGGTAGTGAATTCCAGGCATTGATCACTCTGTTGCTGAAGTCATATTTTCTGCAGTCGAGTTTGGAGCGGTTTACATTAAGTTTGTAACTATTGTGTGCTCGTGTATTGTTGTGGTTGAAGCTGAAGTAGTCATTGACAGGTAGGACATTGTGGCAGATAATTTTATGAACTACATTTAGATCGGTTCTAAGGCGACGTAGTTCTAAGTTGTCTAAGCCCAAAATTTCAAGTCTGGTGGAATAAGGTATTCAGTCAAACAAATGCACAAATTGTGTTAAAAACGCAGGCCTCCCTCCCCTCTCTGAGTTGAGGAAACTGTGAAGTTGAAACTGGTGAACACAGTAAACTAGAGAAGGGTGGAGGGCGAGGCTGTATGTCACTACAGGTAGTCCTTGACTTACAACAGTTCATTTAGTGACCGTTCGAAGTTACAACGGTACTGAAAAAAAGTGACTTATGACCATTCTTCACACTTATGACTGTTGCAGCATCCCCATGGTCACGTGATTTACATTCAGATGCTTGACAACTGGTTCATATTTATGACGGTTGCAGTGTCCCGGGCTCATGTGATCAACTTTTGTGACCTTCTGACAAGCAAAGACAATGGGAAATCCAGATTCACTTAACAACCGTGTTACTAATTTAACAAGCGCAGTGATTCACTTAACAAATGTGGCAAGAAAAAGTTGTAGAATAGGGAAAAACGTACTTAACAAAGTTCTCACTTAGCAACATCAATTTTGAGCTCAATTGTGGTCGTAAGTCGAGGACTATACTTCCCATCCTCTGCAGAGCTGTTTGTTTTTAAATTCATGGTTTGATTTATTTTGAATTAAACTTTCATCTCCCCTTTTCCTTCATCAGCATGGAAGAAAGAATTTCAGCAACTGTAGCATGTGCAACAAGGCTAAAGCTGGTCAAATATGAATCCCAAAGTTGGGAGTGAAATTGCTTTTTGCAAAGGGACATCCCATGTAATCTATTTTACATGCAGCATTTGAGGGCAGAATTTCGTGGTTTAGTCCGCCAGTGTAACAATCTATTAGCCCGCTCCACCTCTAATTTTAACCCCACACACATTTCTCCAACTTTAATTTCAATCCCCCCAAATTTTACTGTCCTCTGGGTTTGTCGCCCCGAAGATTCACTGAGCAAGTTTTGAAGTCTCTTCTAATCTATCTAAAGCAAAGGTGTCAAACCTTGGCTACTTTTAAAGAGTCGTGGACTTCAAATCCCAGAATTCCCCAGCCAACCAGCATGGCTGGTTGGGGAATTCTGGGAGCTGAAGCCCACAACTCTTAAAGCGGCCAAGATTAGATACCCCTGATCTAAAAGGTTTATTTCCCTGTTTCCTCTGAAACCTCTCCCATGCTCACCAATCCGTGTGTGTGTGTGTGTGTGTGTTGCCCTCTGGGTTTCATAAGCAATGAGTCTCACACATCTAAACATCAAAGTGTGTGTGTGTGTGTTGCCCTCTGGGTTTCATAAGCAATGAGTCTCACACATCTAAACATCAAAAATAGAAACAACAATTATAAATAGTGCACAACCCAGCAATGCTTCATCAGTAGAAACTTCTGCAAATAGCTTCATAAAGAACTGATAGTCTTCATGTCAGAGATGCCCAGACTTTGTCCATCCATGTAGCAGAGGCCAGAGGAAGAGGAGGATGGTATGCAGAGGTGACAGAAGGGAGCGTCCCGCAGGCAGTCCTTGACTTACAACCATTCGCTTAGTGACCGTTTGAAGTTACAGCCGCACTGAAGAAAGTGACTTACGACCATTTTCCATACATACCACCATTGCAACATTCCCGTGGTCATTATGTACAAAATTTGGATGCTTGGCAACCGGCATGTATTTATGACAGTGGCAGGGTCCTGGGGTCATGTGATCACTTTTTGCGACCTTCGGACAAGCAGTCAATGAGGAAGCCAGATTCACTTAACAACGGAAGTGATTCACTTAACAACCAGGGCAAGAAAAGTTGCAAAATGGGGCAAAGCTCACTTAACAACTACCTTGCTGAGCAACTAAAATTGTGGGCTCAGTCGTGGTCGTAAGTCGAGGACTCCCTCTATACGACTTCACAATTCCCACTTTATAAACACAGACACAGCCATTTTGTTCCAACCTGCCCTTGTCTCGTTGGCTAGCAGGGTGCCTGTTTTCTTAAGTGTGCCCTGCAGCTTGACCAAAGGCTGATACTTGTGCGAAACCTGGGTGCAAATTGACCAGCCTCTCATCACCTCATTACAATTCTAATGGTGGGATGATAGAGGGAACAATTGTACCCTCTGTGAATTCCTGACAATTTCTGGCTTTGATTCCCCAGCATTCACCAATTACATTGTCAAAGTTTGTGGTGTAACCGCTTTGGCCAAGCAGGCCTTGGAGAAAAGGATGGAAATGAGCTTTATGTTGTGTGCAGGCACGCACGCATACATACATACAGACACACACACACACACACACACACACACACACACACAGAGAGAGAGAGAGAGAGAGAGAGAGAGAGAGAAACACACACATATAGACATGTAAGAACTCAGAACATCTCAAAGTCGTACTGCCACTGCCCCTTCTCCCCCCCGCCTTTTCCAAAATAAGAATGTCACAACAAAACATCTTCCAGTGGAGCTGTAAGCAATTGCTTGGATGGCATGATTTTGCGGAGGGGAAAGGAAGAAGATTTAAGGCCTGTCTAGAAGCCATTCAGAAACAGATGACAAGCAACGCCTCTGCGGCCTCCACCGTGGTGGTTCAGCACACATTTAGGGAGGTGGGGGCGCGGGGGGGTGG
>QLTV01001686.1:1743005-1760885 GCA_003457575.1 Thermophis baileyi | reverse complement strand
ACAATTTGAAACAGATAAAGCAGATGGTCCTGATTTGGCCTGCGATGATGTCAGCAAACATGGCTACCCGTCATGCAGGCAACAAGGCTTCACAAGCAAACAGTCGGGACGCTTTAAATCAGGGGTGTCAAACTCGATTTCATGGAGGGCCGCATCAGGGTTGTGTCTGACCTTGGGGGGCCAGGGTGGGCGTGGCCAGGATGGGCGTGGCCAGCGTGATGTCACTCATGTTGGGGGGAGGCACCTGTGGTGGCCCAAGTGCTCTGCCAGCGAAAATGGGCTCCCGAGCACCATTTTCGGCTGGGATGGCCTCCTGCAGCCCTCTGCCAGAAAACGGGGCCCTTCCGAGCTCCATTTTCACTGGCAGAAGCACCATGGGCTGGTCCTTCACTATTTCCAGGGCGGCCCTCCAGGCCAGATCTAAGCACCTCGCGGGCCCTTAAGTTTGACACCCCTGCTTTAAATCTAACCTAGAATTTATTTTATTTATTTAAACCGTTTACACAGCCGCCCATCTTATAACCAACTCTGTGTGGCTCCCCATCAAAGTATCCTTCCAAAATCTTGGTAGGACATCGCTAAGACTCCCTCCAGCCAGCCTAAGTGAGTGCAAGAAACCGGTAAAGTGTCTTAAGGACCTTTCCTCTAAGTGCTTGGTCAATATTCACAAATCTCATAAAATGCAACACATGTTCTCATGGTGGTATTCTAGATTTCAATGAGAAATTGAAACAGCCTACTTTAAAGACCGGCATCTCTCGCTTTCCCTGTGTGGGTGTGGGTGGAGTTCAGATCTTGGACATCTGCTGATTGTTTCTGATAGGGTTCAAAGAGGATCTGTCATCAAGTCTCAGCTGAATAGTATCTAAGCACCATAGATTGGGGTGTGTGTGTGTGTGTGTGTGTGTGTGTGTGTGTGTGTGTGTGTGTGTGTGAGAGAGAGAGAGAGAGAGAGAGAGAGAGAGAGAGAGAGATAACATTTCCGCTTCACCTATTTCATTTCTGCTTGTTTGTTTAGGTAAGATCTTAAACAAGAGAACTCTGTCAGGGTTCCAAATAGCATCCAAAATTAAATCAGAGTCCAAGTATTCCTCAAAGTTCCAATTTATTAATAGAGCCATGTTGGCACATCTGGGTGAAACCCGAATCTGAAGTCCTCCGGGTTTCACCACCCAGTTGAAAGTTCAATCCCTTGCCCCCACACCCACAAATCCATCACGTTGTCCAATCTTCAATTGCCATGCTGGCAGAGTCCACCCATCTCCTTCCGTGCAGGTGCAGAGGTGCAGAGACGAAGGATGACCTTGGCTTCCTAGAAAGAATTTGTTATGGCTACATACTAACAACCTCATACAATCCTCCCTCCCTCCCATGCATAGTAAAATACGGTAGTATAATTTGTGGCAGGCCTAAGATCCCAAATAAAATGGCTTCGGACTGACAAACTCATTTGGTGTAGGCTAGAAACGGGGAAACAGTGAGTTGTAGTCCTGCCCTAGACGTGAAGTTATCTGGGTGTCTTTGAGCCAGTGACTCTCAGCCCTAGGAAGGGAGAGGCAAGGGCAAACCACTTTTGAACAGGTTATCAAGAAAATTGCAAAGCAATTGCCAGGAGTCCACATGAACTTGAAGGCATCATAATTATAATATATGGTAGGTAGTCCTCGACTCACACTTAGTGAATATTTGAAGTTGCAACAGGGTTGAGGTTGGTCGCCATGATATAGAAAAGATGCTGGGACTGTAGAAAAAGTGCAGAGAAGAGCAACAAAGATGATAAGGGGACTGGAGGCTAAGACATATGAAGAACAGTTGCAGGAATTGGGTATGTCTAATTTAATAAAAAGAAAGACCGGTGTGTGAGTGTGTGTGTGTGTGTGTGTGTGTGTGTGTGAGAGAGAGAGAGAGAGAGAGAGAGAGAAAGAGAGAGAGAGAGAGAGAGAGATAATAGCAGTGTTCCCATATAGGTATACGGGGCTGCCACAAAGAAGAGGGAGTCAAGCTATTCTCCAAAGCAACAAGAAGCAATGGATGGAAACCAAACAAGGAGAGAAGCAACCTAGAACTAAGGAGAAATTCCCTGTCCAATGAGAACAATTAATCAGTGGAATGACTGAAATTGTGGATGCTCCAATACTGGAGGTTTTTAAGAAGAGATTGGGCAACCGTTTGTCTGAAATGGTATAGGGTTTCCTGCCTGAGAACAGGTTGAACTAGAAGATCTCCACGATCCCTTCCAACTCTGTTCTTCCGTTCTGTTATCGTGTTAAATGACTGACTTACGGCCATTTTCGCACTTACAACTGTTGCAGCATCCCCATAGTCATGTGATCAAAATTTGGATGCTTGGCAACTGGTTCATATGTATGAGGATTACAGTGTCCCAGGGTCATGTGATCACCTTTTGTGATCACCTTTTGTGATCATGTGATCACCTTCTGACAAGTAAAGTCAATGGGGAAGCCATATTTACTTAACAGCCGTGTTACAAACTTAACAACTGCAGTGATTCACTTAACAACTGTGGCAAGAAAGGTCGTAACATGGGGCAAAACTCACAAAACCTGTCTTGCTTAGCAACAGAAATTTTGGGCTCCATTGTGGTTGTAAGTCGTGGACTATCAATATTTTAACAGCAAATTCAAACACTTTAATCCCAGCATAATTTTGTATTGTGGAGTAATTTCACTCTCAGGATGTAGGTGTAAATTTGGGCCTCTGTAGCCAAAGGTTAGATGGTGACAGGACAAAACTTTGGGACTGTCTGAATATTTCTGGACATTTTCTTCATCTGTTTTTTCTCTCTCTACAGTTTGCCTTTGTGATTTTAGGATTTGCTTTGGCTAAAACACTGAACGTGAGCTTCTTAAGAGGATGCTGGACAATAACACAGAAGCGAGTTTTCTATAGGCTACATTTGGTGACTTTGTGATCTTGTTTAGAAAATCATTTAGAAATGATTGGTTTTGATGATTTCAGAAGCATCTTCAGAAGGTTGAGAAGGGAGTCTTAAACTGACTTTACAGTATCAGATCCACACCTTGCTGGGTCAGAGACAGATAGGAAGATAGGACAACAGTGTGTGAAGAGGTTGATGCTTATCAGAAACCAAAATTGAGGACATATAGGAGTTTATCCCAGTTTAAACCCTCAGCTCCATTCAGTTGCCCCGACTCCACCCCGATGCAAGGGATTACGGGGTCATTAAAAGACCAAAAAAATAATAATAATATGTTTATCCCAGTCCTTTTTGCAAGCAACTTGTCCTCAGATTGTAGGTGGTTCACATACGTTCGATACTATCTCTAGTTTGCCGATTTAAAAAGTTTTCCTCAAGTCAAGTCTTGGTGATTTTGTGATGCTAATGATGCTGTTTTCCGGGCAGTGTTTCAAAACTGGGATGCCCGTCTCTTGTATTGAGGTGGTTTTTTTTGACTTCTCAGAGGCAAATGAATTTGTTCTCCATTGAGAACTTCATGAGAAGGTTTTCTCTCCAACAAGGTTGCATGGAGAGAAGACAATTGGAAACAGCTCCAGCTACCAAACTAGCTTGTAAAACAAATTCCAAGTTCTGTCAAAATGATGATCTTTGGGTGCCAGGCTTAGCCTGTCCCATTTGTGTCTGTGTTTCCAACAACAATTAATATAGATTGGTGTGGGGGATGGTTTTGTCTTTTTCCCCCCCCTCCTCTGGGTTGTTTTAAATTGTTTTAGGCTGTTCTAATGCTTTACTATTGATTTTGTTCTAAACACTTTGAAAGTCACATGGTCAACTATTGTGGGGAAACAAGAAGATAAAAATAATTTTTCTTTGTTCTAAATATACCACTAAGACAGAAAGATGAACCGGTGGAATCACTTGGCCAGCAAAGGGAGTTTCAGTCTTCCCCAGTTTTGTACCAACTATCATCATCCTAAAATGGCTGAGGATAATGGGAGCTATAGTCCCAACATGTCTGAGGATTTTGTTGTATAGAAATGGCTTAAAATGTTCAAAAATGTAAAGCAAATGGTTGAGGTGGTCATTCTTTTTTTTGTATTCTATTGCACTGAAAAAAATCGGAAGTCTCAGCTCTTTCTTTCTTTCTTTCTTTCTTTCTTTCTTTCTTTCTTTCTTTCTTTCTTTCTTTCTTTCTTTTTCTTTGCACTCTTCTTCTTTCCCTTTGCTTTCTAACTTTTGCTTCTTTTTGTATTTTTATCTCATAATAAACTCTTTTTATTTGCACTCTTCTTTTTTCCCTTTGATTTCAAACTTTTGATTTTTTTTGAATTTTAATAAAAAAAAAAACTAAAATAAAAAAAAAAAAAATTTTAAAAAAAAAAAAAAAAAAAAAAAAAAAAAAAAAGGAAGCCAGGTCAAAAGATTTTAATACATGGTGGTGATGTTCCTTTGTTGGAATTGATACTTCCTTATCCATTGATACTTTTTTTGGCCTGATTTAATCTGATTAAAAACCTAATCCAAATCTTATAAAAGATAAAGGCCTGGGTGACCTATCGTTCTAAGAGTGCTTTGACTATCTGAAGTTTATAGATTAAATCACATTTGGTTTACTTACTGTATTTATTATTGTTTATTAAATAAATTTATATAGCTGCCCAACTCACACATAGATTATTCTGGGTGCCTTGCAACATTTAAAAATCTTTTAAAAAATCCATCGTACAATAAAACCATTAAAGAAAACCCTATCCTACCCCCCATTAATTAGATTAGCCGTTTAATTGGCTCCATTTCCATTTGTGGCCCACAAGCCCACTGACAAAGCCACATTTCTAGAGTCTTTCAGAAAGGAGCCCAGGGGAGAATGATGTTCCATAAAGAAGGGGCCACCACTGAGGAGGTCCTTTTTCATGATCCCACCAGATGCCAATCCCTAACCGATAGGACCCATATCGTGCTCGGTCTTCCTATCCTGCGTAGGCCTGGTAAGATGTAATAGAGAAGAGGCGGTTGGTTTCATAGGATATGCTAAGTTGTCTCCCATGGTTCATAAGCAATGGTGGCTGATCTTGAAGAAGACACAGAATCAAAGCCTAACAATTACATTGTTTATGGCGAAACGCTACACTGAAGCAGTTCAGTTACAAACCTAGCAGCCACCGGGTGTCCATAAGCTGCGGTCAAAAATGTTAAGGTGATGGCCATGATATTCAATTGAACTTCCATCAATAAATAGCTGCCATCTCAACTTTTTTGACCACATCCTGTGGACATCTATGCCAACCACTGCATTTATACATTCTGTTCACTTGGTGAGTTTTAACCTCAGTAGTATCTTTGCAGCCTTAGCTGAGTGATGGCAAACCTATGAACGTCTTACACATTGGCAAAAAAATTCAGAACACAAAATACAAGTTGGATGGACACGACCTTGTAGACGACCCTCACTCAGTTAAGGACCTTGGAGTACTCATCTCTAATGATCTAAGTGCCAGAGCCCACTGTAACAACATTGCCAAAAAAGCATTAAGAGTTGTTAACCTAATCTTGCGTAGCTTCTTCTCTGGTAATATTGTACTTTTAACCAGAGCATACAAAACATTTGCTAGACCAATTCTCGAATACAGCTCATCTGTCTGGAACCCGCACTATATATCGGACATTAATACAATTGATAGAGTCCAGAGATATTTCACGAGAAGTCCTCCACTCCTCTGCTCGCAACAGAATACCTTATGCCACCAGACTTGAAATTTTGGGCTTAGACAATTTAGAACTACGCCGCCTTCGGTCTGACCTAAGTGTAGCACATAAAAAAAATGACCTACCTGTCAATGACTACTTCAGCTTCAACCACAACAACACACGAGCACACAATAGATACAAACTTAATATAAACCGATCCAAACTCGACTGCAGAAAATATGACTTCAGCAACAGAGTGGTCAATGCCTGGAATACACTACCCGACTCTGTGGTTTCTTCCCCAAATCCCCAAAACTTTAACCTTAGACTGTCTACTGTTGACCTCACCCCATTCCTAAGAGGTCTGTAAGGGGCGTGCATAAGCACATCATCGTGCCTACCGTCCCTGTCCTAATGTCCCCATGTACTCATAACCATCTCATGTATACATGTTTATACTTTTACTGTAATCTTATATATGCTTGACAAAAAATAAAAAATAAAAAAATAAAATGAACGTCATGTTTTGGGTGACATGCCAGCATTCACTAACACTTGACAAGAAGTATTCTTGAAAGCATGTATTCTTGCAGATTTTTGGAGGCTGTGGATGGTGCACAAGAATGAGGTGTGCTCTCACGCAGCCTCCAGAGCCTCTGAACATCACACAAGAACGTGGCATGCTTTCATGGGGTTTTTGGCCCCTGTAAAGGCCATAGAACAGCATTCTCTGAAGCTACTTCAACCACAATGTCCTTGTGAAACCTGGAGCAGCTTCGGTTAGGCTGCAGGGGCCTGTCAACAGAAGGAGGACACCCTCTGCAGCACACAGTGTATGGCAGATCCTGGAGAATCACATCCATGATTGGACTGCATTTCTTTAAAAAGAAAAACAAATATATATGTAAAGAACTGTTGTCTTGTGTTCAGAGAGGAGGTGTGGCATGACGGTTGAGTCAGGCAATTTCCAAGTTTTTGAGCCCAAAAGATTCGCCATCACAGATCTCAGCTGCATGCGTTTGCAGACTGAGAAGATGGGTGAATTCAGTATCCAGGTTAAACGTGTTGCATGAACGCAGCCAATATATCTTAGCACAAAGTGAACACCTACTTAAATGGAAACCCTTAAAGATGGATCTTTTTTTCCACAAACATTGGATTTTCCTTATTTGCAATTACTGTACTTGTGAGCCTGTCCACTCCTCTGGAAGCCTGGCTGGATTCAGTGTGGCCTCAGTTATTGGTTTGTTTGTTTGTTTTTACACTCATGTAAATATCTTTTTGAAAAAGCTGCCCATTTTTCTTTAACTACAGCCCTAAATAGGCTTAACTAAGGGTTAATCTCCAATAAAGGCTTTTGAGTGAACACACACAGAGGGCTGTGCTGCATAAGGGCCATGAAACACACACACACACACACACACACACACACACACACACCCCTCTCTACCAGATTCTTTTTCCATCGATGCCTCATTTTATCTCTGGTTCACCAAAACAGTTGGAACAACCTGAAACCTTCATTGTTTCTGACAAGCCACGATTCACAAGCTTCAGAGCCTCTGGAGCCCTACAAAACTTTTGCAGCCATCAAAATGTCTGTGAGAGACCAAACACCCTTCTGCAAATGACTCAGCTGCTTTGAAACTTTCAGGATGTGGTTGGTGAATTGGTTTGCATTATTCTCGCCTGCACATTTCCCCCCCCCAGGCTGCAGATGCCTCCCCCTTTCTTTAAAAAACAACAAGAAAACAAAACAAAAAACCTGCCAGCAATAAAAGCGTCAAAAAGAACCGAGGTTTTTGATGCTATTCCTGCTAGTATCCTGTTTGATACTTGCAAGTATGAGCCTCGTTGTTTCTTTTTTTTTTTCCGCCGTGTCGTGTCATACAGCTCTCTCTTTTCAGTTTTGTCTAATTGTCAAGCTTAAGGTTACCAGATCTGGGTTGCAATCCTCTGGAAAATCATTAGAGGGCAGCAAAGAAGCACCAAAAAATGTTACACTTTGCTGCCATCCAGTGGTCACCCATAGGTTTGCAGGCCAGATCTTGATTTTCATTGTTTGGATCCTTTGCATTGTTTCAATTGAATGTTCACATGTTTCTTATGCATAGTGAAAAGAAGACTAGGGACAGCCTTTTCTTCTTGGTGGTCCCCATTGGTTGCCATTCTTTTGAGTATGGACAGCACACAAACAAGTGAAAACCTTCTTGTTCAAGCAGGTTTTCAGCTCTTGGTTCTTGCTTGGTACTTAGTTAGGTCTTACTTAATTTATTGAGATTTAAACTCCTTATTTTATTCCATTGGCTTATTTTTTTTATATTGCTACGGCCATCCAGAATCTGCCAGAATTAGGACAAGGTACACGTTGTCCTCAACTTATTACTGTTTGTTTAGTGACCGTTTTAAATTACAGTAGCACTGACAAAAGTGACTTGTGACCTTTTTTCATACTTATGACCATTGCAGCATCCTCATGGTCATGTGATTAAAATTCAGATGCTTGGCAACTGGCATGTATTTATGACGGTTGCACTTTCCCGGGGTCATGTAATCACCTTTTGCGACTTTCTGACAAGCAAAGTCTATGGGGAAGCCAGATTCACTTAACAACCATGTCACTAAATCCGTGACGTCACCGTGATGTCACCAGTGGGTCGGTGCCGGTTCGGACAAACTGGTCCGAACCGGGAGGAACCCACCTCTGATTTATCCTCCTCTAATTTGTCAACTCATCCTTCAAAATTAGAGGGATAGCTATCAAACTACATTGATTCAGTGATGTTGATAGCGAAAGAGTGCTTACCTTATCACAAACTTTCATAGGTTGTCCACTCTAGGGAAACATAACAGAAACCATTTTAAAAACAAGAAGCATTTCACGTACAGGTAGTCCTCAACTCACAACAGTTCATTTAGTGACCGTTCAAAGTTACAATGCCACTGAAAAAGTGACTTATGACTTTTTTTCATACTTATGACCATTGCAGCATCCTCATGGTCATGTGATTAAAATTCAGATGCTTGGCAACTGGCATGTATTTATGACGGTTGCACTTTCCCGGGGTCATGTAATCACCTTTTGCGACTTTCTGACAAGCAAAGTCTATGGGGAAGCCAGATTCACTTAACAACCATGTCACTAACTTAACAACGGCAGTGAATCACTTAATAACTGTGGGAAGAAAGGTTGTAAATACAAACAGCACTTAGACTTAAATACCGCTTCATAATGCTTTACAGCCCCCTCTAAGCAGTTTACAGAATCAGCATCTTGCCCCCCAACAATCTGGGTCCTCATTTTACTGACCTCGGAAGGATGGAGGGCTGAGTCAACCTTGAGCCGGTCAGAATCGAACTGCCGAACTGCTGGCAGCCGGCAGTCAGCAGAAGTAGCCTGCAGTACTGCATTCTAACCACTGCGCCACCACACTAAAATGGGGCAAAACTCACTTAACAAGTGTCTTGCTTTGCAACAGAAATTTTGGGTTCCATTGTGATCATAAGTTAAAGATTACCTGTATACATATTAGAAAACAAAAAAACAAAAAAACCTAAATGGGTAAATATATGTAGTGTGGGAGAATATATTTTTCATTACATTTGTGGCGCAGTGGCTAGAACGCAGGATTGCAGGCTAATTCTGCTGACTGCCTACTGCCAGCAGTTCAGCAGTTCAATTCTCACCGGTTCAAGGTTGACTCAGCCCTCCATCCTTCATCGGTCAAATGAGGACCCAGATTGTTGGGGGCAATATTTTGACTCTGTAAACTGCTTAGAAAGGGCTGTAAAGCACTCTGAAGTGGCATATAAATCTAAGTGCTATTCCTATTTTCTTTTTAAATCCAAGAAGCGGATTCTCTCCAAAGACTCCAAAGAACATACGTAGCCACCATTCTGTTCCTGCGAGGTAGGCTACTACTGTGTTTCCCCGAAAATAAGACCCTGTCTTATATTTTTTTGAACCCTTAAATAAGCGCTTGGCCTTATTGCCATGCACTCAAAAGCCCGATTGGGCTTATTATCAGGGGATGTCTTATTTTGGAGGAAACAGGGTATATATATGATAGCCATGGCTATTTGTTAAGCAAATCACTGCAGCTGTTAAGTGAATCACATGGTTGCTAAGCGAAACAGCTTTCCCCATTGATTTTGCTTGTCATAAGCCATCTGGGATTGCTACATATGGTGATCACATAACCCACTTACTGTCGTAAATACATGCTAGTTGGCAAGCACCTGAATGTTGGTTACATGAGTGTGGGGATGCCATGACAGTCATAAGCGCGAGGACTGGTCGCAAGTCACTTTTTCCAATGCCATTGTGACTTTAGACGGTCACTAAATGAATGCTTATAAGTCGAGGACTGCTTGTAAATTGCTTCATGGGGAGACTAACTCAAGAAGGGAGAACAGGATCGGAGCAACTGAAGGAAAAGATAGATCAAAAGCTGACTCAAAACCACACAGATTGTAAATAGAGAACAATTGTGCTGGATCTATCAACTCTCTGCTATGCCCTCATGTCTCCCATGTCCCCTGACTTTCAAGATGACTAACCAGAATTGTCCCCAAAGCTTTGTTTCCTTTTTTTGAACACCTCCTCCGTGTCTATCTTTCCCTCTCATCTCTCTTCCCCCCCACCCCCACCCCGTTCTCTCTCTCAACCAGCCAGCTCTCCCTCTGCCGCGTCTCAGTCACTTTCCAAATGAGGTAGTTGTGCTCACAGACAAAGGAAGTGGTTTCCTGGTCCATGGGAACGGTGTGAACTTTCTCAGAATGGACCTGCATCTCTCAGAAGGGGGCTTCTTGTGGTAGGACTTGTCTCACGTCTAGTTCTCATCCAAGAAGACAGAGCTGGGTGACCAGTCCTGGGAAAGGAACCACGAGGGATGATGGGGTAGCTCTTTGAAGTTCTTTCCTACCAAGGTGGCATCTAGGGGGGCTTTTAACATCTGCCCAAAATCTAGTTATTTATTTATTTATTTATTTATTTATTTATTTATTTATTTATTTATTTATTTATTTATTTATTTATTTATTTATTTATTTATTTATTTATTTGTCAAACGTGTACAAGATAGCAGGTATAGGTATAATCATAAACATAATCAAAGTGAATACAGATAGATGAGGACAATAGGACAGTAGGACAGGGACGGTAGTTATAAAGTATCTGTGATTGCTGTGGTCAACCCATTGCTGCTTTTTGTTATTTATTTGATTCCATACATTCTCCCCCTACACACACACACACACACACACACACACACACACCACACAGACACTTTTCCCCCTCTGGTAGCAGCACATCAAGAGCAAGAGGGACATTTCCTCATTTTATTCTCATAACAACAACCCTGGGAATAGCTGAGTTGAGAGATGGTGAAACCTATTCAATGAACTTTGTAGTTGAAGGAAGCAATGCTGGCTGGGGAATTCTGGGAAGTGAAGTCCACACATCTTAAAGTTGCCAGAGTTGAGAGATGCTACTTTAGCCATTAGTCTACACCAGCTCTGATTTCCTGCCATCTCTCCCATTTTCGATCTCATCTCTTACCTAAATAAGCATTGTTAACTTTTGCCTCCCACCCTGAGATTCTGGAATTTGCTCCTTTGAGAAATTGCATGCAGGGACCTCTATAAGGAGGGGCTCTGAAAGTCACAATGGCAGCGATTTGAGTGCACCATTGTGGACACAATCTTTGATCTTTGACCTCATCTGCAAACACTCTGCAAACACCCTGGTCTCCCATCATTTTCTTATGACGATTGGTCAGATGTCAAGATGAAACGTAAGAGTTTAATCAGTTTTAAATTTCTTTCCCTGGCTTAAAATGTTTTTTTTTTAAAAAAAAATTCTTTGGTCTCAGAATTCTGGGGCTGTATTCATATGGTGCCTGGGACCCAGACTGGGGCTATCCCAGTGATAAACTCCTTGTATGCCGATAACTCATGATCATAGATGTCCTAGTCAAATGGTTAATGGTCAAAAGGTAATGGGAAGGTTGTCACTTCCTACCATCTTCTTTTGAAATGTAATAAACATTTTAAACTATCCCAAGGGGCCCCATAGGTTTCACATCCCCAGTGTCACGGGGACATGGTGGTGATGAAATTTAAAATGACAAAAGTATTTTAACTTCTCCAAGCAGCTCACTTTGGTGCTCTGAACCTTTGGGGAGGACCCAAAGGTGCTTTTTCCAAAAGGCAACTGGAACTTCTTGGGTTTTTTTTCTTTGAAAACGTTTCGCTTCTCATCCAAAAAAGCTTCTTTAGTTCAGTTCATCTTGGATGAGAAGCAAAATGTTTTCAAAGAAAAAAAAAAACACCAAGAAAGTTCAAAAGTTGCCTTCTGAAAAAAAAGCATCTTTGGGAGAGTCATGACCTGAATGATCGAGACTCTCCATAGATCTTTGAGTAGGACATTTCTGTTTTGCACCAAAGGTTGTTGTTGTTGTTAGCTGCGAAGTCGTGTCCGCCCCATCGCGACCCCATGGACAACGTTCCTCCAGGCCTTCCTGTCTTCTACCATCCCCCGGAATCCATTTAAGCTCATACTGACTGCTTCAGTGACTCCATCCAGCCACCCGTTCTCTGTCATCCCCTTCTTCTTTTGTCCTCAGTCTTTCCCAGCATTAGGCTCTTCTCCAGTGAGTCCTTCCTTCTCATTTGGTGGCCAAAGTATTTGAGTTTCATCTTCAGGATCTGGCCTTCTAAAGAGCAGTCAGGGTTGATCTTCTCTAGGACTGACCGGTTTGATCGCCTTGCAGTCCAAGGGACTCGCAGGAGTCTTCTCCAGCATCATAGTTCAAAGGCCTCAATTCTTTGGCGCTCAGTCTTCTTTATGGTCCAACTTTCACAGCCGTACATTGCAACTGGGAAAACCATAGCCTTGACTATACGCACTTTTGTTGGCAGGGTCACCAAAGGTGACCCCCTCTAACTCCAGTGCCAACTACCTTATGGCATTCTTACACCCCATGACCCAGTAAATCATATCAGGGTGCATTGTTTTTGTTTTTGTTTTAAATAGTAACCATAGAATAGCAATAGCAATAGCACTTAGACTTATGTACCACTTCATAGTGCCTTGCAGCCCTCTCTAAGCAGTTTACAGAGTCAGACTATTGCCCCCAAACAATCTCGGTCCTCATTTTACCGACCTCGGAATGATGAAAGGCTGAGTCAACCTTGAGCTGGTCAGGATTGAACTGCTGGCAGTATTGCAGAGTTAGCCTGCAATACTGCATTCTAACCACTGTGCCACCACTGTGGCATGGTGGATTGCAGTCCAGATTCCCAGGAAGGAGGGGCTGCTTTCCAGAGGAACAAGAGACAGTGAAGTTCAGATAGTTTGGTTGGGTGGAAGAGAGTCAAGACAGCTCCTCCTTAGACGTTCTCAGAGTAAATCTTTAATGATCCAATTTGTTTGCTTTAGTTTGGCAAGATTGGTGAGGGGCAATAAATAAAACTGCTTAGAAGTCACCTTAAGTGACACCTTAACCATAAGTGACTTCATGGTTTTTGGAGCCCGACAGGTGAGAAAACAAGATAGACTTTCATGAATAGTGTATCATCAAAGGAATAAAATGTGAATTAGCCACAAATGTCTTTGAGGTCATTTGTTTTGCTGTCAAGTAGATTTCCTGGCCACTCAAATGTTCCACCACTCTTCCCCCCCCCTATTGTTTTCCTGAATGATTCTTTCACGATGCTTTTATCACACATAACCTCTTGAGGAGTGTGGGGGAAGTCAGTGCACGTTGAACTCCCGACTTGGAAGGATTCTTATGTGTCTTATTTATTTATATCCCACTTGTATTATTTTTTATAAACAACTCAAGGCAGTGCACGTTCTTAATATTCCTTCCTTCTCCTGTTTTCCCCACAACAACAACCCTGGTGAGATGGGTGGGGCTAAGAGAGAGTGATTGGCCCACCCAGCCGGCTTTCACGCCTAAGGCAGAACTAGAACTCACAGTCTCCTGGTGATTGGCCCAAAGTCACCCAGCCAGCTTTCATTCCTAAGGCGGGACTAGAACTCACCATCTCCTGGTGATTGACCCAAAGTCACTCATCTGGCTTTCATGCCTAAGGCGGGACTAGAACTCACTGTCTCCTGATGATTGGCCCAAAGTCAGCCAGCTGGCTTTCATGCCTAAAATGGGTTTAGAACTCACAGCCTTCTGGTTTCTAGCCTGGTGCCTTCACCACTGGACAAAAATGACTCTTCCCAAAGCAAGAAATGTATTCTCAAAAAGGAAGGGATGGAAAGCAAAACATATACAGATGTCAGGACAGGTATATTTGGAAATGGTGAGCTAATTTAAACTAAAATACTACAGTATTTCCCCATAATGTCCTAGCTGAAGACAGTGGAGCCAATATCTCTGGTTCATCTACTACCCAGGTATGGCTCCGTGCTACTTCCTTTCGCTTTTAAAAAAAATTGGCTTTTTAAAATTAACAAAGAAAATACAGATAGTCTTTGGGATATGATGGTTGGGGGCTTAGCGGCCCAGCAGTTAAGACACTGGGCTTGTTGACTGGAGAGTTGGCAGTTTGAGACCCAAGCACCACATGATGGGGTGAGCTCCTGTTCTTGCCCCAGCTCCTGCCAACCTAGCTTTGTAACTGCATTCTGTACATCTTTGTCATATACTCATGCCAGGCACATGACCATGGAAGCATCTTCGGACAACGCTGGCTCTCTCGGTTAAGAAATAGAGATGAGCACCACCCTCTAGAGTCAGACACAACTGGAAAGGGGAAACCTTTACCTTTTTTTAAAGATGGTTAGCTATCACTTCAATTGCAGAATTAATTCTAGAGAGTGTCTATGGAGATTCTCAGTCATCCAGGTCATAGTTGTCCCAAAGATGCTTTTTTTTCCTGAGAGCTGAAGAAACTTCTTGGATGAGAAGCGAAACGTCTTCAAAGAAAAACTAGAAAGTCCAGTTGCCTCTTGAAAAAAGCACCTTTGGGATAATTCTAGAGAGCTTACACTTTAGGACATATCTAGGTGAAAGAGGGAATGGCCTTGAAGGACAGAGGGAAGAGCCTCTACCAAGGCAATGGTCAGATAAGAGAGGCTTGAGCCTGGGCTATGAATGTAATGCAAAAAAAAAAAAAAAGACTGAATGAGGATTGGAAGGAAAAAGAGGCACAAGAGAAATGTTTGCTATGGTATTAAAACATATTATGCCTGAGCAAAGTGGTTAGATTTTGTCCTAGTGGGAAGCTTTTGCCCCAGAGGTGACCTCTTTCTCTTTGTGACCTCTTTCTCTGTTGAAATCAAGAGGCCTGGCATGAGAAGAAAACTCTTCCCACTTACAATAACAATTGAGCCCAAAATTTCTGTTGCTTAGTGAGGCAGTTGTTAAGTAAGCTTTGCCCCACTTTGCGACCATTCTTGCCACAGTTGTTAACCGAATCGCTGCAGTTGTTAATTTAATAACATGATTATTATGGCTTCCCCATTGACTTTGCTTAAAAGGTCACAAAAGGTGATCACACGATCCCGGGACACTGCAACCGTCATACGTGCAGCAACATGCAACATGCCAGGTGCCGAGCATTCAGATTTTGATGACATGACCATGGGGGATCTGCAGGGGTCATGTGAAAAACAGTCATAAGTCACTTTTTTTCAGTGCTGTCGTGACTTTGAACTGTCAATACATGAATGATTGTAAGTTGTGGACTGTCTGTTGTGGTATAGCTGAGTGAGGTTGTGAAATTATGTGGCTGCTCCAGTTTTGCAGTGTGGGATGACTTGCTTTGCCAAACTGGTCTGAAGATACATTCAGGTGAAAGAGGCCTGGGTGTTTTATACAACCCTATTAAATAAGATGAAAACATGACCTTTCCAACGCATCCAAAAAAAACAAAACAAAAATCAGAATCAGTTCATATCAATCCTCTTCTTAATCATATATTATTCAAACTCTCGGCAATTGTGGTGCTTTACATGCATCAATCTTAAACGTTTTCTTCTTCATCTGAGTCAGAAACAAACCTTTGCGTGTTAGTGGAGACTGACTTGCACTTGATCAGTTCGATTTCTCCTGCTGGGAAATTTTGAATGAAGATTCATTTTCACATGCAAATTAGGGGGTAGAAGCAGTTGCAATTTTCCCCACCTGAATTGGTGGTTTGGAAAAACCTCGAGTGCCTATTATTTGTGCATCTGAAACGAAAGCTTCTGAAATCAGAATGTCTAATATTGTACATGGCCGAAACTTCTGAATAAACCTGTAGTGAGCTGTAGACAGGTAAACATAACTTTCAAACCTGGGTGGAGAATAAACTTTTTTTTTTTAAAAAAAGGTAACCTGCTAAAGGTTCAGCCTCGTACCAGGGGTGGGTTCCACTTACCTTCCCTACCGGTTCGCATCGCGACGGAAGTGCGCGTTTTGTGCACGCGCCTACATCACTTCGCGGAAATGACCCTCTGCGCATGCGCAGAACCCTCTGCGCATGTGCAGAACCCTCTGCGCATGCGCAGAGCATTCTTTGCAGGGCTGTGGCGACCAGAGAACCGGTTCAGGGGCGTGGACAGCCGGCCATCGCTGCCGGTTTGGCAAGCGGGTGAAAATTTCCGCCACCGGTACGGGAGAACCGGTCCAAACCGGCAGCAACCCACCACTGCCTCGTACCAATAATTGGGGCTGGGATAGGGAGGTTCCTTTTACTGCTATAAAATCCTGGCAAGGTTGGCAGTTTCCTGAAGGATATCAGTACCAGAAATGGAAGGGAAAAAAATTTATGTAACTATTGCTAGCTGTGGTTTGAAGCAGTTAAAAGGGACGGGAGAATCCTATCGTTCATCCAAGACTAATTGGACTATTTATTGCAAATGTGTCTCACACACCAAGTTACAAATCTGTTTTAGGACAAGATGGAGGCAGGGGGGAAGCTGTTTCTTCTCCCTATTCTCCAAAGCGCTCGAGGGCAGGAGAAGAAGTAACGGATGGAAACTTATCAAAGGCAAACCAAGAAGGAGTTTGATAATTTCCTTCACTTTCTTAACTGGCCAGTCAATAATTTGGAGTCCCTTCATGTGATGTGTTTGGTGATCGGCTGTTGTGGCTTGCCCCCGTCCCGTGCAGCTGCTCATGGATCCGGACGAACAAGAACAGTCCATAGGGTGGCAAGAGCAGTCTGTAGCTCCGGCACCGGAGTCCGAGACCGAAGAGGAAGCAGGGCCAGAGGACGATGCTCAATCAGGGCCTTCTGCACCTCCCCAGCAGGAGTTCAGTGACTCCAGTGAAGAGGAGGGGCCTCTGACTGATGCTAGGGCACGCAGGGCAGCTAGCCGGCAAGAGTGGCTTTGCAGAAGGAGGTCTACTCACAGGTAACCCTGCAGGCAGAGGGGCCACGCCCTAAGCCTATATAAGGTGGACTCACAAAGGGCAATTTTGCTGGAAACAATGGATGTCTTTACCGGGCTTCTGAGTCCTCTGTCGGTGACACTCTGAACTTGAATGATCACTGAGCCTTGATTAGTGATAAAACCTATTTTAGTTTGGACCAGTGTGTGTGTGTGTCGTTTCTGGGGGTTTGCTACGCTGGGTCACAACATCGGCAGGCCCAGATTGACAGGGATCTTCACGCATGAAGATTTCCTGTTTGCTCTCATATTTCTTATTCTTCATGGTCCCAATAATTCAGGATGAAGAACAGGGGATCCTGTGGGCATGTGGCGTCCATCTGCCTACTTTCACATCTGAACACTTTGTCATGTGGTTACATGGCAGTTTCCGCACAAATTCCCGTGGAGTATTGGTTGTAAAACCAGCGGTAAAACGAATTTACTCTCCAAATTTCTCCTCTGTCAGTTCTGAGGCTCTGCATCCATTCTCAAAAAGATTCAAGTATGCATTTGAAAAAATCTGTATTTGTCTTCTTGCTGTTTAATCTCAGTATTTGATATGGGTGTTTTTGACCACTGGAATATTGGATTGTTAATGTCATCTGAAATGTTAAAGGCTGTTTTTAAGTGTTGAGTACTGCCCAGTGCTAGGCAGTTTGAACTCTAGATGTAATCATTTTCATATCTGGCAACTTTTGAAAGCTGACGTGTAACAGTGTGTGTATTTCAAAGTTGACATGCTATGGCATTTTTTTTTCCATTAGCATCTGGAAGTCTTTAAAGCAATATTTTAGAGCAGGGCTCTCCAACCTTGACAACTTTAAGCCTGGCGGACTTCAACTCCCAGAATTCCCCAGCTGGCTGGGGAATTCTG
>QLTV01001686.1:1697768-1709111 GCA_003457575.1 Thermophis baileyi | reverse complement strand
CCTTCTCTCTCTTAGGAATCGGGGCTCCGTGGTTTGGCAGCTGGGATGGTCGCAGCGCGGCGTCTCCTTGTCCCTCCTCCCGAACTTTCGCCCCCTTTTCTCCGAGTTAGGGACGCTCAGTCAACTTTCCGGCGTGGACAGGGAGGTTACGCGAATCAACTCTAGAGGATTTCCAACGAGAAGCCCCCCCCCCCCCAAAAAAAACCTGGAGAAAAGGGCTAACTAATCCTTTCAACCGAGCAGCTCGCTTTTCCTTTCTCTTTCTCCGCTTCGTAAATATTTGCGCCGCTGTTCTTCCCGCGGCAGTTTAAACGTAACGCTAGCGGAACCCTCCAATTTTCCGAGGCTGCGAGAATCGCGGCTCTGTTTTGATCAACCCTGAATCCCGTTTCTTTCCTTCGGAGATCGAGATCCTTTGCCTGTGGCGACGGGGTATCCAAAGCCTTGCGCGACATTCTCAGCTGCCTGAATCCTGATTCCCCAATTCTTGTCCGGATTTGCAGCGTATCTTGAACCCTGAATTCGGGACACAGCCCACATTCATGCGGAACACCCACCGAAACCAAAGTAAAGTTAAAACGGAGACGGTTCTTACAAACTGTTTCTCCCCTTTTCCGCTTTGGTGGGTGCTAAGATTCCCACCCCGGAATTCTAGAAGCCGGGTTGCCTTCCCTAGGAAGTCCTTTGTTCCAGTTCTCCCCAACGGGCCCTTGCCAGATGATAGTTGTTATCGTTTTCTAATGTTTTGCAACATCAGTATAGACAGGTGTAATGAAAGCAACCGCAGCATTTTGTGTTTCTTGATGGGCTGCCAGCTGAAGAATATTGCTTACTACAGGTAACAGCCATGGTAGCACGAAGTAGGCTTCCGATCGGAAAGATGCAGAAATCGAAATAAATTAATCAAAAACTAATTTGCAGGCAGTGCAGAGAGAGCGAAGGCGAAGTTAATTTACGGGCAAGGAGGCAAAACCGGCCGCTTCGCCCGGAGGACTCCAAGAGAAAACAGCAGCAACTTCCCAAGATTCAGACTAAGCCCACTTTTACAAAACTGTTTGCAAACTTTCCGGTTAGGTTAGTTAGATTTTATTTGCGAATCTAGAATTAGTCGAGACACAAAAGAGTCCCTTGGGAGTTGGGCGGCATACAAATTTAATAAATAATAATAATCATAATAATCTAGAATCTGGGGTTCATACAACTCTTTATATTTAAAGCCCCGTTTTAAAAACCCTTGGTGGTTTTTTAACCCAACACGCCATGGTCGAACAAATAAACCCTAATTGGGCTTAAGATGGCGGCCTGGTTTCCCCACTATGCTAAGAGAATTCACCCTTTTTGCTCAACCCGATGCCTTGGGCGAACCCGACCACGAGAATGCGCGTTACGACTTTCTGGGTAAGCCAAGAATGGCCGGGTTTTGTAGATCAGGCCAAGCCAGGAAATGAACAAACCATATGAAGGGGAAGGAAATGTGTTGTGTGAACCTGGTTATGAAGTTCTGCCTTTCTCTATGGAGATTCTCAATCGTCCAGGTCAGGGTTGTCCCAAAGGTGTTTTTTTTTTCCAAAAGGCAACTCGATTTTCTTTGCTTTTCTGAAGAACTGAAGAAGCTTCTTGGATGAGAAGCGAAACGCCTTCAAGGAAAAACAAAGAAAGCCCAGTTGCCTCTTAAAAAACACTTTGGGAGTTCTGCCCTTCTCAATGAGGGCAGGACAAGAAGCAATGGGTGGAAACCAATCAAGGAGAGAAGCAACTTAGAACTAAGGAGAAATTTCCTGACAGTTAGAACAATTAATCAGTGGAACAGCTTGCCTCCAGAAGTTGTGAATGCTCCAACACTGGAAGTTTTTAAGAAGAGATTGGACAACCATTTGTCTGAAGTGGCGTAGGGTTTCCTGCCTAAGCAGGGGGTTGGACTAGAAGACCTCCAAGGTCCCTTCCAACTCTGTTATTCTATTTTCTATTTCTAATTCTTTACCCCAAAGAGACGGGGAGTCGGAGCAATCCTCCCCACATCCCACTCCGGGGATCTAAGCCTGTTCGACCCTCCGGGCTTAACGTCTTTGATGCAGACACACCCGTGGGACTTGCTTTTCTCCGAGTAGACAGACGTTTTTTTTCTAAAGCCCCGAAGCCGGGCGCCTGCCTGTTGGCCACTCCAGCTGGGAAGCCTCAAATCTCAGGGAGCCCAGCGCCCCCAGGTGCGCAAACGATCCCCATAGACACTTGGCAGCGGGCTAGTCCTCAGTGGAGCCAGTTCGAGCGAGGAGGGGGCTTCCGCAGCGGCGGGGACAGCGTCGAAGGCGCTCCGCTTCGGTGGCCGAAGGGCTCTCTAAAGCGCGGCCCGGGCAAGCGGCGCAACTGTCCCGGCCGCGACCCGAGGAAGCGCTTCGGCACCAGCTGAGAAACGCTGGACGGCAACCCGAGGAAGCGCCCGGGAAGAGAAGAACCCAGCTCCCACCGGATCCCGCAGCCCTGTCGCCGCTCTCTCCCGGACCTGAGTTCGAGTCCGGGAACAAGGCCGACGGAGCAGAACACCGGGCGGGAAGAAAGAGCCTCGGGCGCTTTGAGAAGCGCTCTAAGGTCCGGGAAGGGCACAAGCCGCAACAGAAGCGCGTCTCTCTAGAGGTTGGCTGCGTTCACACAACACGCTTAACCCCGATTACTGAATGAACTCGTCGTCGGAGTTCTAACTCAGTCCTTCACTGAGCTGGGGCAGCTGCTGGGCAAATGCAGTTCTGCAGACAGCACTGAAGAAACGAGCCGGGCCTAGAATTTGGGGGGGGGGAGGATCAGATTTCGGCCGTGGGAAGCAGTTTAAGACTGACCCCGGGAGGGATTTAATAGGACCAGTTCAATTTGTGGGGCTAGCAGGGCGCCCATTCAGTGCAATGGCGTATCTATTGCAAACGATTCATTGCCCAGCAAAGATCTGTTGGTAGGCGCGCGATCCATGTCTCGGAAATTCCCCCATTCATGTCAACGGCACGGAAGGAAGGAAGGATATTTCACTAGTATTCTTTATACCTCATAAATATACATAATAGGGACCTGTATGTTACATACGTTTATTAAATTTCTCATTTTATATATAAAAAAAGGGTAGTGGCACAGATCTCTAAAAGAGATGGCCTATAAAGTGTAAAGGATAGCTAAATATTTATCCTTTCCTTTCCTTTTCTTTTCAGAATACTATTAGCTCTTAAGCCTTAACCGTTACACATCCTGTTCCTTGTCACCACTCCCACCACCGTATTTCAGGACCTTTTAAAAATACTGCTTGTCTTTAACGATCCTCCCCTTAAAGAATAAATCTGGCTTTATTGAGAAACAGATTTCAGGATGCAGGGAAAGAAAAGTCCTTCAGGAATAAACTTTTGAATTTCTTTTAAGAAGTGGTTTAAAAGGAGAGAACCTGCTCTTTTAGACAGGGCTGCTGTAGTGATGGCTGTTGTTTCTGCTGCTCTTATTATTATTATTATTGCTAGGACAAGGGTGCCATCCATTTGCCCAGGAGCAAAAGAGGCAAGAGACTGAACCTGACTTTAATCAACCATTTATCTCTTTACTGATGCTTACTCTTCTGTAAACCAACCTGCCAAGGATAGTCCGGGGGGGGGGGGCTGTGGTGCTAAGCACCACACTGAAAGTTGCAGAATATTTCTCTAAGGAACCCTCCAATCGGGCCCCGACGATTTCAATTTCTTGAAAATTATTTGAAAAATATTTCCACAACATGAAAAAAAAAATATCCTGGATCCAAATGTATTTTTAAAAAAAAAAATAGCTGGATAGTGATCATCATTTTGTGTGTGTGTGTGTGTGTGTGTGTGTGTGTGTGTGTGTGTGTGTGGACCTAGTCCCTGTTGATCAATTGCAACCCTCCAGTTGGATCTTCCTCTGGATCCACATTTTTCCCTATTCAGATCTTACCCCTGGCATGAAGTCCATCTGAACTGAGTGCATCCTTTTAGGAAATGGTGGCAGTAAATGAAAAGCAATTGGAAAAATAAAAATTTGGCCCTTAAATTTCTGTAGGGTTTTTTCCCCACCAAAAAAGGAAGGAAGTATTGCCCAGTCCAAAAGATGGAGAACTTAATTTTGGAGCAGGTTCTTCTTTTCTCTTAATAAGCCGAAGGGCGCTCTTTCCCATATGCCCCACTAATGGCTGTGCCCCACCCAACGTGCCCAGCTTAGAGGGGGTTCCCAGCTTCTGGATCTGGCAAAACTCTTCCACTGGGGAAGTTCCAAGGAGCTGCTGAGACTACCTGACAGAATGTAAGAGACCTTCCTTTGTGCCGGAGATTTCTTCCTGAGCTGCTCTTTCTCATTTCCAAAGCAGCAGCCAGACCACACGGTCTGCCAGCCATCCTCCTCACCTGGTTCCAGTCAGCCTTGCCTCAGGTGTGGGCTGGATCTCCCATCTCAGCCACGCTGCGGTCTCTTTGCCCTGCGCTTAGCGGGTTGGATGAGCCTCGCAATTCTGGTTTATTCAATGAAACCAAAGTAAACTACAGGTAGTTCTTGACTTACAACCATTCGTGACTGTTCAAAGTTACAACGGCACTGGGAAAAAAGTGACTTTTTTTAACCCTTTTTTTGACACTTTGTGGCTGTTGCAGCGTCCCCAGGGTCACGTGGGCACAATTCAGACGCTTGGCAACTGGCACGTATTGACGACGGTTGCAGTGTCCCGGGGTCATGTGATCCCCTTCTGGGACCCTTTGACGAGCAAAGTCAACGGGGAAGCCAGATTCACTTAACAACTGTGTTGCTAACTTAACAGTGGCAGCGATTCACTTAACAGCTGTGATGAAAAGATCCTAAATTGGAGCAAAACTCACTTAACAACTGCTTAACAATGGAATTTTGGGGCTGAATTATGGCCATAAGTCAAGGACTACCTGTATAGCTTGGCATGAGCATGAATCCCATCCTACCCTGTCTTTGCCTGATGTTGGGAAGCTCCCAGCCCTTGCAGGGAGGAGGGTCAAGCATAAAACCAGCCTGGAGTCATTACATAACCACAAAAGCCTGACCCCCATTAAGGTCCTTGGAACATCTACTTGTTCCCAGACAGAGGCTGCCGGAGTGGGGAGATTCCTGTAATAAAGGCAGAACATAATAAAGTAATTGGCTTGAACTCTGCATCTATGGGTCTAGTTCAGAGGTCTTCAAACTTGGCAACTTTAAGACTTGTGGACTTCAACTCCCAGAATTCTCCAGCCAGCATAGCTGGCTGGAGAATTCTGGGAGTTGCAGTCCACAAGTCTTAAAGTTGCCAAGTTTGGGGACCCCTGGTCTAGTTGCTCGTACCCAACACCTAGGCTTCTCTGTGAAGGAGGCGATTGAAAGACAATTGTCCATTATTGGCTTGGAGTATTTCATGAACCCAACTAATTTTTTCCCCAATAAACCTGAAATTCCGGAACCCTTCCACTTTTAAGAATGACCTCTCGGGGGGAAAATTAGAATATGGATTATGATCAATTATGGCTTAGTAAGAGCAGCTTCTCTTTCTCTACGGGTTTGGTCACCCATCTCTCAAAGCCATGAAGCCAATTGCTATTGTGCGGCTGAGCGCGTTGCAGAACGCCAGCATTTGTGGCTTAATTAATAAACCCCACATAAACCATGGCTTAGGATCTAAATCTCTCTCCAATTGGGGTCACCCAACTCCCAAAGCTGTCATGTGGTTTGCTGGTGTGTATGAATCCAAGAGTGCTGCCAGAAAATATTAGCGTTTAAGACGGGGAGCTCCTGAGGCAGGAAATAGCCTCTTCTGATTAGGAACCTCTGAGGGTGTTGCATAAACAAAAATAATAATTTAGCAAAGCAAGGTCTTAATCTAGCCATTAAACTAATTAACAAGTGAAGTTGAACTGGGCGTGATGCCGCCAAATTATACACTTTTAGGCTGTAATCCTATCGCCACTTACTTGAGAACAAGTCTTACTGATCTCTACAAGATGTATTTCCGTCAGCTGGGCAGGTCTGTACAGTTAGGGCCTGATCCATTGCACTAAACTGACTTCATCATGTCACACATGAAAGGAGTTTAATCCCGAGATAACACTTGTTTTTCTTTGTCAAGCCCCTTAGTTGTTGCCTTGATAATGCAGTAGGTGTAGCTCACAAAATCTGATACCTTTTAATAAAATGTGTTACCAGATTCCTCCTGATTTTTGACAACCTCACACTAGCACAGCTCTTCTCCTCCAAGGTTACTGTAAGGAGGCAATTAATTTCCCACTATATTTGCAGGTAAACTGTCCCTACTTAGTCTCAGATTCATATTTGTTTCCGGAAAAAAACAAAACACCTGCGTTTACAGGCAGGCCTTTGAATTAAAATCACAGTTGTCCTGTTTCCTCCTTGTCATACAAAATGAAAGAGGGCTGAGTTTTAAATGACTGAATTTTGGGAGTTGAAGTTCACACATCTTCAAGTTGGCAAGGTTGAGAAACACTTTTAACAGAGTTTAGCTCTCTCAAAAGGTAAGACCTGATCCACGAACCCATACTTCCTAAATCTGTGACTTACTTGGGCAGAATTAAATGGATTTTAAACATTGTTTCCCACTTTTGACAGGACATTGCTATCAAGAAAACTAGTTTTTAAAATACATCACTACCAAGTTACCTCTCAGGTAGTCTTGTGGTCTTGATAATAGGGAAAAATATATCAAATTATTCACTCTAAGTATCAACAAACCTCCTATTTAATCAAAGCCCAAATGGATTTTGTAAAAAATAAAACATGAATTAAATGTTAATGTAATGTTTTATTTAATGTCTATGGAGATTTTCCCATCCAGATCATGGTTGTCCCTAAGGTGCTTTTTCTAGGCAACTGGACTTTCTTGTTATTTTTCTTTGAAAATGTTTTGCTTCTTCAGTTTTCTGAAGAATTGAAGATGCATCTTGGATGAGAAGCACAAATGTTTTTTTTAGTTTTTGTTTTTTTTTTCTTATTTTTTTTTTTTTTTTTTTTAAAAACCAGAACCCCCCCCCCCCCCGTTGCCTTTTGGAAAAAGCCCCTTTAGGATATTTTTATTTAAACTGGATTTGAATAAAAGAGTCATTGTTAGGTTGAAAAAAAAATAAAGAATCAAAATAATGTTAACCCAACAATTTTTCCATTATACTTTTATTGAAAAGTAATCCACGGGGGTGGGGGTGGGGGGCAACCAAGAACTAAGTGAAGAATATAGAATATATAAGGAGCAGAAAAGAAGAAAGACAAAGAATCAAAAGTTGTTCATAATTTCCAAATAACATGAGAATTGACAAAATTCATTTTCCCATTAACATAATAAATATAAACTCTCCACATGTGACAAAACTGTGATTCTGGCCCCTGAAAATTCATTATCCTAATTTTACCAATAAATATTTTTAATCAAGTGGTTGAAAAAACTCTATTAATATTAATGAATTATAAATAGAGATTCCAGATATTCCCAACACTGAGACATAATTAGCAAGAAAACCATTGCATTCCTATTTTTCAACGTAGCATCAGATCTTATCCCTCATGGTCACAGCCCCAGCTTACAAGAGCATTCAACCATTTGTTTTGTAATAATACTAATTTTACTTTTTAAAAAAATCCTAACAAAATGTTATTCTATCACATGACCATAACCTAGGGTAAAATGATCCCTTATCTCTACAGCCCCTCCAACACCTTGAAGAATGATTGTATGATATGGTTGTTAATCTAGCTAGGGTTAGATGCCACTGGTAGTGCATTCATTTCTTGGATAGAGATAGAAAGGACATCTTCAGATTCCCATAGTGCAACATTTCCAAACTTGGCAATTTAAAAATGTATGGACTTCAACTCCCAGAATCCCCCAGCCCAGCATGCTTTAGAGTTAGAGAGAGAAGAGGTGCCATCTGTCAAAACTGGATACCTTTTTTTCCAGATGTAAGGTGTGGTCCTGGTAAAGACATTATCAGTTTTGCTTGGTTTTTTAAAGAAAATATTGACCTGAAAGAGTATATCATTTTTTTAAATTATCAGGGTCTAATATAATCTCTCTAAAAGTCCACAAGCTATGGAGTTTTAATTAAACAATGAAATAATCAACAATTAATCTCTATAACGAATCTCTTCTTCTACTTTTAACTCTTATAATACCCAACTTGTCAAAAGCTTTGTCTTCTGAAAGTTGCCTGGTCTTAATGGACGGTTTTCTGGAAAATCAATGGAATCATTCCTCAGAAAGATATTTGAGTTCCAGCCAGCCAATTTAAGCATCTCATTTTATCCTGATAAACAGTTTGTGCCTCACGCAATAACTTTTTAAACTTTATAAAAATGTCCCAAGAACCCTTTACTGTAGTCAATCACTGTAACTTTTATGGTTACCAGTTTAAAAAAATAGCAACTATCCTGTTTCTTCTCTAACCTGATGACTCTCCGATGTGTTCAACTACAAGTATTTTTATTACTTGTTTCTTAGACAATGGCAGATAGTTACATAGGGAAGTTACCATGGGAAAGCTGTGATCTTGGAATATTTTGAGATCTACTGGGGAAATTAAACCCTGCACAAAATTTACAACAAAACAAATATGTTGCATGACTTAGTTGTAAGAATGAGGCAACACTACAAATCTTGCTTGATCTATTTTGTAAATCACCCTGCATTAACAGTGATTTAAAAGTAGTAATTGGGAACTGCTATTAAATCAGTGGTTTAAAAACTGTTTTTTGAATGATAATCTAAAATATTAGCAATAGCACTTAGACTTATATACCGCTTCATAGTGCTTTACAGCCCTCTCTAAGCGGTTTACAGAGTTAGCATATTGCCCCCAACAATCTGGGTCCTCATTTTACCCACCTCAGAAGGATGGAAGGCTGAGTCAACCTTGAGCCGGTGAGATTTGAACCGCCGAACTGCAGCTAGCAGTCAGCTGAAGTAGCCTGCAGTGCTGCACTCTAACCACTGCGCTACCTCGGCTCTTATTGATTGAAGTTGCTTAGATTTCAATTAATATAACCTGCCAAATAATAATTGAAATGTTTACTGAATGTAGATGCAATATCTTAACTTTTATTTTGTGTGTTTGTGTGTGTGTGTGTGTGAATTTCACTAGGCTTAACTCTTCGGATAAGCATCTGTATGTCTGTATTTTAGGCTGATACAGAATAACTGTCTTTTTCAAGAGCTTAGGAAATATTAGCAATAATGGACTATTATAATTTTATTCTGTGCCTAAAAGTTAGAACAATTAAATCAGTTGAATGGCTTGCCTCCAGAAGTTGTGGGTGTTCCAACACTGGAGATTTTTAATAAGAGATTGGATAGCCATTTGTCTGAAACAGTATAGGGCTTCCTGCTTGAGCATGGGGTTGGATTAGTAGACCTCCAAAGTCCCTTCCAACTCTATTATTCTGTTATGAAAAGTTCATTCAGAGTGGCTCTTTTCTTTTATTTTCTTAGTATAATGTTAACCCAGTTTTTCATCCCAAAGGAAAGCTCTTACAATGCCATACAAAATGACAAACATTTAGAACCATATAAAGAATATGTGTAAAAGAATGCCAGAGCAGTGAGAGAAACATGGTCAGTACACAAACACGTTTTTTTAGCAATAGCAATAGCAATAGCACTTAGACTTATATACTGCTTCATAGTGCTTTTACAGCCCTCTCTAAGCGGTTCACAGAGTCAGCCTCTTGCCCCCAACAATCTGGGTCCTCATTTTACCCACCTCGGAAGGACGGAAGGCTGAGTCAACCTTGAGCTGGTGAGATTTGAACCGCCGAACTGCAGCTAGCAATCAGCTGAAGTAGCCTGCAGTGCTGCACTCTAACCACTGTGCCACCTCGACATTTTGTTAATGTCGAAAGCTGACTCGGCTTAGCAGCCAACATAAAATAATTCTTTTGCGTGAGACGATCTTATGTGTATGCTGTATTCAAAAGGGTTTGCTCTGACAAGAAGGTTGTCCTTAAAATTAGTAATAGACAATACAATTTCATTCCTGCCCCAGTTTGTTTTTACTCATTCTTAAGTAATTCCACCCAGAGTTGTGGGTAGTCGGGTAATGTATTAGTTTAATAACTTTTTGTTATGTCTGCCCTGATTCTGATCATGAGAACATTTAAATGCGCTTAATCGCTTTTTAAAAATGTTTATCTAAATGATTTTTTTAAAAAAGGAAAAGGGAAGGGAAGACATTTCTAAATGTATATTTTCTCAATATCTGAATAAGTAAACACAAAGTTTGTTTTCTGTTTTTTTGCAACTGAGCGGTATAGAAATAGCAGTAATAAATAATGCATCAAATAAATACATGAAAGCATATCCTATAAATGAAAACATATCCAGAACAATGGTGGAAAGTGTAAATACCAATGGACATTTCCATTCCAAGTTTATATGACATTTCAATCCGTTCCTGTCAAAGTTTCCCAAATCAGGTTCTTCAATCTTTATGTCCCCCCAATAACAATCTAATACAATCTTATTTTCTCAGAAGTAAATCCTGTTGACTTTACTTCTGTGGTCATGTGAACAGCAACCCCTGCAAATTATAATGCCAATATATCTGGATGTTGGGAAGGCCAAGGTTTAGAACTGCAGCCTTAAGTGTGTTTATTCTTTCTTCGAGCAACCATTTGACTGGGATGGTATAAGGCTCCTGCCTTGAGCAGGGGATTGGACTAGCTGGCTGAGGAATTCTGGGAGTTGAAGTCCACAAGTCTTAAAGTTGCCAAGGTTGGAGACCCCTGGACTAGAAGACCTTAGAGGTCCCTTCCAGCCCTGTGGTTTAATGATTCTAATCTATAGGATTGCAACTTGGGACTCGCCCGAGAGAACTGGCTGTGCCCTCCACCCACACTCACACCTACCCTGCTCATGTTAAATAGTGTTTGGCCCTGGCTCCAAAATGTCCCTTGAATGGTTACAATTCATGCTTGTTTAATGGACAGTTTTAATTAATTCATAATTCTAAATGCCACTTTTGATTCCTTCTAGGTGGTATCCCTTGGGGACGTTCCCGATGGGACAGTGGTAACGGTCATGGCTGGTAACGATGAGAACTATTCGGCTGAGCTTCGGAATGCTTCGGCTGTAATGAAGAATCAGGTGGCCAGGTTCAATGACCTTCGCTTTGTCGGACGGAGTGGCCGAGGTAAGGACTTTAAAGGAGTTTAAGCTGATGGAGTGTAGGTCTTCCCTAGCATTCCCATTCTCCTGGGGCAGATCTCTATTTAAAGCCAGAATGAAGGCATCTCTACCCCCCCCCCTCTCTCTCTCTCTCTCTCTCTCTCTCTCTCTCTCTCTCTCTCTCTCTCTCTCTCTCTCTCTCTCTCTCT
>QLTV01001686.1:1665190-1689380 GCA_003457575.1 Thermophis baileyi | reverse complement strand
ACAGGGTGGGGGTAGTCCGGATCTCAGGAGGTAACTGGTTCCAGAGGGCCGGGGCAGCCACAGAGAAGGCCCTCCCCTGCAGGCCCGCCAGCCGGCACTGTTTAGCTGACGGGACCCGGAGGAGCCCAACCCTGTGGGATCTTACCGGTTGCTGGGAGCTATGTGGCAGAAGGCAGTCTCGAAGATAACCTGGTCCTGAGCCATATAGGGCTTTAAAGGTCATAACCAACACCTTAAATTGTGCCCGGAGCACAATCGGCAGCCAGTGCAGCTCGCGAAGGATGGGACTCGTGTGGGTGTACCTTGGCACACCCACAACTGCTCGCGCAGCTGCATTCTGGACTAATTGTAGTCTCCGGACACTCTTCAAGGGTAGCCCCATGTAGAGCGCATTGCAATAGTCAAGCCGTGAGGTGATGAGGGCATGAGTGACCGTGAGCAGAGCCTCCTGATCCAAATAGGGCCGCAATTGGTGCACAAGGCGCACCTGTGCAAGGCGCACCTGTTGCAGCATCCCCACGGTCACATGATCAAAATCCGGATGCTTGGCAACTGACTCGTATTTATGACGTTTGCAGTGTCCTGGGGTCACATGATCACTTTTGGTGACCACCTGACAAGCAAAGTCAATGAGGAAGCAAGATTCACTTAACCCCTGTGTTACTAATTTAACAGCTGCAGTGCTTCACTTAACAACTGCGGCAAGAAAGGTAGTAAAATGGGGCAAAATTCACCTAACAACCATCCTTCTTAGCAACAGAAATGTTGAGCTTGATTGTGGTTGTAATTCGAGGACTACGTGTACAGTATTTAACAATGCTGAGAGTCAGTTTGGTGTAGGGATTAAAGGTACCAGACTAATAACCAGGAGATGGTGAGTTCTAGTCCTTCCTTAGACACAGTCAGCCGGGTGACCTTGTGCCAGTCCTCCTCTCTCAGCCCTAGGAAGAACAGGCAAGGCAAAACCACTTTAAAAAGTCCTGCCAACAAAACTGCAGGGACTGTCCAGGCAGTCACCGGACGTCAAGTCTGATCAAAGGCATTCCTGCCCACCCCCCAGAAATTAAGAATGTTATGTAAATGTTCATGTGTACACAAGGTTAGCAAATGAAATAGCATTGTTCAATGTTGAGCTTCTTGTAAGATTTATAGGAACACATGTGATTGATACTGTGTCCTTCTAGATGTCAGCTTGAGAATCAAAATTGTCAACAAGAAGGTCTCAGTTTCAGATCTGCTTGGAAATGCAACATGGATGGGTAACTTCTCTATGCAGAACAGGAATTTTGTTAGTCTATCCTATTTTGTTATAGTTTTTTTTAAAAATAGAACTACGTACTTTATTAAAGGGGATACCATCAGTTCCTAAATTCATGCAGCCTTTTCCCCCTCTGATTTCCTCTCTTTGCTATTTCTTTTAAAGGAAAAAGCTTTACACTGACCATCACAGTCTTCACCAACCCTACTCAAGTCGCTACATATCACCGGGCCATTAAAGTGACCGTCGATGGGCCCCGGGAACCGAGAAGTAAGTGAACTCTTATTTTGAGAAAGGAAATTGTTGTCTATTCTCGTGTTCACTCTCTGCGTCCATCCTCTTGGTGGCCAAATTGGATTAAGTAGATGTCGCTGACAGATGTCATTGCTGAAATGTTGAAACGTGCTTCTTGTTATGGGTATTTCTGAGACCACCACCATCATAATCTCCAATGGAGCGTCCTGCTGGGGGAGGGAAATGCAACCAGGGTGGCCAGTGGGAATCTCTGAATTGGGTGGGATGTACCCAATTCAGTGGTTGGGATTTGGTTGGGATGCAGCAGAATGTAGGATGGGAGAGGAAAAGAAGTACAGGTAGTCCTGGACTTATGACAACAACTAAGGTCAGAATTTTCATGGCTAAGCAAGCTGGTTGTTCAATGAGTCATGCCCGATTTTATGAGCTTGTTTTTTTTTTGGCCNGAGGGAAGGGGGTTGTTGAATGGGAAAGGAAAGATTTTATGATTTTTTTTTTTTTTTGGCCTGGCTGTTAAGTCAATCACTGCATTTGTTAAGTGAATCACTGCATTCATTAAGTGAATCACTGCATTCATTAAGTGAATCTGTCTTCCCCCATTGACTTTGTTTGTTGGAAACCGACTGGGAAGGTCACAAATGGCAATCACATGACCCCAGGATGCTGCAGTTATCATAAGTATATGCTGGTTGCCAAGCACACACATTTTGATTGCACGATTGTGGGGATGCTGCAATTGTGAGGACAGGTTGTCAGTCACTTTTTTCAGTGCTGTTGTAAATTTGAATGGTCACTAAATGAATGGTGGTAAGTTGAGGACTACCTGTATGATGGCTTATGGGTATGCTTTAACACTGCTGCAGATAGGTAGTTTTAAACCAGGTTTGGCAGGATGAAGGCTTAAGATGCATGGACTTCTGAATCCCGTTATCCAGAGCATCAGTGCACGATTGTGTTATCCAGAATATCAGTGCAGAATTGTGAATCTCACAGAAATGATCATGGGAGCCCTAAAATGAATTTAGCATGGCTTGAGAGGCAGGTTGATGATCCCAAGAAAGCTGCCCCTTATCTAGGGAAAAAATAGGACATTCTGGCCATGGCTATGTTGTGTATTGCTGTTTTGGAGTCTCCCCAAAGCATGACTTGTGTACCTTTTTCCAAAAGTCACTCTCACTCTTGAATGTTGCATCTCAACAGAGCAACAACAGAATAGCCGAGTTGGAAGGGACTTTGGAGGTCTTCTAGTCAGGCAGGAGACCCTATACCATTTCAGACAAATGGCTTCCAATCTCTTCTTTAAAATCTCCAGTGTTGGAGCACCCACAACTTCTGGAGGCAAGCTGTTCCAACGATTAATTGTTCTCACTGTCAGGAAATTTCTGCTTAGTTCTAGGTTGCTTCTCTCCTCAATTAGTTTCCATCCATCGCTTCTTGTCCTACCCTCAGGTGCTTTGGAGAATAGCTTGACTCCCTCTTAAATACTCTTGGGCCTGTGAAGGTTCACATTTAAAACTCAGTTAACTCATGTTTGCAATTTTTTAAAAAGTGCTTCCATTTTCCTAATGCTCTTCTTGCGAATAAACACCACTTTGTGAGAGAAGGCTGAAAATGTATTAATTAACTTGTTCTGGGGTAGAAAAGAATATTATATTTTTTGAAAATACATTTTAAAATGTTCTTTCACTCTCTATTCATCCAATGTGCATAACCAGGTCAGTTAGAAACATTGCAGCTGCAGATAAAACATGGGCTAGAGTGAATCTTGGTTAGTTTTCTTGTGGTTTAAAGAGCTGTGCTAACCCTTTGGTTAAATTTTGATTAAGCGAATTGTTAAGTCTACAAATCGGGCTCCGTAACCAGGCTAAACAGGAGTCCTGTAGCACCTTCTCTGACTCACAATGTTATTAAAAAGTATACACTTTTGTAAATCAGATAAATGTTATCAAACTCCTGATTTTTTTTTTTTTTGCCATCCTAGACTAACAGAGCTTTCCTCCTACTTTGTAAAACCAAGCTGAATGTGTTGTGTGAATACAGCCTCTGTGTTGTGAATTCAAGGAAAATTTATTGTTGTTTACCACACAGAGTTGTTTTTGGTGAGATGGGCAGCCATGCAAATTTGATTTAAACATTAATGAATAAAACCATAGGGACGGGGAAAGTCCCCTGTTACCTGTTACCTGTTAAACTTAGTCCAAGCTCAATCTCCAGAACTGTATTCTATTACTTTAGAGCAGGAAAGATGAGATAGCAAAAACTAAATTTATGATCCACCAAGGTGTGTTCAGCATAAGCAGCGTGTTTGTTTCCCTGATTGTATTTAATGCTCAATGCCCTGTTATAAGCAGGGGTGGGATTCAGCTGGTTCAGACCAGTTCGGGTGAACCGGATGTTAATTTTACATCTGGTTCGCTGAACTGGTAGTTGCAAGGACTGGCTGACCCCGCCCACTTTGCCCCGCCCCTCCCAGGAGTCTCCACGCGGCCCATTTTGGATGCCAGGTAAGTGCAGGCCCCGCACGGCGGCTCTGGGAGGGCGAAAAACGGGCCTACCGGAAGTCTGGAAACGAGCCCGTTTCCGGCCTCCGGAGGGCCTCCGGAGCCCGTGGGGAGGCCATTTTCGCCCTCCCGGAGGCTCGAGGAAAGCCTCCAGAGCCTGGGGAGGGTGAAAATGCCCCCCCCACCGTGGTGCAGGAGGCTGAGTAGGCCACGCCCCAATGGCCATGCCCACCCAGCAACCGGGCAGAGAACCGGTTGCTAAAAATTTTCAATCCCACTCCTGGACTTATAAGCAATAAAGTTGTTATATTTACCCAAGTTTGGTTTTGCTTTGGAGAAAGTTCACTAAAGGTTGAGTTTGCTTACCAATATTGATGTGATTTATATATATAAAAAACTCTGTTGTTTCCTTCAAAAAAGAGTGTCAGAACAGCTAACCAGGTTACTTACACAAATCAATGGAAAGGTAACAAAAAATAATTGCCATGTATCACAAAAACTCTCTAGGAGCATCAGCTAACCATCCAAAGGAAAAACCCAAACTTTAATAAGTTTAGTGAAATCATGGAAGCAAAGGTTGTTGAAAAAAATAATATTTTCAGTTACCAGCAGCACATACACTCACCCAAAAGGAAATTATTGTCATGAGGCAGAGAGTTCCATGGTCAGAGTTCTGCCATAGAGGCAGGGGTGTTGTGTGTGGCCACCAGGGAGATGAGGACCCCAGAGCTTGCAAGATGAGCCAAGTTTGCAAAGTTAAAGAGCTGAAAGCAGGATAGCTTAAATACGTGTAATTGTTCTGACTAGGAATCCCCATCAGCCCCAGGTAGCATGGCGACGGTTGATGGGATTGGTAGCAGGGGTGAAATTCAAAATTTTTCCCTACCGGTTCTGTGGGCGTGGCTTGGTGGGCGTGGCAGGGGAAGGATACTGCAAAATCCCCATTCCCTCCCCACTCTGGGGCCAGCCAGAGGTGGTATTTGCCGGTTCTCCGAACTACTCAAAATTTCCGCTACTGGTTCTCCAGAACCTGTCAGAACCTGCTGGATTTCACCCCTGATTGGTAGTGCAAAACGTTTGTTTGGAGCCCTTAAACAATGAAAATTGGCTTCTCCCAGCTCTCACATCTGGCCTCTTCAGAAATCAGGAAAACATTATTGTTTAGCCCACCTTTTTTACTTTTCAGACCACATTTATTTTCTTTCTTTCATTTGCTCTTTCTTTCTTTTTTTCTTTTTTTCTTTTTTTCTTTCTTTCTTTCTTTCTTTCTTTCTTTCTTTCTTTCTTTCTTTTTCTTTATTTCCTTCCTTTCTTTCATTTGCCCTTTCCTTTCTTCCTTGCCTTGCCTCGCCTCGCCTCGCCTCGCCTCGCCTCTGTTCATTTCACTTCCAGAGTAAAATTACTGTTGCTTTCTCCTCCCTTGGCCATTCTTACCTTAGGAAATGGAGTGGGGAGGTGTACATTCCCAAATTAAGGATTTAGCATGTTGTGTGAACTCAACCAAGGGTGGTCATGCAGGACTCAGCTAAGGCCCAGGACCCTCTCCAGAGGCTGAGTATCAGGGAAGGCCTGTTTTGGCTATCTTTTAAAGGCCATCAACCTACCCTACATCTGCATTTGGAGTTCACAGCCGCCCCTGAGTAAGTGCACTTAGCATAATTATAAATGAAGGACCAGCCTGTGCAGTGAATCATCCTCAACCCTTCTTCTGCATTTCAACAGAGGACGGAAATTAAAGATTTCTGTGATAGGCTGATTAGATGCTGGATGTGAGATTTGCCAGTTCTAATTTGACAAGTTTCTGGCAGTTTAAACATGTGGGCGAATTATCTGTATCTTTATATGCCAGATTTTTTTCCCCTCCCCCATCTTTTGTGTCTCTCTACAGACTGAAATTTTGCAATTGGCTCTAGAACAGGGCTTTTGGGAGGCAGCAGCAACCACACCCAGACAAAAAATAAATTGAGAAGCCTCAGTGGTTGCAGCAATGAGCCAGATTCACACATGCATGTAAATCACTCCCAAAGTTCCTCTGTTTGATTCCTTGAATTGCTGTTTTCAGGCAAACTAAACTTGGTATTTAAAAAAGATGTATTTTTCATGACATCATATGTAATGGAAGGGGACACTTGGGACCATCTAGCTCATCCGTCTTCCCTATGCAGGAATCCAAGTTCGAGGATCCCTGATAGATCACAGTCCAAATTCCTCTTGAACATGCCCAACGAACAAAAGATCACCCTCTCTTTTGGTCATCACTTCTACAGTTGAACTTGGATTTTTTTTCAATTTTCAATCAGAATTTGTCTTCTATAACTTAAATTAATGTCCTCCCTTTTGCAGGTCAAACATTCTTCTACGGATCACCTTCGTTCTTTACATTTTTTAAAAAATTGGCATCATAGCCCTCCCCTTCACTCTATCCATTTCCTCTCATTTTCCTTGCAGGATTTGGTGAGAATTCATGGTATCATCCAGCCACATTGTGGTGCTTGGTCACTAATTTTCCACAACCACAAGATGGCTAAGATCAGGCTGATCTAAATGACTAGTGGGAATGGCCTCTTTGTTTCCAGCCTTGGATCTCCTCAGTATCTTTCTTTATCCTCATTCCAGTTGTCTGAATGTACTGTCAGATCAGTGGTTGCTCACAAGGTATGGTTGAAAAAGTCAAGAAGACAGCCATGGATGGTACAATCAAAGTTCCACTGATCTTTTATTTTTATTAAGTGTGTCATCTTGCAGAATTTTGATTGCACCATCATGGCTGCCATCTTGATTTTTTTTCAACCCTAGCCTGTAAACACCCCTGTGTCACTTAGTCTCAAAAACAGTCAAGAAGTCAAAAAAAGTCAAGAAGGACGATGGATGAGTTGTTTGCAAAAGTTAGGCAAATTCCAGTTGTTCTGAATGTACTGTCAGATCAGGGGTTGCTCACAAGGTATGGTTGAAAAACTCAAGAAGACAGCCATGGATGGTACAATCAAAGCTCCATATTTTTTTTTAGTGTGTCACCTTGCAGAGATAGGTAGATAGATTAGATAGGTAGACAGATTAACAGAATTGGAAGGAACCTTGTAGGTCATCTAGTCCAACCCCCCCCTCCCCCAAGCAGGAGACCCTACACCAGTGATGGCAAACCTTTTAGGCACCGAGTGCCCAAAGTGTGTGCGTGCGCCCAAATGGCAAGGCGCGGGCACATGCGTGCGCGCCCCGCACATGCATGGCAGAGACCCGAAGACCAGCTGGCTGGTGGGAGGCACATGCGCATGCACGGCAGAGACCCGAAACAGAGCTGGGGCGACGGCGCACGTGCCCATAGAGAGGGCTCTGCATGCCACCTCTGCCCTACACCATCCCCTACACCATCCCAAGAAATGGCAGTCCAATCTCCCCCTGAAAGCCTCCAGTGATGAAGCTCCCACAACTTCTGAAGGCAAGAGATTTGATCACACCATCATATCCCTTCCTTGATTGATCACACTGCCTCCGGGTTAAGAACAAAACCAATCACCTTTTCTTGTGGTCACTGACCAATATTAATTTCAACACATCAATATATACCTGAGGTTAGATAACTGTAGAATGAACCTTGTGGCAACCATATTGCACTGAAGCTATTCCTGTTTGATGTTGGGTCAGCTGAGTAAAGTGTTCCATGGTAGCTGGAACTGTTGTTCATAGTGATGAATTTAGCTAAACGTCATTCTAGGGTCTTGCCTGATAGCAGCTGATGTGCACACACTTATTGGTCAACCAGGAGAGGCCAAGAACTGGTGTCTAGAGGATATTATTAAAGCCTCCAGAGAAGTCACAACAGAGGAGGACATGAGCCAGTGACTCAGCTGCACTCATTCTACATGGGCAGGTTCTTTCTGCAAAAAGAGATATTTCTGGATTTTCCTTCCAAAGCTGCTAATGGAGAGACATCAAACAGTATGAGCATGAAAGACCTGTGGTTTTTGTGGTCTATGAGCTGTTGGAGTTACCTAGCTAGATGATGTTTTTAATGATTTCCCAACTTATTATAGAAATCCTAGACCTTGTATAAGTTCAATTTGGAATTCAATGTCCAGAATCCTTTGCTTAAACTTAGCAAACGAGGCAACCCAACGCATCAAAAGTATTAGGATTAGAAGACCATTTAGGACAGTGTTTCTCAATCTCAGCAACTTTATGATGTGTGATCTAGAACTTCCAGGACTTCTTTCTCTGAAATAGGTGTGCAAAGGACAGGCAACCTGTGCCTTGTTTTGTAGGATGGAAAGCAACTCCTTATGAGAGCATTAACCGAAGCTTCTTTTCTGGTGCTTGTTAGGACACGAGTCGTTCTAATTTATGTTTACATTACAAGATGGTCAATTTGGGGTGGACGTTAGAACTTTTTTTGACGGTACAGTCAAATCAATAGTAAAAGGGACTTAACGAAAGGTGGAGGATTTCTGGAAGAGGCTGGAAAATCTTCTATTCGTGATCTCTCTCTCTATTTCTTTTGGATGTTCTACATCCAAGCAGTTGGGGTAGAATGAAGTGCCTCAATTCAGGTGCATCTATGCCCATTCCTTTTGTTGAACACTAAGGCACCTACCGTGCTCTTCCAAACCATATGAAATGGGACTCGGTCTACTAGGATAAATATTTTCAAATGGGAATCTGTTGCGGAATGAGACAACTCACGACAGCTCGCTCACCATGACCAACTTGTCATGGCCAACTTTCCATGGCCAACTCGCTGTGGCCAACTCACCAGGGCCAACTCACCGCAGCCAACTTGCCATGGGACAATTCAACAATTCAATTTATTTAAAATAATTTTAATTTTTTTTTGTCGTTCACATTTTATTTTGTCCTTCTTTTAGCATCTTTCTTTAATGATTCCATTTCGCTATTTCTTTGATATTAGTGTAACTCTTGTCCCGTAGCGAGTTGGCCATGGTAAATTGTTCCACGGCAAGTTGGCTGTGGCAAATTGGCCACAATGAGTTGGATGCAGTGAGTTGGCCATGGCGAGTTGTCCAAATGGTCATTTAGTCTGTTGAAGAAGAAATGAATGTTCTGAGCCATGGGCTGAATTGATGAGGTTAATCTGAGTTGTCCCAGACAATTTTGACAAACATGTTGACACTAACACTGACAATGAGCCGAGGTGGCGCAGTGGTTAGAGTGCAGCACTGCAGGCTACTTCAGCTGACTGCTAGCTGCAGTTCGGCAGTTCAAATCTCACCGGCTCAAGGTTGACTCAGCCTTCCATCCTTCCGAGGTGGGTAAAATGAGGACCCAGATTGTTGGGGGCAATATGCTAACTCTGTAAACCGCTTAGAGAGGGCTGTAAAGCACTGTGAAGCGGTATATAAGTCTAAGTGCTATCGCTATTGCTAAAATGTTGGAGGGAATGTGATAAAAGATACTGGCCTGGATACCTGGATATGGAAGAGATAAATTCACAAGTCCCTTGATGGACAACTTTAAGGAACAAGAAAGCCATGCTCCTTGCATTTCCTAGCTGGTGCCCTCCTCCTGTCCATCCTACTCTTTTTCACCTGTGCACCTGGCTTGTAAAACCAGCCTAGGTATTGTAATCCTCCCAAGTACTTCTGGTTCCACAACAGAGAGGAAACAGGTGGGGTTGCAGAAGAAGGAAGGTGAGCAGCTTCTGCTCCGTGATGAAAGTAGAAGGATCCAGGTGGCCACATCGGCTTTAACAACACTTTGCGGTTTTGTTTCTCTGGCTTGGATCTGCAATCAGTTTGTTAATCTGTTAATTACACAGATTAAAATTGATTCATGTTTTCAGTTTCCTCCTCCGTGGAATCTTTAAATGCCATCTCGTTTCATTTTTTAATTTTTTTTTAAGGCAGAGAGTCGATACAGATGGCGAATGGAGTGTTTATGTCTCCTACAGCAGGGGTCTCCAACCTTGGCAACTTTAAGACTTGTGGACTTCAACTCCCAGAAGCTTCGCTGGCTGAGGAATTCTGGGAGTTGAAGTCCACAAGTCTTCAAGTTGCCAAGGTTGGAGACCCCTGTCCTAGAGAGGACAATCCTTTATCTGGAGGCTTCCTCTTTGGGTCACAAAAGGCTTGTGAGTTCAGCAGGGCAGACCTGGTTATAGCATGGATGGAAAATATCAGAGCTGTAGGCTGGATTGGGAAATTGGGGGAAAAAAACATTCTGGAAGAAAGCAATACAGGCAAATCCTCAATTTATGACCAGAGTTGGGACCATTTGCTAATTTTTTGTTTTTAGGTGAATTGTGTTTGATTTTATGACCTTTTTTGCCATGGTCATTAAACAAATCTGGATTTTCCCACTGACTTTTTTTCAAAAGCAACTTGACTTCGTTTTTCCTTGAAGACGTTTCACTTGTCATCCAAGAAGCTTCTTTAGTTCTTCAGAACAGAAGAAGCTTTTTGGATGAGAAGCAAAACATCTTCAAGGATAAAACAAAGCCCAGCTGCCTTTTGAAAAAAGCACCTTAGGGACAACCATGACCTGGATGACTGAGAATTCCCACTGACCTTGCTTGTCAGAAGCTGGCTGGAAAAGTCACCAATAATGATCACAGGTCACTGGGATGCTGCAATGATGGTAAATCCATGCTAGTTGCCAAGCACCCAGGTTTTGCTTATGTGACCCCAGGGATGCTGCAATGGTTGTATGAGGACCAGTCATAGGTCTCTTTTTTCAACTTTGAATGGTCATTAAATGAACAGTTGTAAGTCGAAGAGTACCTGCAGTAAATTGACATCAACATGGCCAAGAAATTATCAGGAGTTGGGTTCAAACCGCAGGAGAGTTCCCCTTCATCTCTGTTTTACAGATGCTTGTAGGACAGTCTTTCTTTTTCTTTTTACATGTTTTATTTGTTTTATTTATATAACATTCAGTTTTCATCAAACAGTGTGTATTCTGGGTACAATTATGTTTAGATAGTCACATTTATAGATCATCACCATCAGAGGTGGGTTTCTCCCGGTTCGGACCGGTTCACCTGAACCGGTAGCAACCGACTAGTGACGTCACGGAGCTGGTTTGGTTGGTGCCGGTCTGTGGACGCCGCCATCTTTTTTTTTTGATAAAAAAATATTTTTTATTTTTTTTTTCGGGGAATTTTTTTAATTTTTTTTTCTTCTGCACATGCGCAGAAGCTGAGTTGCCGGCACTGCGCATGCGCCGCCATCTTGTTTTTGGCTCTTTTTTGGGGAATTTTTTTGGAATTTTTGGCACTGCGCATGCGTGCCCGTGCAAAGCGCATGCGTGCCCGCGCAGCGCGGGAGGAGGCGAACCGGTGGCGAGGTAAGTTAGAACCCACCCCTGATCACCATCATATTAATAATATAATAACATAATAATATAATAACGTTAATACTTAACATTTAACATCATCTTCTTTAACAACTCTCCTCTATACCATTTCCTCCATTTATATCTCCTCCTTTCTAACTTCTGTTTCTATTATCTAGCCATTGACAGAATATGTCCCATATCAAAAAATATTCAGTTTCTTCTTTACCCTTACTAGCAAGTGTTAATCTATCCATTTCTGCACAATTTAGTATTTTTTTAATTACATTCCCCTCAGCTGGGATCTCATCACTTTTCCATTGTTGCGCAAATACAATTCTAGTTGCAGTTAGTATATGCAGGATCAAATGTGCAGTCTTTTTATCATAAGATATCTCTGGTTTCAGGTCTATATGTTATTTTATCATTTTTTCCAGCCATGTGTGTATTTTTGTCCAATATTTTCTTGCTCTTGGGCATGTCCACCACATGTAGTAATATGAACCAGATGCTTGATTACACTTCCAATATTTATCCGATCTATCTTTAAACATTTTTGCCAATCTTGCTGGTGCAAAATTGACGATGTCGACTGCATATAAGGAAAATTTGTATAAAATGTTTTATAGATGGCATTTTGCACCGGTAGGACAGTCTTTCTGCTTGCCCAGCTGTTGTTGGATCATCCCTTATTCAAAAGTGTCTTCTGATTGAGATGGCTGTCAGGAGCAATTCTGAATTTGGCAGTATTCTCAGAAAGCAGTTTCCATTCGTAGAGTTGCTTCATAGTAATCTTGTATTCTAAAGCATCTTCTGCTAAGTTCAGGCAGGGGTGGGTTCTAACTTACCTCGCCGCCGGTTCGCTTGCTTCCACGCCGCGTGGCTGCGTGCGCATTGCATGCCGCGTGGCCGCACCGCACGCATGCGCAGTGCCAAAAATTCGCAAAAAAACCCCACCCCGAAAACATGGCGCATGCGCAGTGCCGGGGACTCGGCTTCTGCGCATGTGCAGAAGAAAAAAAAAATAGCAAAAAATTCCCTCCAAAAAAAATTCCCCCCAAAAAAAGATGGCGGCGTTCACGGACTGGCACCGACAGAACCGGCTCCGTGACATCACCAGCGGTTTGCTACTGGTTCTATAGAACTGGTGCGAACCGGGAGGAACCCACCTCTGAATTCAGGTCTGAATTCAACAGTGCTAAGACGGGAGACCAATGCTTTAGAACAGGATTCCTCAACCCCTGGTCTGTGGACCGACACCAGGCCGCGGCATGCCAGAAACCGGACCATGGAAACAAGTGAAGCCCCATCCGTGGGATGCAGACAGCATGAAAAACCATGTCCCCTCCGGTGCGTGGAAAAACCTCTCTCCACGGAACCGGTCCCTGGTGCCCAAAAGGTTGAGAGCCACTGCTCTAGAACAGAGATGGGGAACTATGGCCCCTTTATGACTAGAATTCCTCAGCCAGCCATAAACTATGGCCATAAAGGGGCCATAGTTCCCCACCCCTGCTCTAGAACAGGGGTCTCCAACCTTGGCAACTTTAAGCCTGGAGGACTTCAACTCCCAGAATTGGGGAATTCTGGGAGTTGAAGTCCTCCAGGCTTAAAGTTGCCAAAGTTGGAGACCCCTGTTCTAGAATGTCACAAGGCAGATATATATGTTCCTCCAAAACGAACAGCCATTCTGGAACTTATGGAATAATTAGGCGAAGTTAGAGGTCCCAGTTTCCTCAAGAGTTTTGCTAGGCCAGGCTGTTCTCTCCCTGTTTCTGCTTTCAGCTTATAAAATGACCGTGTTAGTTGTTTTCTCTGTAACCATCGGGAGTTAGAATGTTAAACTTTAAGAGGCTAAACAAAAAAGCAAGGTGCTAGTCCCTATGAGCAGAAAGCTGGAACTCCTTACAGACACAAAGAGAAAGGTGGAAATCCTGGCAGACAATAAAATCTTTGAAAGGAATGTTTGGAGCCCGAAGAGTCCCCGATAACAATCTATATAATGTTAGCAATATTCAAATGCCGTTTATTTTATGGGTTTCTTTCTACAACTACTTGGCAAAACATCCCACACTCTTTATTTATTTATTTTAAAAATCTGCTTTGGAAGCCAAGCAAAAAGGTATGCAGGGATGCCATGCTAATTCGGTAGCTTTGGCAGATGTACGTAGGTCTTTCTGTTTTCAGTTAGAAAAAAATAAAAAAAAAAAAAAAAAACACCTACCTTGAAGGATAGCAGGACAAAATTCAGCTGCTCTATTTCGGTCTTAATTTGTTGTTTCTTCCCCGAGTTTGAGGAGGCTGATGAAAATCCACTTGCATTTAATAAATGTCCTTCTAAAATACATAGCCGGTTTTCCTTTTGGGTCAGTGGATGCAGATAATTTTAATTGCTTATTAAAGTGAAGTTTTGTCTTCTAGCTTAGCGGCAGAGGTGGGTTTCAGCAGGTTCTGACCAGTTCTGGAGAACCGGTAGCGGAAATTTTGAATAGTTCGGAGAACCGGTAAATACCACCTCTGACTGGCCCCAGAGTGGGGTGGGAATGGAGATTTTGCAGTATCCTTCCCCAGGCGGGGGGAGGGAGTNGCAGTAACCTTCCCCTGGAGTGGGGAGGAAATGGGGATTTTGCAGTAACCTTCCCCTGGAGTGGGGAGGAAATGGGGATTTTGCAGTAACCTTCCCCTGCCACGCCCACCAAGCCACGCCCACCAAGCCAGGCCCACAGAACCGGTAGTAAAAAAAAAATGGAAACCCACCACTGCTTAGCAGTCTCCAAACTTGACAACTTTAAGACTTGTGGACTTCAACTCCCAGAATCCCTCAGCCAGCTGTACCAAGTCCACAAGTCTTAAAGTTGCCAAGGTTGGACATCCCTGCTGTAGCTCAGTGTTCCTAAACCTTGGCAACGTTGAGATGTTTGGACTTCAACTCCCAGAAGGATGGGTCCAACTTGACCCAGAATAGTTGTTTGCATCTGTAAGTTGAATAAAAAGGAACACAGAGAAATGACTCTAAAGTACTGCCTGTTTTACTGCCAAGGCAACTCCAGAAATAACATGGATTTTTAAAATAAAAGATATTTACTGTTATACCTGGAAGACCTGATTAATATGGACATTTTCCCTCCAGCAAGATTCTTTTAAGTTTGAAGAGACAAACAGGAAGACTTCTGTACTGCAGAAAAGAAGAAAATGATTTCACTTTAGGACAGGGGTTCCCAAACTTGGCAACTTTAAGACTTGTGGACTTCAACTCCCAGGATTCTCCGGCTGGAGAATTCTGGGAGTTGAAGTCCACAAGTCTTAAAGTTGCCAAGTTTGAAGACATCTGCTTTAGGATATTTATTCCCCCCCCTTTTCCTTCTGGGCAGGGTCTCTTCAGGTATTACAGAATAACAGAGTTGGAAGGGACCTTGGAGGTCTTCTAGTCCAACCCCCTGCTCAGGCAGAAGACCCTATACTATTTCAGACAAATAGCTGTCCGATCTGTTCTTTAAAAACATCCAGTGTTGGAGCACCCACAACTTCTGGAGGCAAGTCGATTAATTGATTAATTGTTCTCACTGTCAGGAAATTCCTCCTTAGTTCTAGGTTGGATTTCTCCTTGATTAGTTTCCATCCATTGCTTCTTATCTTGCCCTCAGGTGCTTTGGAGAATAGATCGATCCCCTCTTCTTTGCAACAGCTCCTCAAATATTGGCACACCACTATCAAACCACTCCTCGTCCTTCTTTTCATTAAACTAGACATACTCAATTCCTGCAACCATTCTTCTGTTTTAGCATCCAGACCAGTAGTGGGTTCTAAATCCCATTGCTACCTCCTGCCGCCACCGCTACCGGTTCGCAGAACCGGGCCGAACCGGGAGCAACCCACCGCTGCTCCAGACCCCTAATCATCTTTGTTGCTCTTCTCTGCACTCTTTCTACACCTTATTCATCCTGTGCTAATTTAGATTAGCTGATTATGATGCTGGCTTAATCCGGCAAATTCCTCACTTTTTAAGAAGTCAGTTACTTTCCTCTCCCACAGTATGTGCAGAAGTCCGGTGAGAATTTTCCATCTTTTCCCTCCGGAAATGCAGAAACTTCCAACTTGACTCGATAAGTTCCCAGTTGTGATGCCAGCCCTTGGGCAGGCATCTTCTGCCTACCTGCTTAGAGAGGAGCAGATATTACCTTAGTACAGGTAGACCTCGAGTCACGACCGTAATAGAGCCTGCCCATCACAATCATGATGATTGTAAAGCAGGTCGATCATGTGACCAGCCCGATTTTATGGCCCTTTTTGCAGTGGTCCTTAAGTGAATGGTTCGCTATGGATGTGGTTTTGCCAAAATGGGTTGGCAAATGGGTAGTTTTACTATGGGTGTTGTTTGGGTGTGATTTTGCTGAAAACCAGAAGTGCAGCCCAGTCGTGAAGAGATGATGATGATGATGATGATGATGGCAATAGCAATAGCACTTATTATATATATATACTTATATACCGCTTCATAGTGCTCTACAGCCTTCTCTAAGCAGTTTACAGAATCAGCATATTGCCCCCAACAAGATAGACCTCATTCTACCATCTTCAGAAGGATGGAAGGCTGAGTCAACCTTGAGCTGGTCAGAATCGAACTGCTGGCAGTCAACAGTGAATTAGCTTGTGATACTGCATTCTAACCAGGGGTGGGTTCCACTTACCTTCCCCACCGGTTCGCATCGCGACGTTTTGCGCGTTCCCTCGCGCAATTTTGCTTCCGCACATGCTCAGTAGCTGCAATCAGCCCGAAACACAGCTGAGGAGCTGATCAGCTGTGCTTCGGGCGAAGGAATAAAGGTCAGTATAAACCCGGGGGCGGGTGGGAGGGAGGGCCCTTTTTCAAGCAGCAGAACAGGAAAAACCTTCCAAACAGTAAAAAAAGTCACAAAAAATTCACAAAAAAAGATGGTGGCGCCCACGGACCGACACCGGCCGATCCACTTCAGTGACGACACCAGCGGGTCGCTACCGGTTCGGGCGATCCGGTCCAAACTGGGAGGAATCCACCCCTGATTCTAACCACTGCGCCACCACAGCTCTTATGTGATGATGACGATGACAACAATGATATTCATTCAGTTGTGTCCGACTCTTGTGTGATTCTATGGGTCAGGTTTCTCCACGTCTTCTAATCTTGCACTACTTCTTTGTGTTTTTCTATGCTCTCGCTGGGGTCAGCTTTGATAGTGTGTCCAGCTACCTGGTTTCCTTTTACCGCTAACTCTTCAAAGCATAATTGCTTTATCCAATGAATTCCCTCGCATGACCTGGCCAAAATAAATGTGACACAGTTTTGCGATTTTAGCCCAATTGTATAGCAACCTAAGTGCGGTCACGTGAAGGAGGAGAGTGATTGTCGGAACTTCAAAACTGAGTGATAAATACCCCTTAGGTAGGTCCATCAGAACTTCGTACAGTCACTAAGCGACTGGTTGTTAAGTCAAGGACTACCTGTACGTACCTGGATTGAGGGCTGGTGAAGAGGTTCATGAGCAATTGTGCTGAGCAGAAAGACAGATGGCTTTATGGATCTGATTCCCTTTTCTAGCCATCCAAATTGGTGGTGGGATTAGGTACTATGTTCGCTCATGTTAAACCTCTGGTATGAAAGCAGTCCTGGTTACCAGTTGTCTTCCGGGTGCAATTCAAGTTGTTGGTTATCACCTTTAAAGCCCCTCATGGCACGGGGCCAGGTTATATGCAGGATCACCTCTCTCTGAGGGTATCTGTCCCTCCCACCAAATTGGATAGAGAAGGCACCCTTCAGGTCCCTTCTCTTAAAACATTGCCGGTTTGAGGGACCTAGGAAACGTGCCTTTCCATAGCAGCCTCTACCCTATGGAACACCCTTCCCCTTGAGATCTAGCAGGTCCCTCTATTAACCTTCTCAAAACCATGAAGAGCTGGCTTTCCCCTCAGGCACTGCAATGGGGTAAAGTCGGAATTGTAAGAGTTTTGTGGGTTGTATCTAGGGAGCTGGATTATGGCACCAGGTTTTCCTGTTTCTGTTTCCATTGTTTGTTTGTTTTTTGATGTCCATTTTTTTTTTTTTTGGTATTATATTGTTTGTATATTATGGTTTTGAGCCGCCCAAAGTTCTGGTTTGAAGACAGGCAGCCATACAAGTAATTTAAATAATTATTTGTTATTACTGTTGTTATTATCCAAAATAGAGTCACCAAAATGATGCTTGGCAGTGTATGAAAGCATAAAGATTAAAAACAGAAATGCAATATTATAAATTAGGAAGTTGATCCGACGATATTGGGGAACAAGAACACCATAAGAACTGCCATCAAACAGGGTTACAAATTTATCTACCGATTGGACTTTCTGGGAAAGCTGAGTCTTTGTGACTCTTCCACTTCTGAAAGCGAGCAGAGTTGGGACTATACATATTTCAGGGTGAATGTAATACCACCAAGAAGGACAGCTGTTGCTATAGTGTTGCTAGAGAACTGCTTTTCTTGGGGTTTCTGTAAAACCTCCAAGCACAATCTCAGTTTCCAGGGATCCCTTAGAACAGAGATATCCACTTGTGGACTTCAACTCCCAGAATTCCTCAGCTAGCCATGCTGAAGGAATTCTGGGAATTGAAGTCCACAAGTCTTAAAGTTGCCAAGTTTGGAGACCCCTGCCTTAACAACAGTGTTTTGCAAGCTTGACAACTTTAAAATAGGTGGACTTGCAGGCTGGGGAACTCTGGGAGTTGAAGTCTACCTATCTTAAAATTGCTAAGGTTTGAGAAACAGTGACTTAGAACAGGGATGATGGCTAAATTAGGTTAAGCAGCAGTCATTTTCCTTTTCCAGGCTCCTCTAAGTGCATTAGAAAATAATGAAATAGAACATCAAACATTAATATAGTAAGTCAGCACCGTACAATTTCAGCTTATATCCAAAATAATTCAATAACGTGAATAGTCCTTAACGTTTAAAACAGTAAAACCTGTATCTAAATAACAATAGATTTTGCCATAAAAATATGTCAAGCAGCTTCGCAAAGATTCATAGAAAGAAGATTTTTAACACCTTTTTGTATTTTAAATGACCAAATTCCACATATATTGTTGGTGGAAACTGATTCTAGAGAACTAGCACTACTGGTTCTGTAGTCCTTGACTTACACCCATTCCATTTAGTGACATCTAAAGCTATAACAGGACTGAAAAAAGTGACTTAACAACCTGACCTCGCACTTACATGCATCCTCAGTCTCATGATCAAAATTTGGATAATTAGCAACTGTATTTATGATGGTTGCAGCATGCCAGGGTCATGTGATTGCCATTTGCAGCCTTCCCAGCCAGCTTCTGACAAGCAAAGTCACTAGCACTGATGATGTTACCTAGTTTGGGTAATGAAACGTCCGCAAGAAAGCAACCAAGCTCAGAGAGCACCAAAGACCCCTTAAAGTCAATGAGAGGAACCAGATTCACTCAATGACCTCAGGATTCACTTAACTGCAGTAATTCACTTAATCATGGCAAGCAGGGTTGCAAAATTGGGCATGACTCCCTTAACAACTGTCTTGCTTAGCAATGGAAATTCTGGTCCCAATTGTGGTCATAAATCAAGGACTACCTGTAAATGGGGGGGAGATCTTGGTTGTCATTAACAGCGGGAGAAATCTGTAACTCTTGCAAATATTTATATGGCTGCCTACTTGCCAAGCTACTCTGCATTCATACAATACAAGCAAAGCAAGATTAGATGCAAATGTAGGTGACAATTTACAATCCATGCATCTGCTTTCCAGAAAAAAAATATGTTTCTCGGAAGGATTTATCCATCTCTGCTTCTCCCCAACCTTTTTCAGGAATTCTAATTCTTCATGCAATCAAAATTGCATCAGGAAGAAGCAGGACAATACTTATCACTACTTCCATAATCCTCCTCTGAATATTTGCAGGAAGACATCTGCAAGTAGAGATTGGATGTTTCTCCTGTAGGATCCTTATTCTCCTCAGAACATCAGAAGTGTCTTGGAAGTGGGGTCTTCTTCAGAGATTGGGGGTACAGTTTTCAAGGCAGCTAATCCATGCTGGTTGGGATTTTCACAGGATGGGCAAAGCTGCCTTAGAAAATGGGTGTTCTAAACTGGAGTGTCTTCTGTGAGCAGAGCAGATTCTCTAATTTAGATGTTCCCTTTCTAACTTATGAAGATGGCATCCAAGACCCCAGAACTAGCCTCGTTTACCCTGCTTTTCTATGATTATGCCAATTCCACGATAGGTTTGAAAGTCTGGGAGATCCATCACCTCCTTTCCAAGCTTGATCTCTGCCTCCTGCTCTTAGCCAGATGCTAGTCTTTTTCTCATGATGACTTGAGGATGCTATGTTCCAGAAGCTGGAAAGAAATCCCCTTTGATAGGAACATGATATTATTTTGTTAAGAACTTTAAAAAGAAGGCACCCAAATGCTCAGTACTACCATGGCTCATCATTTTGCCTAATCCTATTATGAGTCACGGATATAATATATGAACAAGTGAAAAAGATTACAGTTGATACTATACTGATAAGGAAAGCAAGGAAGGGTTGTGTGGTATTGTGTAGCTGGTTTCCACCTTTCCATCAGTTTATTTTTGCCAGCCGATTTCCAGATTTCACCCAGCGTACTTTGGATACAGCTCTACAAAGAAATATCCTATTATATGTACTCCCAGGTTTGGCTTATGGTCACTCACTGACAGCATGCTGAGGCACACAGATCTTGTGTGTGCGCACGCACACACACACACACACACCAGGCTTTCTATCTGGGTTTTCCAGATAAGTGTGGCTGGAGAGGACAGACACACAGCCCTGGTCAACAGCCAGGAAATAATCAGGGACACACAAAAACCAGTTTCAACCAAAAACTGAGGCACCACAGGTTCTTTGGCTTACAGGTAGCCCTCGACTTATGACTGCCATTGGGACTAGGATTTCTGTTGCTAAGCAAGATGGTTGTTAAGGGAGTCATGTCTAATTTTACCACCTTTTACCCATGTTTGTTAAGCGAATCAGTGCAGTTGTTAAGTGAATCATGTGGTCATTAAGTGAATCTGGCTTCTCTCAATGACTTTGTCAGAAGCTGTCTGGGAAGATTGCAAACGGTGATCACATGACCCCAGGATTAGGGTTAGGGTTAGGGTGCAACCACCATAAATACATGCCGGTTGCCAAGCACCTGAATTTTGATTGTGGGGATGTTGTGGTAGTCGTAAGTGCAAGGACAAGTTGTAAATCACCGGTCAGTAAATGAATTGCTGCAAGCTGATGACTACCTGTACATGGAGACCCAGTGATTTAAAAGCAACAATAAAACATTACTGCTTGCAATTTTGTATTTGCCCTTTCTGACACGTACACATCAGAGGTGGGTTTCAGCAGGTTCTGACCAGTTCTGGAGAACCGGTAGCGGAAATTTTGAGTAGTTCGGAGAACTGGCAAATACCACCTCTGGCTGCCCCCCCCCATCTATTCTCTGCCTCCAGTGTCCCAGCTGATTGGGAGGAAATGGGGATTTTGCAGTGACCTTCCCCTGGAGTGGGGAGGGAATGGGGATTTTGCAGTAACCTTCCCCTGGAGTGGGGAGGGAATGGGGATTTTGCAGTATCCTTCCCCTGGAGTGGGGAGGGAATGGGGATTTTGCAGTATCCTTCCCCCAGGAGTGGGGTGGGAATGGGGATTTTGCAGTATCCTTCCCCTGGAGTGGGGAGGGAATGGGGATTTTGCAGTCACCTTCCCCTGGATGGGGTGGGAATGGAGATTTTACAGTATCCTTCCCCTACCACAGCCACCGAGCCACGCCCACCGAACCACGCCACGCCCACCAAGCCACGCTCACAGAACTGGTAGTAAAAAAAATTTGAATCCCACCACTTGTACACATATACACACTCATCCACACTTTAAGTCTTGCTTCCATTCCCCATGCTGGTTGGGGAATTCTGGGAGTTGAAGTCCACAAGTCTTAAAGTTGCCAAGCTTGGAGAGCCTTGATGTAGAGAGACAGAAGATGCCAACTCTGGATCCAAAGACAACTCCAAGAATGGGTTTGCTTCAGGACCCCTTTTATTCCCCCCAAAAGCAGAGGTGGGTTTCAGCAGGTTCTGACCAGTTATGGAGAACCGGTAGCGGAAATTTTGAGTAGTTCGGAGAACCGGTAAATACCACCTCTGACTGGCCCCGCCCCCATCTATTCTCTGCCTCCCGAGTCCCAGCTGATTGGGAGGAAATGGGGATTTTGCAGTATCCTTCCCCTGCCACGCCCACCAAGCCACGCCCACCAAGCCACGGCCACAGAACCGGTAGTAAAAAAAATTGAAACCCACCACTGCCCAAAAGCCCTTGCTTTGTTGATTCACAAGACTAGCAGCTACTCTTGCCTTGTGGATTCTTTCCTTAAGGACTACCGTATTTTTCAGAGTATAAGCCGCACCTTAGTTTTGGGGGAGGAAAACAAGGGGGAAAAAATCTGCCTCTGCCTCCCAGCAATTTACCTCCCAGCAAACAGCAAACAGTACAGATGATATACACTGTTTGCTGTCTATTTCTGTGCATGTGTGCCTGACCCATAGAAATAGCAAAGAATTGGAGAAATGTACATTATGGCAGTATATTAATGGCAGAAAGTTTTCTTAAATGTAGTCACACTAACTCCTCCCAATTATTTAAATAGATCTACTCCAAACATGACTAAGTCAGGGTTTAACTCAGCTGCCTTATTTTAATACTAAAACAGGACACTGTTACATTTCAGACTATACTTGTACAGATGCTGTTAAAACTGATGTGGCTTTCTGGAAGTATACATTATTCTCTGCTATTTAAAAGAAGATACAATAGCAATGGGCCTCTTCAGATCAAGCATTTATTTTAAAAAGCTTCTTCATTTTGTTAAGTTGTCTAGAACAATAATAAAGCAGTCTTTAAAAAATAAGTCTAATAATTTGAACATTCTATAGGCATTTATAGTTATTGACTTACCTCCTTGCATCCAGTTTCAGCAGTCTGATTTGCACAAGAAAATAAAATTCTGCCTCTGCCTCCCAGCAAGTTGCCTCCTTGCAGTTCTAGTTTCACTTTCATTTTAGCAGTGGGCCTGCCTGCAGCCTCTCAGCTGATGGTCTGGAGGCCGATAATCAGTTCCTTGTGCTACTCAGGCTCTGCACTGTTTGCTGCAAGGAGGTAAATTGCTGGGAGGCAGAGGCCAAAGGGGCTACATTCGGTGTATAAGACGCACCCAAGTTTTTACCCTCTTTTGGGGAGTAAAAAGATGCTACTCCTAGTTTCCTTCTTCTGTGCTTTTATAAAGGGATCTTTTAGACAAGATTCCTGGTTTTTTTCCTCTCCTCCCTGCGTACGTGCCTGCTTCATCTTTAGTTATGGCGGCTTCAGCCTAGTCTCCCAACCCACATTAGTATTCCTGCTTGTCGCTGCCAAATAAACAGAAAGGTTGGCCCTGCTTACATAGTTCTGCTGGCACAAGAGACATTAATTGTCCAAGATCAAACCGCATTCCCTTTATAATCCATCTGATTGAAACTGCTTTTGTTCTCATTGTGATCAAGGATAATGCAGGCATCTTGTAAACCCGTTGGTTCATAATTTATTTGTTTTTAAATTTATTGTTAACCTGTCTTTAATATTTTTTTTATAATAACTCAAGGCAGTGAACATACCTAATGCTCCTTTCTCCTCCTCTTTTCCCCCACAACAACAACCCTGTGAGGTGGCTTGGGCTGAGAGTGAGGGACCGACCCAAAGTCACCCAGCCATTCTTCATGCCTAAGGGTGGGACTAGAACTCCCAGTCTCCTGGCTTGGTATCTTAATCTAGGGGGTCTCCAACCTTGGCAACTTTAAGACTTGCGGACTTCCTGGCTGAGGAACTCTGGGAGTTGAAGTCCACAAGTCTTAAAGTTGCCAAGGTTGGAGACCCCTGGATTAATCACTGGACCAAGCTAGTCTAGTCTCATGGGAGAGAAAGCCCTGGAGGAGGAGAGATGGAGGAGATCACAAGGCCCCCTCTGCTCAATATCTCCACAACCCACCCCGTGGGTGGCCCTCCGCAGTTTGGACAGGAAGATAATCCTTCTTCCCTCCCTCCTCCATGCCAGAATGTTCTGGAATGGCAGTCCCCTTGTATTCAGCAGAGCAATGACCCAGCACAGGGACAGGTCATCTTTTGAAGTTAGAGTTGTTAAAGGTGTTAAACAGCATGAGATGAACAAACTCACAAAATGGATTCCTATAAGGAGCCACTTGTGGCAGTTAAGTCAACCTCCCAGAGTCTATTTCCTGCAAGTATAGGTAGACCTCAATTAATGACCAGTTGCTTAGCAACCAGTTCAAAGTTTTGGCGGAGCTCCCCAAAGTTACTTATAACCCAGTTCCACAATCGCATTTTGTACAATGGAAACCAGCTCACATTTACAGCCATTTGCAGTGTCTCGGGGTCATGTGACTGCAGTTTGGGGCATTTTTTGCTGATTTCCGGTGTTTACGTTTCCAACCAAAAATGCCCATTGAAGAAAATGGGTTCATTTAATGACCACAGCATTTGCTTAACAACCACAGCATTTCTTAACAACCACTACCAAAAAGTCATAAATTGGGTGCAGTCAAATGGTGACCCACTTAATGACTGCCACGAGTCCAGGCTCAATTCTGGTCATAAGTCAAGGACTAGCTATAAATATGATACTCATTTGCAGGATCCCAATTTTATAATAATAATAATAATAATAATAATAATAATAATAATAATAATAATAATAATAATAATAATAATAATAGTAATAATAATAATCTTGAAAGAAAGATACAGAATCACTGATCCTGGCTGCACAAGAACAGGCAATTCGCACAAATGCCAGA
>QLTV01001686.1:1616700-1632815 GCA_003457575.1 Thermophis baileyi | reverse complement strand
GCCATAAAGTCTAACTTCAGCAGGGAATGGTCTGACCATGACAAGGGAGATGTCACTATACTCCTTAAATTCAGATCATCTCTCCACTGCCCTGAGAGAAATACCAGGTCGAGTGTGTGTCCCCCCCTATGGGTCGGACCCTGAACTACTTGGGTCAGGTCCATGGTTGTCATGGAAGCCATGAACTCCTGACCTGCTTCCGAGGATTCGCTGAGGGACGGCAGATTAAAGTCCCCCAGGACCATAAGTCTGGGGAACTCCACTGCCAACCCGGCTACTGCCTCCTTTGTTTTATAATTCCACTCAGGTGGAAAAGAGAGAAAAAAGGGGGAAGGTGGAGTTTTTGGAAATTATAAATTATCTCGTTGGCTTCTGGGGGGAGGTTTCCTTAATCTTTGCTCACCTTATGGAGCAAGCATGTGGGGGAAATAGAATTGGGGTCGATTCGTCATTGCTCTCATTAGGCCCCTGGACGCCAGGCAGCCTCTGTAATCTATGATAGATCTCCAGGAGATTGAACAAAATACAGTAGATCCAGATCTTGTTTCCCCCCCCTCCTCTTGTTGAAAGGTATCTTTCCAGCATCAGATGTTGCATTCCCCGTGTCTCCACATTGCCCCAAAGGACCAGCATGTTTTTTATTACGGCTTGCCGTATCAGATTCATATCCATCCTTCCAGATGGAAAACATTTCAGCCATTTGATGTCGCAGCGATACAGATCTTCTTAAGGGGACGTTGGGGCAAGGGGAGCCAACGTGCTCGCCTTGTGTTGTGTGTGTGTGTGGCGGAAGAATCTGAACATACTGGTTGTCTTCCTTTGGAACTACACTGGTGGCTGCCAAGGGGGAAAAAATTCAGTAGCTCCTCGGCTGTTTTAGCCAACAGAGTTTCTTTGTTGTTTTGTTCTGCCTTCTTTGAACAAGATAGGAGGTAGAATGGCTTATGCAGTATAAACAGAGTTGGAAGGTCTGTGGAGATTTTAAGTCATCCAGGTCGTGGTTGTCCCAAAAGTGCTTTTCCAAGAAGCTTCTTGGATGGGAAGCAAAACGTCTTCAAGGAAAGAGAAAGTTGCTTTTTGAAAAGGAAATTTCTCCTTAGTTCCATGTTGCTTCTCTCCTTGATTACTTTCCATCCATATATGTACAATGGTGGCCATAACTTTGAGCTTAAAGACCAAAAGGAAATCTTTGAAGTAAAAAAAAAAAAAAAAAAGAAAAATCAAAGTCACAGAAGGATGGGCAGTTTAGAACTTGGAAGAAGGAACTTGGCTTTCTGTAGGGGAACTTAAAAGCTTACAAATATCTCAGCTCATATGAAGAGGCTCAGAGTTGGTACAGGTAGTCCTCAGCTTACAACCTGGCTAGGTCAGTTCTGCCACATTTTACGACCTGTTTTGCCACAGTTGTTAAGCTGGCAGTTGTTGAGTGAATTATGAGGTTGTTAAGCTAATCTGGCTCCCCCCATTGATGCTTCTCAGAAGCCGGCTGGAAAGGTTACAAATGGTGATCACATGACCCATGGACAGTGCAACCGTCATAAATACCTGCCAGTTGCCAAGCGCCCGAATTTTGATCATGTGACCAAAGGGATGCTGCAATGGCCGTTAAGTGTGAAAACCAGACATAAGTCACTTCTTCATTGCCGTTGTAACTTAGGAGGGTCACTAAACAAATGTTGTAAATAAAGGACTACCCGCAAACACTGTACAACAAGAATAAAAACATATAAAAAATTTAACTGAAGAGAATGCATACTTTCATTTATTCATTGTGAGCCACACACCTTATATTTCCTGCAGGAGCAAGAAGCTGCGAACTCCCCCCCCCCACCCAGTGTCTCCCCAAACAACAACCCTGTGAGTAGGCTGGATTGAGAAAGAATGACTGGCCCAGGGTCTTCCACAGATAAGGTGGGCTTTGGCATGGATCTCCCCAGTCTAAAGCCTTAACCACAATATCAGAATGGGCCTGGGGTTTAATTCTGTTACACAATGTTGATTGAGCTGCCTAGACTGCAGCGGCTGTTTCACAAGGATTTCTCTGCGAGGGAATTCCCCTCGCCACAAATTCATGGCCAAGGGCCAAATGGGACTTTTTGGACACATTTCTTTGGTTTGGGACACTTCCAGGGACACAGTTTTCACACGCTGCATCTTGCAATGGATACAGGTATTGCATGCAATAAGGGAAGCAAAAATAGAACTTGGTTGAAGTTAGGAAAGTCATTCAACAAGCAACTCAATGGCGCTGAACCAACAAGATGCCTCCAAAAGCCCAGGCCCTCCGTTTCTTGCACCTTATGAAGATCCATGGTGTGGTGTCATGGTTAGAGAGTTGGAAGCAGACTGCAAAGACCTGAGTTCAAATCCATGCCCACCTAATTAAACTCTCAGTTGGTGACTGTATTAGAGAGTACAGGTAATCCTTGATTTACAACCATTCACTTAGCAGTTTTGATCACCACATTACAAAAAAGATGTTGAGACTTTGGAAAAAGTGCAAAGAAGAGCAAGTAAGATGATTAAGGGCCTGGAGACAAAAACATAGGAGGAACGGTTGCAGGAATTGGGTACGGCCGGTCTAGAGAAAAGAAGGAGTAGGGGTGACATGAAAGCAGTATTTCAGTATTTGAGGGGCTGCCACAAAGAAGAGGAGGTCAAGCTATTTTCCAAAGCACCAGAAGGCAAGATAAGAAACAATGGATGAGAACTAATCAAGGAAAGAAGCAACTTGCAATTAAGGAAAAACTTCCTAACAGTGAGGACAATTAACCAGGGGAACAGCTTGCCTTCAGAAGTTGTGGTTGCTTCATCACTAGAGGTTTTTAAGAAAAGACTGGATAGCCACCTGTCTGGAATGATATAGCGTCTCCTACTTGAGCAGGGGGTTGGACTAGAAGACCTCCAAGGTCCCTTCCAGCTCTACTCTGATTGATTATTGATAAAAAAGAAAACTGTCCAAAGTTACACCACCACTGAAAAAGTGACTTATGGCCAGTCCCTATACTTAACAACTGCATGATTCACTTAACAACTTTGATGGTTTGCTTAACAACTGTGACCAAAAAAAGTCGTAAAACGGGGCAAAACTCACTTAACAACTGCCTTGCTCAGCAACAGAAATGTTGGGCTCAATTGTGGTCATTAGTTGAGGACTACTTGCCTGTACCTTTTCTGAGGTCAGGGGGCTTCTCTGAGTTGACCTTGAACATCTTTGCTGATTTATTCCCCCCCCCCTGCTTTTTTTCAGGGCACAGGCAGAAGTTGGAAGAACAAACGAAATTCCAAGATCGTTACGGAGAGCTGGAAAGGCTTCGGCACTCAATGAGAGTCACTCCGACGACGGCCAATTCTCGGGGGTCCCTGGGCGCCCCAGGGCACTTTGGTACACAAGCTCAGAGCCAGATTCAAGGTAAGAGCTTTGGTTACTTGTGAGGCGTCCGCAGAGTATGGTTTAAAAAGTCAAAATACGGCTGTGACAGTGTGATCAAAACTCTGCCTGTTTTTCATTTGCATTATGTAAAAAAATAAAATAAAAATCAGGTTGAGTTTCAATGACATCACTGTGGCTATCATTTTGATTTTGGGGGTCTTTGGTTCTCTCTGAGCTTGGTAGGTTTTCTTGCAGACATTTCATTGCCAAACTAGGTAACATCATCAGTGCATCACACGTTACCTACTTTGGTAATGAAACGTCTGCAAGAAAAGCTCAGAGAACACCAAACCCCCCACAGTTAACCCCTGAGTTGCAAATATTCTCCTCTTTTGATATTTTGACTTTTATTTAACCATAGTTAATGGACTTCCCTACCTCCTTAATAACCAGCAGCAACATTATTGGCAAAACTTTGGTCAAACAATAATTTAAACTAAACTCTTGCTTGAATAGCATCCAAATGCACGTTGGTTAACTGGCTTGAATCAACTGGAGTTTGCTGTCTCTATGGGCATTGCTGGGCAGCATTTGTTCTCTCTGATGTGGTACAGCATGCAGCTTGACACGATGGCTGGAGAATTCAAGGAGTTGAAGTCCACAAATTTTAAAGATGCCAAGATTAAGAAACACTGCTTTAAAATAGGTAATCCTCATTTAGCTACCATAATTGGGACTGGCCATTCCCGTTGTTAAGAGAAGCAGTAGCTAACTGAAACCACTGATCTGTGCTTATGATCTTACTTCAGCTTTACAGACCTGCAAAGATAATAAATGTGAGGACTTATCAGGTGCAAGAAGTTAGAAGCCAGGATAGAGTTCAAAAATACTATAAGTTTATTTCATGCTACCTATTCACAAGTTTCTGATCTAGTGATTGTCCACTAGTGAATTGGGGACAGATAAGAATCAATGAACTTTAAGGGTGTGTGTCTCTCTTAGGTGTCTTATGGGGAGTAGAGACTCCAAACGGAAGATGCATTTGACCCCACCCTTGAGCTCAGCCTGGTCATCTCCTAGAGGACCAGTCGCAAATTTACTTTTTTGTCACAGTTGTCAGTGCAAACAGTCTCTGTATGAGGCAGTCATAAAACGAGGACCACCTATAAAAGATAAACGACTTAAGGCCAAAAATGTGCAGAAGACAGAGGAAGAAGCTATGTTTTAAGTTAAGGTGTTTGTTCAGTTTGAAAAGTTTATGCTAGCATGGATCCAAATATACTCCCTTACTATGCATTTTCCTTCTCCTTCTGTCTCCACCCGCAGTGGTCTATTTGGGCAGCAAATGTTGCCAGATGCAAGGTTACATCGAAGCTGCAATAAAATTAAAAGCCCAACCAGATCCATTGTTGGATTTTTGTGGGTCATTTGTAGGGGGGAACAGAGTGGTGTCCTCTGTCAAGATTTGTGCAATGGAGGGGACCTCAGCATCCAGGATCCTCTCAGCAAAATGAGCTGGGTCGGTCTCAGATGTAGCAGAAATAGCTTATTCCATTTTGAAGAAAGCAGTTATGCTCTGGAAAAATGCTAGCAACATTTATACAATAATCAGCAACAGGTTTCAAAAGCCACGATTACAATTTCTTTAAACAATTAATTCAGTCATGTTGGTCTCAGCCTGGAAAGACCACACAACAATCTTGGTAGCTTTGCCTTTTTATGCTAAACCTATCTACAGCTTCATAGAAAAGTAAAAGAATATATATTTACTGTATGTGTTTTATCCTTCCTGGAGGAGAGTTAAACATGAGAGAAACCATGTAAAGAGAACATGTGTTTTAATAGATAATAGATAATAATAGAATTCTTTATTCTTTATACTGCGCGAGGTGGCGCAGTGGTTAGAGTGCAGCACTGCAGGCTACTTCAGCTGACTGCTAGCTGCAGTTCGGCGGTTCAAATCTCACCGGCTCAAGGTTGACTCAACCTTCCATCCTTCCGAGGTGGGTAAAATGAGGACCCAGATTGTTGGGGGCAATATGCTGACTCTGTGAACCGCTTAGAGAGGGCTGTGAAGCACTGTAAAGCGGTATATAAGTCTAAGTGCTATTTATTGGCCAAGTGTGATTGGACACACAAGGAATTTGTCTTTGGTGCGTATGCTCTCAGTGTACATAAAAAGACAAGATACATTCGTCAAGAATCATAAGGTACAACACTTAATGATAGTCATAGGGTACAAATAAGCAATCAAATCATACTAGGAAACAATCAATATAAATCGTAAGGATACAAGCAATAAGTTAGTCATACAGTCATAAGTGGGAGGAGATGGGTGATAGGAACGATGAGAAGATTAATAGTAATAGTAATGCAGACTTAGTGAATGGTTTGACAGTGACAATGACACCAGTGGTGGGTTGTAAATCATTTTGCCACCAGTTGGCACGCGTGCTCACGCACGCATGCGACGCTTCTGCGCATGCGCAGAAGCATCCCGGGTGGGTGGGCGGAGCCTCCCGCCACCAGCGCTACCAGTTCTAAGAACCGGTCTGAACCGGGAGCAACCCACCGCTGAATGACACCAGGAAAATCTGCAGGGTATGGTCAAAATATTCAAGTTGGAGGCCACAACGATGTGATCAAAGCTCCACTTGTTGTTGTTGTTGTTTTTTTGCCATGGGCACCATTTCGGTTTTTTCAATCATGCCCTGCAGACAATGGAGCAAGTGTTTCACTTATCTACAAGCTCTTTAAAGCAGCTGCATCTTTTCCAGAAATGCAGAATAGCTGCAGAGGACGTGCTTTTTCAAGAGGCAACTGGACTTTCTGGTTTTCCTTTGAAGACGTTTTGCTGCTCATCCAAGAATGAGAAGCACCGAAAATACACCACAAATTATTTTGGTGCATAGAACAGCCAAAGGAAACATGTGGTTTTGTCCTCTTCTTTTGTGGTATTGCATTCCCTCTCTTGTTTGGAAGTGGATAGGTGGTCATTGTGCATTCCTTTCTGCCAAAGTCACAGCCTGGATCTGGCTTTTGAAAAATTCTCCCTTCAGCTTCTAAAAGGGTTTTCCCCATCTGCTTAATTTGGCAGCTGCAAAAGAGTTTTCCAAAGGAAGCTGAGTATTACTGAAGGGAAAGTGACTTTTCTCTGAGGTTCAGAGTTTCCCCTTTCCAGAGAATGGATGGAGCCAAGATGATCTCCTTGCTTTCATTTTTCCTCTCCTTTGTATTTCTTCTTCAGTAGCCCGTTACTGTGCACAAGATTTTGAAAGCAGTCTTATTGCTATCTGAAATAAAAAAAAAATAAGACTATAGGAACCTTGGTGCTCTTGGAGCTTGGTTGATTTCTTGCAGGCATTTCATTACCCAACCAGGTAACATCTTCAAATGCTATTTTACCCAGTTGGGTAATCACATAAAACCTGTTGTTGGCTAAAGAGATAAAATTCGGGCCTACTTTAAAGCACAACAGTAGATTAAAACTCTTCTGCTTTAGTTCCCCCTCCCCCCCCCCAGTTCTCATTCCATTTGATGCACAAGAATTTGCAATGAAATTTCTTCCAAATTTCCAAATTTCAGTGAACTTCTCAAGGGCAGAATGTATTGCGTTGCCCTGATGTAATGCTAAGATGGCCAAGAATGCATGCGAAGATCTCATTTCATCACATGCCCATCTCTTGCGTCATCTGCAGCCTTCGTGGCTTCCCATACTTCTATTCCAACTTGCATCAAGAGGTGATGTGAGTTCTTTCAGATTGAGAAACAATACAGGTAGTCCTCGACTTACGACCAAAATTGAACCCAAATTTTCTGTCGTTAAGTGAGACATTTTCTAAGTGAGTTTTGCCCCATTTTATACGACCTTTCCTGCCTTGGTTGTTAAGTGAATCACTGCAGTTGATAAGTTAGTTACCCGGTTGTTAAGTGAATCTGGCTTCCCCATTGATGTTGCTTGTCAGGAGGTCACAAAAGGGGATCACATGACCTCCCCCTTATGACCGCAACTGTCATAAATATGGACCAGTTGCCAAGCATCCAAATTTTAATCACATGACTATGAGGATGCTGCAACGATTGTACGTGTGAAAAACGGTCATAAGTCATTTTTTTCAGGGATGTTGTAACTTTGAACAGTCACTAAATGAACTGTTGTAAGTTGAGGACTACCTGCAGGGGTGAAATCCAGCAGGTTCTGACAGGTTCTGGAAATTTCCGGTAGCGGAAATTTTGAGTACTTTGGAGAACCGGCAAATACCACCTCTGGCTGGCCTCAGAGTTGGGTGGGAATGGAGATTTTGCAATATCCTTCCCCCAGGAGTGGGGAGGGAATGGGGATTTTGCAGTATCCTTCCCCTGGAGTGGGGAGGGAATGGGGATTTTGCAGTATCCTTCCCCTGCCATGCCCACCAAGCCATGCCCACCAAGCCACACCCACAGAACTGGTAGTAAAAAAAAATTGGATTTCACCACTGACTACCTGTACTGAATGTTGCTATTAGGATGTAGAATAGAAAGCACCAGCAGTAGCACCGTCCACCTCCTCCAATAGCAAAGTCAATTCAGAAGCATAACTGAGAGAAATTTTAAATCAGTTCTCGAAATTCCTGAGCAAATGGTGGTATTAAAACAGAGCCTTCTGTCGTGGGGAAAAAAATACAGGTAGTTTTCGCTTAACAACAGTTCATTTAGCATTTGACTATCCAAAGTTACAACGATACTGGGAAAAGTGCCTTATGACTGGTCCTCGCACTTACAACCATTACAGCATCCCCATGATCACATGATCGCGATTCGGGTGCTTGGCAACCATCATGAATTTAAGATAGTCGCATCATCTCACGCTAATCTGATTGCCAATTGTGGTCTTCCCAGCTGGTTTCCACCAAAGTCAGTGGAGAAGCCTCAAGTTGCAATTGCATGGTGTCTTGTTTTACAACTGTGGAAGATTCTCTGAACAATGACAACCAAGACTGCTAAAACTTCTGTCACTAAGTAGGGTGGTCACGTGATGTTTTCCTTAATGTTCACTTTGCTTAGCAATGGAGTTGTCGGTCCCAACTAAGATTATTAAAGGAGGGCTACCTGTATTGTGAGAAGAGGCAGGGACAGCATTTAGCTTAAGAGCCAATGAGAACAACAAGAGTTCAACTGTTCTGTTTTGCTTGATGGATTCATATCCTATTTTTCCTCCAAGAACTTAAATGGCATTCCTAGCACTAATTTGTTTTTTCCTACAACAACTTTGCAAGGGTGGTTGAACTGACTCACCCTTGTGTTGAAACTCTGCTGAGGATAGATTTGAATGTAGGCCTTTCCAGTGTTAATCCAGCACCTTAACCACTCTGCTCTGCTGTTCTGTTACTTGGACTAAAATATTCAGGTCCATTTTCCAACCTTCTGTTAATTTGCAAGTTTTATTTTTCTCCCCCCACATCAAATGGCATTCTACAGCCAATGAATAGCCTGAGGCCTCATCCGGCAGAATTTTTGATTCTCCCTGTCTCATGTTTTTTTATTCCCTCTAAAGCCGTTATGTATTTCTGTGTTTCTGCAATCCTTGAGGTTGTCTCAAAAAAGATTCCTTCCCCCTTCAACATTGGGTTGTGCTGTTTAACTACGGCAAGCGTGACACTTGGAGAATTGTGTTTGCTAAGGGTATTCCTCAGCACGGGCAGCGCACAGATAAATAAACAGAAAGTCAGAACTAGCTTTAACACCGTATTTCGGTTCAACGGGTTTCCTTCCCTTGCCTTCCGCTAACGGAGTTGGGATTGCAACCCAACCCTGGGAGCTGAAGTGATAGACTGATGGCTTTAACTGCTGGGCCATTCATTGGAAATCTCCACTGGGTTATTGAGGAATTTGCAAGTTATTGTAAGAGTGCTGATTCTCAACATCCATTTCCCTCTTCCCTCCAGCTGCGAAGGAAGCTTCATTCCAGTTAGGGAGCCCTGCTGGTAAAACAGATTTCAAAAGTTGCCCTCTTGAAAATCAGCAGAGCTTCCCTTTAGTAGCTGCGCATCCTTCTTTTCATCACATTCTCTCCTTGAAAGCATCAGAAAGATGTTCTAGTGTAGGGGGTCTCCAAACTTGCCAACTTTAAGACTCGTGGACTTCAACTCCCAGAATCCCTAGCATGGCTGGCTGGGTAATTCTGGGAGTTGAAGTCCACGAGTCTTAAAAGTTGCTGGGTTTGGAGATCCCTGGCCTAGTGCAATCCCACTCCAAGCATAAAACCAGGAGAGCTGTTGGCCTTTCAAGAGTTCCTCTCCAATTTTCAGACCTATAAGCACATCTGGAATTTTGAATGCATGTTCGGAGGGCTGCGGTGATCAGGGTATGTTCATTTGCAAAAGGGCCACGGAGGCATGAATGCTCAGAAAAATAAAAAAAAAAGGCCCTTTGATACCCATGGCACCAGGTGGGGATCTAGACTTCACATCTGGCCAACAGATTGTGCAGGCAGGTAGACATAGGTCAGCTGATCACAGGTGCATAGGTCATTTGATTTCAGGTGCACAAATTATGCAGGTCACTTTACTTTCGATTTTAAATACTTTACAAAGGTTGGTCTGTGTAGGTAACAGGACAACAGAATTGAAAGAGACCTTAGAGGTCTTCTAGTACAACCCCCTGCACAAATAGGAAACCCTACACCACTTCAGACAAATGGTTGTCCAGTCTCTTCTTAAAAACCTCCAGTGTTGGAGCATTCACAACTTCTGGAGGCAAGTCGTTCCACTGATCAATTGTTCTCACTGTCAGGAAATTTCTCCTTAGTTCTAGGTTCATCCTCTCCTTGATTAGTTTCCATCCATTGCTTCTTGTCCTGCCTTCAAGTGCTTTGGAGAATAGGTTGACCCCCTCTTCTTTGTGGCAGCCCCTGAGATATTGGAACACTGGTAAATTAGTGTATGCACCATATGCACCAAGACAAATTCCTTGTGTGTCCAATCACACTTGGCCAATAAAAAATCTATTCTATTCTATTCTATTCTATTCTATTCTATTCTATTCTATTCTATTCTATTCTATTCTATTCCTATTCCTATTCCTATTCCTATTCCTATTCCTATTCCTATTCTACTCTGTTCTACTCTATTCTATTCTACTCTGCTCTGTTCTGTTCTGTTCTATTCTATTCTATTCTATTCTATTCTATTCTATTCTATTCTATTCCTATTCCTATTCCTATTCCTATTCCTATTCCTATTCCTATTCTACTCTGTTCTACTCTATTCTATTCTACTCTGCTCTGTTCTGTTCTGTTCTATTCTATTCTATTCTATTCTATTCTATTCTATTCTATTCTATTCTATTCTATTCTATTCTATTCTATTCTATTCTATTCTATTCTGCAAATCGGCAGTCTCCGCCTCTCTTTTGGTCTCCCTTCCTCTCTTTTTTGAATGATATATACACGTCCATCCTGATGACAACAATTCTTGATGACTATATGTGTTTACATAAAGGGGGAATCGGTGTTCTGAAGTAAGCAGGCATTATTTTAATTATTTCAAATGGGCAGCTTATGAGTCAAAGGCAATCAAATGCAATTTCGGGATATTAACTAAAATTTAGAGTATTTTCAGATGTGATGTTGTTGCTGTGATTATTTATAAAGTCTCTACAATGTTCTGAGTGCTGCGTGGATATTAAAAGATTAAGCTAATCCCTGCCCACAGGCTGACAATATAATAGACACAAAACAAAAATGGAAAGAAGCAGAAAAAGGAAAGGTCTTGAAAGACTTGTTGCTTGAGAGAGAGAGGGGAAAGAATCTTATCCTACTATACAAAGTGTTGCCTGTAATTTTTGTAAACACCCCGATTAAAAGCAATCTTTATTTATACAACAGGCTGATTAATCAGGTGAAATCTTTTTAAACGATTGTATTTAATCAATTGAAGATTGCATCTGGGGTGGGAGGTCAGATTTATCCTGGAGGAAGATTATAGAAAAAAGAGCGCAGGAGGGCTTGGGGGGGGGGGGGAACCAGAAGGAAAAGAAGAGGGAAAGTCAGCATAAACATTTACGCATGGGTGTTAAATCTCTTCTCCTGTTTATCCTGTCAGTCAATGTAACTTAGTCCAGAAAAGCAGACAGCTATTTTAGGAATGTATGAATGACTGGCTCTGATCTGCCTCATTGTCTCATAGATGAATATTGGGGGGCTTGCACAAATATTTCTATCTGAGAAAGGAGTGATGGAAGCTTATAAGGAATGCAGGTAATTTCCCTCTGGGAACCAAAGGGGGCTCCTAAAATATTGTCTTTGTTCTTTGATGCCAGTGAGGTTGCTTCTGCTTGCTCATGTGTGAGTCCAGTTGTGCGTCTTGGTTGTTGATCTAGAACTGCCAAACATGGAGGTCCATGGGCCAGATAACCCTTCTGCTATGATATTTCCAGTTGGTCAATTATGCATTGCCCAAATGTGTATGTTTGAATATATTGAACTCCAATACTAAAACATATCAAGAGCCTGTAATATAATAAACCATGGAAATTGCAGTGATGGTATACCCATAGAAGGGAATATTTGTAGCTCAGGGTTGAACTATGAAGTCCTTGGTGCTCTCTGAGCTTGGTGGTTTCCTTGCGGACGTTTCATTACCAAACTAGGCAACATCATCAGTGCACTGATGAAGTTACCTAGTCCAGGTAATGAAATGTCCGCAAGGAAACCACCAAGCTCAGAGAGCACCAAGGACCCCATAGCATACCCAATTTAACAATTCCCACAATTATTTTGGAAGCACCATCATGATATCTCATGGGTTGATATAGAGCATCTCTACAGTTGGTGGGGAGTAACCTCACCTGCTTATCTTTTGATATATAAATGTTTTGAAAGTGGCCTCATCCACTGTGACAACTATTTTGTCAATGGGAAAGCCCACAGCTCACAAAACTCTGGTGCCAATTTCCAGACCTTCTCACCAGCCGAAAATGTGGTCAACACAAACAAGATCTAGATTTTCTCCAAAGAAAAAGGCTGTTAGCCTTGATGACAGTAGGAATTCCTCTGAAGGCCATCGGTTGGGAGACTAGTGTGCTTCCTTGTCCAGTCAGTTGGTCACCTTGAGAACAGACTGCTAGACTGGGTAGGTCATGATCCAATCCAGCATAGGGCTGCTTGTGTTTTTATGAAATAAAATAATGGCAACCTTTTATTTAAAAAGGACGAAGCAGTTTGGAAAGCAGTGCAATGCAGAATTCCTGTTTGGTGCTGTTGAGAATGGGTAGCCCCCAGGGGTGAAATTCAGCAGGTTCTGGCAAGTTCTGGAGAACCGGTAGCGGAAATTTTGAGTAGTTTGGAGAACCGGCAAATACCACCTCTGGCTGGCCCCAGGAGTGGGGAGGGAATGGGGATTTTGCAGTATCCTTCCCCCAGGAGTGGGGAGGGAATGGGGATTTTGCAGTATCCTTCCCCTGCCATGCCCACCAAGCCAAGCCACGCTTACCAAGCCACACCCACAGAACCGGTAGGTAAAAAATTTTAATTTCACCCCTGGTTCCAGCCCTTGCTTATCAGTNGGCTGGCCCCAGGAGTGGGGAGGGAATGGGGATTTTGCAGTATCCTTCCCCCAGGAGTGGGGAGGGAATGGGGATTTTGCAGTATCCTTCCCCCAGGAGTGGGGAGGGAATGGGGATTTTGCAGTATCCTTCCCCCAGGAGTGGGGAGGGAATGGGGATTTTGCAGTATCCTTCCCCTGCCATGCCCACCAAGCCAAGCCACGCTTACCAAGCCACACCCACAGAACCGGTAGGTAAAAAATTTTAATTTCACCCCTGGTAGCCCCCAAAGCATTGGCATGATATTAGCCAGGGCAGTGACCTCTGGTTCAACATGCATTCTTCACTTCCCAGCTCCCTGATCCAAAGTGTTGCCATTTCCGTTGATAGATTGGGTCAAAAACGCAGCGTGTGCCGGTGCCATACTTGCTCTCACAATGGCTAAATTCTTACTTCTAAATGAGTGTATTCAGTTAAGGGCAGCAGCTGGTGCGATTTCCAGAAGAAAATAAACATTTCCTTCAAATATTTTGATTGGCAGCAAGACAAGCCAAATACTTGCCCTCCAAATTGCCAAGAAAGAAATACAGGAATGCGCAAAATCCAGAAATATAAATCGGGCCATAGTAAATTTTTCAGAAGGAAGCAATAAACGTCTGTGGCTTTTAAAAAAAAAACCTGTTATGATTGAACTGGTAGATTTTGCTCATGGTTTAGCTTGGGTTAGGAGAATGGGGCAGGATGGAAGAGAGATGGTCATCTCCAGCTGCAAATGGAATGAAAAACCAGAAAAATAGTAGCTGCAAAGAGATTTTACCCTTCAGGTAAGATCCACCCTGAAGAATGAAAAAGCGGCTTCAGGCAATATATCATAACAGATCATAACAGAGTTGGAAGGGATCTTGGAGGTCTTCTAGTCCAACCCCCTGTTCAAGCAGGAAACCCTGTACCATTTTAGACAAATCGTCCAATCCCTTCTTAAAAGCCTCTGGTGTTGGAGCACCCACAACTTCTGAAGGCAAGTTGTTCCACTGGTTAATTATTCTCACTGTCAGGAAATGTCTCCTTAGTTCTAGGTTGCTTGTCTCCTTGATTAGTTTCCATCCATGGCTTCTTGTCTTGCCTCCTGGTGCTTTTGAAAATAGGTTGACCCCCTCTTCTTTCTGGCAGCCTCTTGAATATTGGAACCCTGCTAGCATGTCACCCCTCGTTCTTCTTTTCACTAGACTGGCCATAGCCAGTTCCTGCAACCGTGCTTCGTATGTTTTTAAGATTTAAGCCACCCTCTGAAAAGGACCATGTCAATCTGGATGTCGTCCCTGAAATGGGTTGCATCTTTCCCGCCTTGCATTGGTCGTCTTAGAGGTATCTGGTTGGCCACAGAGAGACAAAAAACAATGAACTGGACAGGACAGCTATGAAAAGATTTTATTTGGAGATTTCATGCTCTAAAGCAATCCATTCAACTCTCTGGATCAAACCAGCTTTTCAATTTGGACCAACCATTGAGAGCAAATCACACTATCGGACGTCTCTGAGTTGGTCAGAGTACTCGGATGGAGTTTGGCTGATGCGGGAAATTGATTTGAAAATTGATTTACGAAATAAAATCAGTCCCATAGTTTGATCTGATCGTTGTTCCATACTAAATCGTTGGCTTGAAAACAGATGAGAGTCCACTCCCACATAACTCTACCCCAAATTGGGGTCCAGTTTATCAGGTGCTGGAAAAGTTTAGTTTCTGTCAAACTCTCCTTTTCGATGTAACAATAGAGGAAAGCTATTAAAATGCAGAGGAAATATATTAACTGAATTTAATGTAAGTCATAGTCAAATGAAAATAAAACCCAGCTTTTTGTAGTTCTGCCCTGTTCAGACTTCCAGTTTTGCCCACTTTTGCCCAGGCTCACTTCTAGTCCTCCTTTCAAAGTCTGGAATAACTTCATGCCTGAAAGAGTTGGGTCCTTCTAATGAAAGCATTAAGCCTAGGCCAGTGTTGGCGAACCTTTTCGGTACCGAGTGCCGAAACGGGAGCGCCGGAAACCGGAAGAGCAGCTCCACGGCGCACACGTGCGGGATCACCAGAAACCGGAAGAGCAGCTCCCCGGCGCACACGCGCGGGAGCACCAGAAACCGGAAGAGCAGTTCCCCCAGTGCACACATGCACATTCCCCCTGGTCTTCCGGTTTCTGGCGCACATGCGTGCATGAAGACCAGCTGGCCGGCGCACATGCGCACGCCAGAGACCAGAAGCTCAGTTTCCCGGCACGCGCATGCGCACCAGGGAGCTGCTCTTCTGGTTTCCGGCACTCCCGCGCGTGCAAAGACCAGCTGGTCGAAACCCGGAAGAGCAACGGCCGCAGGCTGGCGTGCCCGGAGAGATGGCTCTGCGTGCCACTTCCGGCACGTGTGCCATAGGTTCGCCCTCACGGGCCTAGGCCAAAGGCTCTTTTTGTGACTTTCCATACAGGCAGTCCTTGATTTACAACCATTCATTTAGTGATCATTCGAAGATACAACAGCACTGGAAAAAAGTGACTTATGACTGTTTTTCACACGTATGACTCTTGCAGCTTGGCAACTGGCTCATATTTATGACCATTGCATTAACAATGTCCTGGATTCATGTGATCAACTTTGGCCACCTTCTGACAAGCAAAGTCAATGAGGAAGCCAGATTCACAACAACTGTGTTACTAACTTGACACCTGCAGTGATTCACTTAACAACTGGGACAAGAGAGGTCATAAAATAGGGCAAAACTCACTTAACAACTGTCTCGCTTAGCAACAGAAATATTGGGTTCTTTTGTGGTCGTAAGTCAAGGACTACCTGTACTATATTTAGTAAACCTCTGCTAACCCAAACCCCATTTCAATATAGAAAGGGCTACTCCTGCCATAATTATAGTGCAGAGAGAGAGAGAGAAATGCATCTTTCCCCATTAATGGCTTATAACACCTTCATAACATCACCAAACCAGGGGTGAAATTCAAAATTTTTCCCTACCGGTTCTGTGGGCGTGGCTTGATGGGCATGGCAGGGGAAGGATACTGCAAAATCCCCATTCCCTCCCCACTCCTGGGGGAAGGATATTGCAAAATCTCCATTCCCACCCCACTCCAGGGGAAGGATACTGCAAAATCCCCATTCCCTCCCCACTCCAGGGGAAGGATACTGCAAAATCCCCATTCCCTCCCCACTCCAGGGGAAGGATACT
>QLTV01001686.1:1593048-1614047 GCA_003457575.1 Thermophis baileyi | reverse complement strand
CTACTCTTAGTGCCTTTTTGGCAATGTTGTTACAGTGGGCTTTGGCACTTAGATCATTAGATATGAGTACTCCAAGATCCTTGACAGAATGAGGGTCGTCTACAAGGTTGTGTCTTCCAAGCTTGCATTTGTGTTCTGATTGTGCTGCATAAATGGTAATTTCTCCAAATGTTCTATAGAAAGAAAAAAGGTTCTCCAGAGAGAGGGAGGGAGGGAGGGAGAGAGGGAGAGAGGGGGGGGAGATGAGGTTATACTATATGTTTGGTATAACCTCAGACACAAATAACACACACACACACACACACACACACACATGTATGTTGTGATATATCGTGATGAGATGGCTCAGCAGTTAAGATGGCAGGCTTGTCAACCCTTATATATATGGGTTCACAACCCCACGCAATGGAGTGAGCTCCTGTTCCTTGCCCCAGCTCCTGCCAACCTAGCAGTTCAAAAGCATGCAAATGCGAGTAGATAAATAGGTACCACTCTGGTGGGAAAGTAACTGCACCCCATGACGTCATGCTTCGCCACATGACCGCAGAAATGTCTTCGGAGAGCGCTGGCTTGAAACGGAGATGAGCACTGCCCCCTATAATCAGGGGTGGGCTGCTGGGAGTTTGCAGGGGTTCGGGAGAACCTCTAGCTAAGATTCTGTGCAGTTCGGAGAACCTCCAAATCCCACTCCTGCCTGGCCCCGCCCACCCTGCCCCTCCCCTACCAGAAGTCCCCACGCAGCCCGTTTTGGATGCAGGTAAGTGCAGGGCGTGCGCGGAGGCTCGGGAGGGTGAAAAACAGGCCTACCGGAAGTTCGGGAAGGCTGGAAACGGGCTCGTTTCCAGCCTCCAGGGGGCCTCCGGAGCCTGGGGAGGCCGTTTTCACCCTCCTGGAGGCTCGAGGAAAGCCTCTGGAGCCCGGGGAGGGCAAAACCGCCCCCCCCGCCATGGTGCAGGAGGCTGACTAGGCCACGCCCACCATGGCCACGCCCACCCAGCAACCGGGCAGAGAACCCCTTGCTAAAATTTTTGAAGCCCACCCCTGCCTATAATCGGTAACAATCCTTTTATACTGATATTCCCTGCAGTGAAACTAACATCTTCTACAGTAGCCCTCGACTTATAACCACAATTGAGACCAGAACTTTCATCAGTAAATGAGGCAGTTGTTAAGCGAGTCATGTTCAATTTTACAACCTTCTTTGCCGTGGTCATTAAGTGAATCACATGCTTGTTAAGCAAATCTGGCTTCTCCCATCGTCACTGAAGGGTGTATGGAACAATAGCCCTTACTTTTGGGAGGAATTGTTTCAAGCCCATCCACTTTAATGACAACCTTCCCTAGAATTTGGCTCTAAAGGGTTGCCATCCCTATTATAAACATCATGACATAAATATTAACCAACCATATTTAGATGTCTTCTTTGATGGGTCCTATGAAGCCATCTCTTATAGGAAAGAGTTATCTATGGGGGAAGGAGGGCAGGAATGTCAACAAAATCGGGGTGGGTGGGGGTTTGCCACAAATGTCGATTCAAATCCTTTTTTTTACATATAGTGGGGGGGTCTACATGTGAAGGAGCTGGGAAAAGAGGAATAGAAGCATGTGCGTGTCGTGCTGGACAAAGCATATTAAAATATTCATGACCCTCCTTTCTAATTCTGAAATGTTGGCAGATATGACAAAACCAAGCAAATTTTTCCATTTGTGCAAGATTTTGGGCCCCGTTGCATTCTCCTTTTACAGCATATGTACTTCTGTCTCTCTCTCTCTCTCTCTCTCTCATTCTCTCTCTCCCTTTCCCTTTTCTTTCCCCCCTTCCTTTAAAACCATCTTAAAAATGAAACCGAACAAAATGGTGATAACAATAGCAACAGCACTTAGACGTATATACTGCCCCATAGTGCTTTACAGCCCACTCTGAGCAGTTTACAATGTCAGCATATTGCTGGCCTTGGAAGGATGGCAAGCTGAACCAAACATGGTCAGGATTGAACTCCTGGCTGTGGGCAGAGTTTTAGACAGCGATGCAGGTGGTCCTTGACTTACGACCACAATTGAGCCCAAAATTTCTGTTGCTAAGCGAGACAGTTGCTAAGTGAATTTTGCCCCATTTTATGACCTTTCTTGCCACAGTTGTTAAGCGAATCAGTGCAGTTCTTAAGTTAGCAACACGGTCGTTAAGTGAATCCGGCTTCCCCATGGACTTTGCTTGTCAGAAGGTCGCAAAAGGGGATCACGTGACCCCAGATCACTGCAGCCGTCATAAATACGAGCCAGTTGCCAAGCATCTGAATTTTGATCACAAGACCACAGGGATGCTGCAACAGTCATAAGTATGAAAAATGGTCATAAGTCACTTTTTTAAGTGCTTTTCTGGCTTTACAGGCCTGCAATGATAATTTTGTGAAGTTAAAATGTAATGGAGGAAGGTTTTTTTCTACCTTTCTCCTTTGCACTCTCTCTCAGACTCCCAATTCTCAGCCAGCAGCTCTACCCCCAGCTTCTGTGATGTTAAAATGTAATGTAAAAAGGATGTGGAGACTCTAGAAAGAGTGCAGAGAAGAGCAACAAAGATGATTAGGGGACTAGAGGCTAAAACATATGAAGAACGGTTGCAGGAACTGGGTATGTCTAGTTTGATGAAAAGAAGGATTAGGGGAGACATGATAGCAGGATTCCAATATTCAAGGGGCTGCCAGAAAGGAGAGGGAGTCAAGCTATTCTCCAAAGCACCAGAAGTCAACACAAGAAACAATGGATGGAAAGTAATCAAGGAGAGAAGCAACTTAGAACTAAGGAGAAATTTCCTCACAGTGAGAACACTTAATCAGTTGAACAACTTGCCTCCAGAAATTGTGAATGCTCCAACACTGGAAGTTTTTAAGAAGATGTTGGATAACCATTTGTCTGAAATGGTGTAGGGTTTCCTGCCTAAGCAGGGGGTTGGACTAGAAGACCTCCAAGGTCCCTTCCAACTCTGTTATTCTATTCTATTCTATAACAAATGTGAGTAGAAATTTTTCACAAGCAACGAAATAAAACAAACAAGGCTACGCTCTAACTTGTAAATTACTTTGGCCATTCTGAGAAGGAGACCTGCTTGGAGCCCCCCTTTCCTTTTCTATTTTTTTTTAAACCCATAGAGGAGAGAGGTGTACTTTTGGCATTTTGCATAACTCGCCTCTCTTTGTTTTGTTATTCATCGCAAGCTGCTAGTAATTAGCGCATTTCCACTGTTGCTTTTATATTCTCAATGGGCAGCCCTTTGCCAAGCCTGGCAAGTTCCGACCCATAAAATCTGGCCTCTCCAGAAACTTTTTTGGGAATGCATTAGAGAGGACGAGAAAATGGGGAAATGTGCCCTAAGCACTGAGCTTTTCGTTTGAATTTCCTCTTTGTGGAATATTATTTATGGCCATGTGAAACATAATGAAGGGAGGTGAGCCCTCCCTCTGCTGCATTCGAGTGGCTGGGTAGCGCATGGCGCCTGCCTGCCGTTTATCTCAAGATATTCATCTTCTGAAGTTCTCACAGCCAGTGTCGCCTAGAATACGTTGGCATGATCCAGCGAGAACATGAATGAATCAGCGCAAACTCTCAGGCACGCTTTGGGCTGGAGCAGGACAGAAGAGACAAGAGAGCAGAGTGGGTGACAAGTAGGTGTGCAGCAAAGATGGGCAGCTTAGCTAGAAAACTATCTGAAACTGCTGCTGCTACTACAGGGAAAGAATGTTTTCAGGGGATATGGAAAACGAAAATTATACCATCGGCTGGGATCCAGGTGAAGGGTTGCCCGTGTACCTGAGATAAGAAGCAATGCTTTTTTTTTTTTTTGCCTCTGAGGAAAATAATTGTTGGAACGTGTTGGGCGCAACACATTAAGATTTTCTTCCCAAGCCTCCATTTGAGATCTAATTTTCGTTTCATTTTTGCTTTAAAATTTGTTTAAATTAAGACCCAAGGGCCAAACAAGAAGTAATTCCATAGCTGGATTTCCAAATGTCTCCAAATAATTGGTTAGATCTCATTTGCTGCCTTACCGTAGAAGAGAAAGAAGAAAGGGGAAAAAATGGGTTAAGGTTTAAGGAAGAGTCTGTAATAGAATGGTAGAACGTGTAGAAAATCTTTGATTTGGTTCCAAGCATCTCCAATGGCAGACAAAAAATCAAAACAAAACATCTTGGATCTGGATTATTTATTTCCTAGCTTACTTAAGATATTTGTTTTACATGGAAATATTGGAAAATTCCTTGTGTCTAGTCAGAGAATTGGTCTGCAGACTTTAATATCTACCTGGAAGGGCCTGGTATTAATGACGTAAAGTGATGAACAGGGTTGAAACTCCCAGTATAATTTATAAAACCACTCCAGATCATAGATTGATTTGAAAAATTGCAATGACAATGGTGGAACTAGAGAAAAAGCAAAATCAAGAGAAGAAGAAAACCATTTCAGTTGCATTTTACAGGTCCCTTGAGTGATTCAACCTTCAGCCTAGATGGGAAGGATTTTCAGAATTTACTTGGATAAATTTGGAGGAACCAGCCACCCATTATCCCCATCCACAAAAGTATTCACAAAACCTGAAAAGCCCTTTGGGATTCATTATTACAAGCACAGGTAGTCCTCGACTTGAGCCCAAAATTTCTGTTGCTAAGTGAGACATTTGTTAAGTGAGTTTTTGCCCCATTTTACGAACTTTCTTGCCACGGTTGTTAAGCGAATCATGGCAGTTGTTAAATTAGCAACACGGTTGTTAAGTGAATCTGGATTCCTTTGCTTCTCAGAAGGTTGCAAAAGGTGATCCCCTGGATACTGCAACTGTCATAAATATGAATCACTTGCCAAGCTTCTGGATTTTGGTCATGTGACCATGTGGATGCTGTAATGGTTGTAACTGTGAAAAATGGTCATAAGTCACTTTTTTCAGTGATGTAACTCTGAGTGGTCACTAAGTGACTTACAACCATTCATTTAGTGACTGTTCAAAATTACAACAGCACTGAAAAAAGTGACCTACAGCTGGTCCTTGCACTTACAACTACCGTATTACAGCGTTCCCATGGTCACATGATCAAAATCCAGTTGCTTGGCAACCAGCATGTATTCCCCATGGCTGCAGCATCCTGGGGTCACGTGATCATTATTTGCGACCCGCCCTAGTTGGCTTCAACATTCAAAGTCGATGGGGGAAATCTGGATTTGGTTAACAACAATACAATTCACTTAACAATTGCGATAATTCACTTTAACAACCGTGACCAAAAACAGGTCATAAAATCAGATGTGATTCACTTAACAACCATCTTGCTTAGCAAGGGAAATGCTGGTTCCAACTGTAAGTTGGGGCTTACCTGTAATTGAAATTAAACAGGATGGCCTGACCTCACCATCTTCTCGGCTGAAGTAGGTAAAACACAGTTGCATCCTCAGAGTGAGTTAAACCCGCTGGGTTGTTGTTGTTTTTTTCCAGACGAGGCTCCATCCGCCATCTTGCTAGTTTTCACCCACCCATCCTACAGATGCCAGCACTTCTGGCGCTCCTGCAGATTTGGGAAGAAATGCCAAAATTAGTCAAGCTGTTTCTCCTCTCAGCATTGTTCAGAAGAAAGAGACTTCGTTTTCCTCATTCATTTTTCCTTTTTCTCTGAGTTAGAAAAACAACAACCCCTTTACCCTAGAAATAACATGACGTACACTAAGCAATCTTTGAACTGGGTGTTTATCACCTCTCCGTCCCTCAAGCTTTTCTCAGTACAAACAGACCTCCCAGACCTGCCGGGGTCTCTCCAGACTTCCTCCATGTCGCCCGCTTTGTGTGTGCCAAAGCAGATGGGCTGGTGAGCTTTAGGACTCGCTGCTGTGTTGTCTGTGTGCAGCCCTGGAGAACAGCTAAACAGTTTTGTTCCTGGTTTATAATTGGACTGGCAGAAATCTGGGGGAGACCGTTAACCTACTGCAGCAAATCCTCCACCCCACAGTGTTGTTCCTTGTTCCCTGAAACAGATGCAATTGTTGCGGCCTGCCAGCGGCCAGCAGAGCTGGCAGCAGATTCAGACAGTGAGGAGGTTGGGGAGGAACATGGACCAGTCCTGGAGTCTGGGGAAGGCTCTGACGAGTGCTCTGCGTCAGAGGCAGAGATGGGGCCAGGGCAGTCTGACAGTTATCAGTTGCCTTTGGAGTCAGACATCAGTGAGGCAGACGAACGGCTGGAGCCTGTTCCCAGTGTGCGCATGCGCAGAATTGCCAGACGAAGGGAGCAGCTAAGGAACAAGAGTCGACTTGGGAGTAAGGCCACAGGTGGACGATGAATGGCCCCTCCCATAGGGAATAAAGAGGAGCGAAGGGGAGGGGTGTTTGCAGGAGGGTGTGAAAGATATCGGCCTGGCCACTCTCCAAGCCTGATAAAGGTCGGTAATTGTGAACTATCTTGAAAGACTGTGGGAGAGGAAAGACTTTGCTGGAGAGGAATTCACTGTAAATTAAATAAAAGGGGTTTATCGGGACGAGGACTCGGCTTCATGCTGCTGGGGAAGCCTAGGTCAGAACAGCAATTTGCTGCAAAAGAAATCCCAAATAACGGCTTCTCCTATTCTCTCTCCCCTTCTCTCTTTCCAAAATTAGGTACCTCTGAACTCAGCCCGTTCTCCGACCCACGGCAGTTTGACCGGTCCTTCTCTGCTCTACCAGGCCTCACTGAGACCCGGTTTCCAGACCCAAGAATGCATTACCCTGGTGCCATGCCTGCAGCCTTCCCTTACACAGCGACACCATCCGCCACAGGAATCGGTGGCCTCAGTATGACCAGCATGCCAACGGCCACTAGGTTCCACCACACCTACCTTCCCCCACCGTACCCCAGCTCCACCCAAAACCAGAGTGGACCCTTCCAGACCAATCCCTCCCCTTACCACTTGTACTATGGTGCCTCCTCCGGGTCATACCAGTTCTCCATGGTGGCAGGAGGAGAGCGCTCACCAACCCGGATGCTGCCATCTTGTCCGAGTGCCACAGCAGGAAACAACTTGATCAACCCCAGTCTCACCAGTCAGGCTGATGGCGTGGAAGCAGACGGTAGCCATAGTAACTCACCGACAACCATGTCAACAACCGGGAGGATGGACGAAGCTGTCTGGAGGCCATATTGAAAAAGCACTGAAGGCCAAGGCATGTTCTTCACAAATTGGTGGTTCAAAGGAGAAAAGAACCAAAAAGAGCTGCAACTGGCGATCCTGTCCACTCCGTCCCCAAAGTGGCCTTGGCATCCCAAATGAGATCGTTCTTGTCCAAAACATAAGATAATAAGAAATGAAACAAGCACAGGAAGGCTAGAGATAGCATGAATTTGGATACATTTCAAAACAAATCTTCATAGGCTCTTCTTGACAAATGGTCTTCGGCAGCCTTTCCCCAACTTGGGACATCCAGATGGATTGGGACTACTTGGAGTTGTTACCTGCAAACACCTTGGTGGCTCTCGGCCACGAAATTCTGCCTGTTGCGTCCAGAACAGGCAAAAGAATGGGTAGAAAAGAAATACTCTACTCGGTTGTAGCAAAATGGCCAAACACAAAAAGCTCTGGTTTAGCCTTTCCAACTTGGTGTCTCCCACATAGATAATACCTTCCAGTATCCCCAGCCATCTTGGAGATTATGGGAGGTGTAATCCAAGCACATCTAGAGAGCACCTGGTTAGAGAAGGTTGTCCTTAGCAATCATCTCAAAGGCCAAGCAGTGTTTCATATGAATGGATGGATGGATGGATGGATGGATGCATGCATGCATGATGGATCAAAGGTTCTTGATATTAGTCCCTCGAATAATGGAGCTGATGATAGAGGTCTGTGAATCCAGGTCAGACTGGAGTTAGGATCAGAATGTTTCCCTGTTTTGCACTGCACCCACTTTCTCCTATCTAAGAGGACGTAAGAGCAAAAAGATCAGGGCAGGAGACAAAGTTTGGTGGCAGAATGGGAATCCAACGGATCCTATCCCCAGGACATGTGAAAAGATTCTGCTATCTCAGTCCCATGAAAAAATATACAACTGTGATTTCCTTCCCTGGGACTTGGGTCAGAATTCTCTTTCTGAATTTGAGCTGAAGCATTTTGGATGTCCCACTTTTTCCCATTAAGATGTTGAGGTGGCTTTTTAAACCCTCATTCTGATATCCCCAGGTAAAGATGGCCAGATGAGAAGTCATGAGCAGACAAAGGGACAATCTCCCTGTCAGGACCCAACAAGCTGGAATGGCCATCTGTCCCAGAGACGGAGAATGGATCCATTCTTTCCCTCTCTCTCTAGCTACTTATGAATTTGTGACCCATTGGTAGGTGCTTCTCCAACCACAGGCATAAATCTGCTTCTTGCTGAGAAAGTAAATCTCATCCAGCTGAGATAAGTATTAGGGGGACTCCAAATGTCAGCCTCTTCCACAAAAGACCTTGGGTAGCCAAGATCTGCCCAGCAGGGAGAAGGCTAGCTAGAACCCTTTCCTGTCCTATCAAAGCTGCTCTGAAGGAGGAAAACAAATCTTCTACTCACTCAGTCGCGGGTTCACACAACCAACTTAAACAGGTAACTTACAAACCTAGCAGCTTCAAATTTCACAGTGCAGAGAGCTGGAATATTGTAATCTTGGGTTTGGGGGGGGGGGGGTTGCATGCACAGCTTCACCTGTTGGGTGAACACAACCCATTGGGTTAATTTGTTCAGTGAATGTGTAAATCCAGAAATTAGTTGGTTCTGAAATCAAAGTGAGTGTGCCTGCATGATTTTTTTGGGCTGCTCCTTTTAGTCTGTAAAGGATGTAGATGTTTTGATCTACTTCCTTGTGGTTAGGAATCTAAATTGGCCCGAGTATCTTGATCAGGCAGAAAAGTTCCCTGTCACTTTTGTAACACTGGGCCCTTTCAAACCAACGGCACATGGATGACTAGCAGTTTAGGAGGAGAAGATACGTTTTGATTGTTCCAAGTCCAGCCCTTTGTCTTCTCCACATAAGGCCATCTAGATGGTATCCCAATAACAGTGAGAAAATAAGAAAAATTACCTATTTACAGGTAATCCTCCACTTCTAACAGTTCATTTGGCGACCATTCAGTTACCGTTCCACTTATGACCATTACAACATCCTCATGGTCATGTGATTTACATTCGGATGCTTGGCAACTGGTTCATATTTATGATGGTTGCAGTGTCCTGGGGGTGTGAGTGTCACGTGATCCCCTTTTGCGACCTTCTGACAAGCAAAGTCAATGGGGAAGACCGATTCACTTAACAACCATGTTACTAATTTAATAACTGCAGTGATTCGCTTAACAGATGTGGCAAGAAAAGCCGTAAAATGGGGCAAAAACTCACTTAACAAATGTCTCACTTAGCAACATAAATTCTGGGCTCAATTGTGGTCATAAGTCGAGGACTACCTGTATATGCTGTTTTTGCCCAAACGCTGAATCATAGTGTCTTAAAGTTGGAAGTGGGATAGTCTAACCCCAGCTTAGTGCAGAACCCATGAGGCCGTCTGTGAAGACAACCATCGAGGTACTGTTTGAAAGCCTCTAGCAAAGGAGATCTCACTCCGTTGAAGTTCTCCTGCTTAAAAACTAGCTGCCTTTCCACCAAAGTTGCGTTAGTGTTCATCTTGATTAGGGGTTTTGTGGCTGTGTGAATCCAGGTCATCTGGTGAATGTATGGTTTTGGTCCAAGAAAACGTTTTAATTCAGGAACCAAGCTGAGCACGTCGGATGAGTCATTAATGATCACCATCAGAGCAGACAGAAGCTTAGATAACAAGGCCTCAGTTGATGCAAAACGGCTTTGCCTATAAGTGAACAGAGCTAAACAAGGACGGGATTTCTGGCTGGGTTGTAGCTTTTTGCACTTACTCAAGCGAGAACAGCCCTCTAGTTTTTGATTGTGGAAGGAAGTTTTTGGTGCTGCTAACCAAGTGTCCCATTGTCCACATCCCTACTCCTGACTCCTTCAGTGGGTACAAGCAATGATGGCTAGTCTCCACCAGTTCTAATGAGATGGAGGCAGGGCTAAAAAAAGCAGTCTCATTTCCAAGACCTTTTTCTGTCTCACAGACATCAGGATACCGTATGCAACCAAAGGAAAAGATAACACTTGGTAACCTCGCCCAGATGCTTTTACTCATGCCAGGAGAAAAGCCCCTTTTGGCATTCTGCTGACATTCACACACTGCAGCTCAGACCCAAATTTAGTCCTTTCATGAATTAGGACCATAGTTTGACCAGGTAGTTATCTAAGACCCCAAGTTCAGCATCTTGTCCAGAGACTAAGCCAGGCAAGGCATTTCCTGCAGAAGGCTATTCTTGGCACCCCGGCTATATTAGTTGTGTGAGTAAATATTTGGCTCGTTCTCTTTTTAAAAGAGGCATGTAGGTATGGATCCTTGGAGGGTGTTCAGAGAGCTTTTGCTACTGTTTAGCCAGTGCAATGTCTGTAGCTCATCCCATCGCCACATCTTACACAGCTCAAAAAGGAAATATCGCTTACACACACACACACACACACAGAGAGAGAGAGAGAGAGAGAGAGAGAGAGAGAGAGAGAGAGAGAGAGAGAGAGCACGGAGTTCTTGGGTGGGAGAGGAAGACAGGAAATACTTGGCTGGTTTTTTGTTTTTTTTTAATCCTAGCGCACCACCCAAAATTAATCTCTAGCTTTGGTCATGATTTAAATAAACCTGCTCAGTTCTTCCTTACTGTTGTTTTCAGTCTAATAAAAAAAAAAAAACCGGTGTGTTTTGCCTAAGGTTGGAGTCAGAATCTGAGTAACAACTAGATTGTACTCTTTTTTTTTTTATAAAAAAAAAAGGAGGAGGGGGGAGAATCAGGTATTACATATTTGTCCTTAGGTGTAACCTTAAACCTGCATGACACCAAATAACCTTTATTAAGCTGAGCTTCCTCTGGATTTTGCAGTCTGAAGCCCTCCAAGTGTTTAATTGGTAAACTACCAAAATTCTGAGCCAGAATCCCTTTAGGTAAAAATTATGAGGATCGAGTTCTGCAGATCTAAAGGGTGCCAGGTGGTCAAGGTGATCCTATGGCAGTGATGGTGAACCTTTTTTTGCTCGGGTGCCAAAAGGGTGTGTGCATGCACAATAGTGCGCGCGCGAGCGCCCACACCCATAATGCAATGCCCTCCCCCCACGCATGCACGCACAACCCCCCCTGCGCTGCCCCCCTGCGCATGCGCACAGGCCTCACTGAACTTCAGCGCGCTGGCCAGCTGATTTTCGGTCTTCCGGAGGGCGGGGGAGGCCGTTTTCGCCCTCCCCAGGCTTCAGGAAAGCCTCCTGAAGCCTGGGGAGGGCAAAAAACGGCCCAACGGGCCTACCGGAAGTTCATTTCCGAACTTCCGGTAGGCCCATTGGGTCTGTTTTTCGCCATCCACAGGCTCCGGAGGCTTTCCTGAAGCCTGGGGAGGGCGAAAATGGCCTCCCCCGCCCTCCGGAAGACCGAAAATCAGCTGGCCAGCGCGCTGGAGCTGACATAGGGCAACACCTCGCGTGCCCTCAGATATGGCTCCGCGTGCCACCTGTGGCATGCGTGCCATAGGTTCGCCATCACGGTCCTATGGGATCTGCAGATAGCAGACCTGTGACAAAAATTGGCAAGTGTGTCACATCTGAATTCCCCGTTTTAGCCTTGAAACAACCGTGACTGAATCTTTCAAAATCGTTTTGGGTCCTTCATTCACATCCATATCTGAGAGCTTGTTTTGAACACCCAGGACACTGAAAAGATTCTCCTAGATCTGGTCCTCTCCTTTGCTTTAACTGAGATTCATAGTTTATCTAAGACAGTCTTTCTCAACTTTAGCAACAGATCGCTGGCTGGAAAATTCTGGGAGTTGAAGTCCATTCATGCTGGCTGGGGAATTCTGGGAGTTGAAGTCCATCTTTGCTGACTGGGGAATTCTGGGAGTTGAAGTTCATTCATGCTGGCTGGGGAATTCTGGGAATTGAAGTCCACATGTCTTAAAGTTGCCATGTTTGAGAAACACTGATCTAAGACCCAGGGGTACGCTCTGCACTTAGAGCACCCATGCTTTCCAACCAGCAAAATTGGGATTGGTTTCAAATTCTGATTGGGGCAAAAGGGGACATGGTGTCTATACTCAGGGATGCATTTAGCCTTGTAGAAACCCCAGATCTTAGTTAAAGCGCTGTGGGGAGTGAAGGCCAGAAACATGGTAGTGAACATGTTCTCAAATGAGCAGAGTACCTTAGTCTGTTCTCCAAAGATGTATTTATAGGATATTGAAAGAGGCAGAGAAATTTGAAAGAGACTGTGTACCTATTGTAATTTCTTGCTATTTGTAACTTGCAAACCGCAGCCGAAGGTTCAGGTTTATGACAGACTGTTGTCCCCAGATGTGAAAAACACATGTGTATCTTTTATGCAACTGGTCCAATATTTGGCCCAGGTTTCTTTGTTGATGTTATTGTTGTTGCTTTGCACTATCGTATGCTTTTTTTAAAAAAAAGAAAAAGAAAAAGATGCACAATAGCTTGTACAAAAGATTCTTTGGCTCATGGAGTATTTAACTGAAAAAAAAATCTACTTTTGGGTCTTTATTTGTTAAAATAATATAAATCTTTTAAAAAATATTGTTGTTGTTGTTGTTGAAGGATCCCAGTTCCTAAATCTGCTTAGAATTTTTGTGTGTGGAAGTAGCTTTTGTTTGGTTTTGTTTTCTAATTTTAAACAGAATGGCAATTGATTGGGGGTGGGGGGAAGCCTTGCAGGATGTAGATAGATTGTGTTTAACACACACAAAAAAAAAATAGAGCATTTGTGTTCCCTTCCTTCCTTTTGCTGTACTGAAGCTAATTTCAATTATTATTATCTTTCAAAATATGTTAATAATATTTAAAAGGTGAGAGCCTGCACCGTTAAGCCGTCCTACTTGGTGATACCTTTATTTTGAATTGTCATTCTCCTCTCTTCCCACAGTTTTGTCTTTCACACATGTAGCATTTGCAACCTGGGGTTGGGAGGAGACCCAGATCCCACCAAAAACTCCAACAGTCCTAACCCAAAGTTTGCTGAGGACACACAAAGCACTTCTGAACTTTGGGAAAGGTGAATGTTGCCTTCTCTTGCCCCTCCAGGCTGTGCCCTATGGAAGCTTATCGCCCCCTACAAGCAGGGTCAGAGGCATCATCTTCCCAAAACCATGGCAGGAAGAAAGCATCTCCTCCTTAACTGGTGGTCAGTTGGGAGTTCAGTCTGCAAGGAAGTCATAGCAGAGCCATCAACCTTGTTCCTCTTTCCTAGAAGGGGGGGGGAAACCTAAAAGTTCCATGTTCTTAAAGCAAATATACATGATTGCTAACTGTTACGTGTAATCATTTTGATGCCTTACCATGTGGAATAAATAAAGGTATGGTTATTGACTGAATACGTTGCTTCTTGTCTTGCCTTGTCATGAAGAACATCCTCTGCAGGGGTGGGTTCTAACTTACCTCGCTGCCGGTTCGCTTCCGCCCGCGCCGTGTGCCCGCGCACGCATGCGCAGTGCAAAAAAAATAAATAAAAAATTTAGCAAAAAACAAGATGGCGACGCATGCGCACTGCCAGAAACTTGGCTTCTGCAAATGCACAGAAGAAAAAAATAAAATAAAATAAAATTTAAAAAAAAAATTCAAAAAAATTCAAAAAAAAGATGGCGGCGCCCACGGACCGGCACTGACCGAACAGGATCCGTGACATCATCATGACGTCACCAGTGGGTCGCTACCGGTTTGCACGAACCGGTCCGAACCGGGAGGAACCCACCTCTGATCCTCTGTTTTCCACCTGCACCTACACTGCATGAATCAAGGCTTAGTTCTTCCAGGTCTTAACACTATCACGATTTCCTTCCCCCAATGTCTCCAACACCATCCCAAACCGATCCACAAGGCCTTGCCTTCTGTTGAGCCCAAAACAGGGGAAACATGAAGAGATTAAAGGTAAAGAGCTGTGGTGGTGCAGTGGTTAGAATGCAGTATTACAGGCTAACTCTGCCCACTGCCAGCAGTTCTAGTCTCACAGGCTCAAGATTAACTCAGCCTCCCATCCTTCCAAGGTCGGTAAAATGAGGACCCAGATTGTTGGCGGCAAGATGGTGACTCTGTAAACTGCTTAGAGAGGGCTGTAGAGCCCTGTGAAGTGGCATATAAGTGCTAAGTGCTAAAGGTTTCCTCTGTGCAATTATGTCTGGCTCTAGGGGCCAGTTCTTATCTCCGTTTTCTAGTTGAGGGAGCCAGCATTGTCCAAAGATGCTTCCATGGTCATGTGGCTGGCATGACTATATACCGAGGCGCATGGAACGCTGTTACCTTCCCAGTGAAATGGTACCTATTTATCTAGTTGCATTTTCTTTCTTTGGAACTGCTATGTTGGCAGGAGCTGGAGCAAGAACGGGAGCTCACCCTGTCATATAGTATTTGGGTCTCGAACTGCCAGCCTTTCAGTTGACAAACCCAGCATCTTAACTGCTAGGTCACTGTGCCCCCTGAGCCAAATGGCATCCCCTCCGGCTAATCAAGAGGAGGGGGGGAAATACCATTTAATCTTCTGGAAATATCCACACCATCTTGCCATATCCTGCCTTGCTGCAGCTCCCAAGCAAGTGATGGGGAAAGGAGAGAACACGGGCTGTTTTGCATCCAGACATTGCAGCATCCGGAAGGGGGAAAAGGCAAATTTAGGCAAATGGAAGCTTCTATCATGGGTAGTTAAAAAGCCCAGGAATCAGGAGGGGAGATGGATCAAGAATTCAGGCCAGTGAAGTGCTGGCTACCACCAAGATCCACAAAGGAGTAAATTGCAGCAGAAACACCACCTTTGATCTGGTTTCTTATAAATGCAGCAGGGGGGAAAAAAGGCAGCCAATGGAAGAGAATATTTGTAACTTGGAGTTGAACTGTGGGATCCTCAGTGCTCTCTAAGCTTGGTGGTTTTGTTGACCTTTCATTACCCAACTAGGTAACATCATTGGTGCTAGAAGGGCGTTATGATGAAGTTACCTAGTTGGGTAATGAAACATCTGGAAGAAAACCACCAAGCTTAGAGAGCATGAAGGATTCCACAGGACTCCAAAGTAGCCAATCTCATACAGTATGTTGTCCTAAGCTTGAAGGTAGTTCTGAACCACGGCCACTACTTCGTGTACACAGGAAGTTCGTTTTCTTTCTTTCTGTGTGCTAGCTGTACATATTGTTTTGTCACAAGCTTTCCAATTTTCTCCCCCCCAAAGGATGTTTTTGGAAAAGCTAGCTGTGCAGATAAACATTCTCACTTGTCTGAGATAGTACTTGGAACCATCTGTGGAGGTGAGCTAATTCGATCTAAGCCATGGGTTGGTCTGTTGTGACCAACCAAGAGCTAAGCTTCACTGCCCTTTAGTGTGGGTGAAACATAACAAAACCCATTTTAGGTGTTGACAATGATTCAGACAGATAATACCCATTGCTTTTTTTTTTAAACCCACTTCTGGAATAACCAAGTAATGCTTAGAGACATTTATGAGCAAATGGCCATGATCCAACCAACCAAACATCATCTGAAGAATCACATAGAAGAAGAAGACTGCACATAAAAAAGGTGGAGCTTCTGTTGTATTATCGTGACCAACATCTTGATTATTTTAATCACACCCTGGAGATAATCATCCCTCCAACTCAGAAAAATGAACAAAACATCCCTGAGTAAGAGTTTTAAGACTCATCATGCTGCATCCCTCAAAGAAGAAATGCAACATTTGGTGTTACAATGCAAAAATACTTAGCAACAAAGTTCTGGCTCGTAACTGGCTGACCAACTGCACTCAATGTGTAGTCCTCAATGGAACGGCATCTACATGGAGAGAAGTATGCAGTGGGGTACCCCAAGGCTCTGTCTTAGGCCCAGTACTCTTCAGTATCTTCATCAATGATTTAGATGAGGGGATAGATGGGGAACCCATCAAATTTGCAGATGACACCAAGCTGGCAGGAACAGCCAACACTCCAGAAGATAGGCTTAAGATACAGAAGGATCTTGACAGACTTGATCATTGGGCCCTATCTAACAAATTGAAATTCAATGATGAAAAAAGTAAGGTTCTATGTTCAGGCAAGAAAAACGAATTGCACAGGTATAGTATAGGTCCGTGATGGTGAACCTATGGCACGCGTGCCGGAAGTGGCACGCAGAGCCATCTCTCCAGGCATGCCAGCCATCGCCTGTTGCTCTTCTGGGTTCTGGCGTGCACATGCCTTCCAGCCAGCTGGTCTTCGCGCGCATGGGAGTGCCGGAAACTGTAAGAGCAGCTCCCTGGCGCGCATGTGTGTGCCGGGAAGCTAAGCTTCCGGTTTCCGGCACATGCATGTGCACCGGCCAGGTGGTCTTCATGTGCGCATGCGCGCCAGAAACCGGAAGACCAGGTGACCAGGTGGCTCAGCTCTTCCGGTTTCCGGTGCTCCCCTGCACGCACGCGCTCCCATTTCAGCACTCGGTGCCGAAAAGGTTCGCCAACACTGGTATAGGTGGTACCTCACTCAATAGTACTAATTGTGAGAGGGATCTTGGAGTCCTAGTGGACAATCATCTAAATATGATCCAGCCGTTTGCTGCAGCTGCCAAAAAAGCCAACACAGTCCTATGCTGCATAAACAGAGGGATAGAATCAAGATCACGTGAAGTGTTAATACCACTTTATAATGCCTTGGTAAGGCCACACTTGGAATATTTCCATTCAGTTTTGGTCGCCATGATGTAAAAAAGATGTGGAGACTCTAGAAAGAGTGCAGAGAAGAGCAACAAAGATGATTAGGGGACTGAAAGCTAAAACATATAAAGAACAGTTGCTGGAATTGGGTATGTCTAGCATGATGAAAAGAAGGAGTAGGGGTGACATAAAAGCAGTGTTCCAATATCTCAGGGGCTGCCCCAAGGAAGAGAGGGTCAGCCTGTTCTCTAAAGCACCTGAAGACAGGACAAGAAGCAATCAATGGAAACTAATTAAGGAGAGAAGCAACCTAGAACTAAGGAGAAATTTCCTGACAGTTAGAACAATTAATTAGTGGAACAACTTGCCTCCAGAACTTGTGAATGCTCCAACACTGGAGCATTTAAGAAGAGATTGGACAACCATTTGCCTGAAACCATTTCCTGCCTGAGCAGGGGGTTAAAAAGACCAATGTAATTTTAGGTTGCATTACTGGAAATATAGTACTAGTCAGAAGGGAAGCACCCCACATTCCGATTGAACTCGTCCCCATCCCTGTCACATATGGGATGTTCTCATTCACCCTCCCCAAAACAGAGTTGACTGTAGTCCTCAACCACTAAAAAAGATGCACACCCTTGTATTCCGGATTGTAATTATTTATTTTAAAATAGTTGCTTTAGTTTCTAGGAGACTCCTGGAAAATAACACACCCACACCAGAAAGGAGGAAAGAAATGAGATGCATCCACAAGAAGAGCTAAAAAGTCAAGAGGGCAGCCACCATTACATGGTGAAATATGTGCCATGCATGTTAAAAAAGGGGGGGGAAGGGTTTTGATCCTGTGTTGGTGGCCACCTTCTTGGCTTTTTTTATTTTTATTTTCCCTGAAGATGCTCTACGTGTACTAAAGAATTAAAAGTGTCAGACAAAAAGAAAAATTATGAGAAAGAAACTCAGAATAACTCCACCTTGATTTTGGTACAGGCTTTGCCAACATGGCCAATATCAGACTCCCAAAGATCAGTAGGACTATCCAAGGGGTTAGTAAATTGCTGGCATTCAATAGGAACTGGTTGAACCTGGAAGATTTTGGTAATTTATGATTAAAACTCAATAATCTTCAACTAATTTTTGGGCCCTTGTTGATACTCATCATGCTTTCCCATCAATGATAGCAGCAGTTTTAGGGGGGGGGAAACTGTTTCTTATATTTTTCATGTTTTAAATATTACCTATTTTTATGAAGTTTGGTACTGCTAGTTAAAGTAGTATTTATGAAATTATTTTCATAAATTTATGGGGATCGATGGACAATCTGAAATTTCATGAAGGGGTCAAGAAGCTAAAGAATTTCAGATTTGGTATCAGATGAAGCAGAAAGAAGGAAGCATAAATGGGCTTTCAAGCTTCTTTTATTCTATCTGGTGACAATAAAATAGCATTTTTAAAAAGTGTTTCTGTAGTGTCTCTTTCTTAACCTGGCCTACCTCAAAGGGCTGGCAGATCCCTCGACAGGATACCAAATATTGCAGCCCTCATTGGACAGAAGCAATTTCAGTTCGGTTCAGTTACTTTTATACAGATCTAACATCCATATTCTCAGAACAATGAGATTAAATGCAATAAAATAAGAGAGAGGAAATTAAAAAGGGGGGAAAGTATATTAGGTAAAAAAGAGGGGAAATATGTATATGTGTTGTTGTTGTTGTTACTTGCGAAGTCGTGTCCGACCCATCGCGACCCCATGGACAACGTTCCTCCAGGCCTTCCTGTCCTCTACCATCCTCTGGAGTCCATTTAAGCTCACGCCTACTGCTTCAGTGACTCCATCCAGCCACCCGTTCTCTGTCGTCCCCTTCTTCTTTTGCCCTCAGTCTTTCCCAGCATTAGGCTCTTCTCCAGTGAGTCCTTCCTTCTCATTAGGTGGCCAAAGTATTTGAGTTTCATCTTCAGGATCTGGCCTTCTAAAGCGCAGTCACGAGTCTTCTCCAGCACCGTCGTTCAAAGGCCTCAATTCTTTGGCGCTCAGCCTTTCTTATGGTCCAACTTGCACAGCCATACATTGCAACTGGGGAAACCATAGCCTTGACTATATGCACTTTTGTTGGCAGGGTGATGTCTTTGCTTTTTAGTATGCTGTTTGCCATAGCTTTCCTCCGCAGGAGCAAGCGTCTTTTAATTTCTTGGCTGCAGTCCCCATCTGCAGTGATCTTGGAAAATGATCTAATGTACACAGTGCATTTCAACACAGGGCAACCCCCCCCCAATAAAATCAGCCCCAAATTAAGTTGTTAATAATGTGCAGGTTCTATAGGGTACAAATGGAAACTTAGCAAAGATTTGTGTTATTTTAATATCCCCATCTGTCAAAAGAAATTTTATATAGCATGAGAGGTGTTAATGTTTTCATATGCATGTCTCTATAGCAAGGATCAAGAATATTAATGTCAATGAATAACTGTGGGAAATGAATAGCAATGCATTTCCAAAGCGAATGGAAAACTTGCCAACCTTGTAGCAGGCTGAAGCAAACTATCCTAGGCCTGCATTTACCGCCACCTTCATGAGAACTACGATCATGATTAGTCTCTAGGTCTTTTGCCAGATATACAAGAGCCGAGGTGGCGCAGTGGTTAGAGTGCAGTACTGCAGACTACTTCAGCTGACTGCTAGCTGCAGTTCGGCAGTTCAAATCTCACCAGGCTCAAGGTTGACTCAGCCTTCCATCCTTCCGAGGTGGGTAAAATGAGGACCCAGATTATTGGGGGGCAATATGCTGACTGTGTAAACCGCTTAGAGAGGGCTGTAAAGCACTGTGAAGCGGTATATAAGTCTAAGTGCTATTGCTATTTCTCCCCTCCTTTCCTTGGTCCTGGTGGTGCAGTGGTTAGAATGCAGTATTGCAGGCAAACTCTGCCCACAGCTTGGAGTTCGATCCTGACTGGCTCAAGGTTGACTCAGCCTTCCATCCTTCCAAGGTGGGTAAACTGAGGACCCAGATTATTGTGGACAATATGCTGACTCTGTAAACTGCTTAGAGAGGGCTGGAAAACACTGTGAAGCGGCATATAAGTCTAAGTGCTATTGCTATTGCTATCTTGGCTGCTTTCAGCTCTGCACCAAAATGAAATGTGCAAGTGGCAGCATGCAGTATGGAGCAGTTTCAGGCCCTCGATCCCCCAAAGAGCACCCAGCAGCCCCTCCAAGGCCTGACTCATGTCCTTCCATCTGCCCACTGTTACCTTTAGAAGAAACCACAATCAATTGTTGAGCGAGTGAGAAATTTGCTTCACAGCCTCAAGTAACGGAAGTATTTTTTTTCGTGCAAGCTGCACAGCACAGAGGCACTTTTTTTAAACAAAAAAACATCGTGGCTATTGAGTGAGAGAGGAAGCATGCATATGCACGCACGGGACACACACACACACACACACACACACACACACAAACAAACACACAAACATGCCTTGGGGATGTGGTCATAACTTATAGAAAATTTACATCCACATTGATCTCTGTGGACGTTGAGTTAAAGCAGTGCGGAAAGATGGGTGTAAAATGCAAAAAGAAAACCCATTTTTTAATGGTTGAAAGATACCCCTTAACCCGGAGAAGCACTGAAACGGGTGAAGTCCATGTCACACTTCGAGTCCAGGTAGTCCTCGACTTGCAACAGTTCATTTAGTGACCGTTTAAAGTTACAACGACCCTGAAAAAAGTAATTTATGATGGTTTTTCATACAACACTTGCAGCATCCCCTTGGTCACGTGATCAAAATTTGGATTCTTGGCAACTGGTTCATATTTATGACGGTTGCAGTGTCCTGGGGGGTCATGTGATCCGCTTTTGTGACCTTCTGACAAGCAAAGTCAACAGGGAAGCCAGATTCACTTTACGACATCGTTACTAACTAACAAGTGCAATGAATCACTTAACAACTGTGACAAGAAAGGTCATAAAATGGGGCAAAACTCACTTAGCAACCTAAATTTTAGGCTCAATTGTGGTCGTAGGTCGAGGACTACCTCTATTTTGGAAAGTCGTGGGGTTCTCTCCACCCCTCTGAATACTAACTGTGATACCAACTTTTAGATGTACACTTTAACTTTCACATGTTTCCAGTCCACAAATGGGGGGGGAGGAGGAGGAGAAGGAGGAGGAGGAGGAGGAGGAGGAGGAGGAGGAGGAGGAGGAGGAGGAGGAGGAGGAAGGGGAAGAGGAGGAGGAGGAGGAGGAGGAGGAGGAGGAAGAAGAAGAA
>QLTV01001686.1:1566612-1585348 GCA_003457575.1 Thermophis baileyi | reverse complement strand
GCACCTGAAACCCGTCTGGGCAGATCTCTGAAAGGGGAACACCCCCCTCCTGTCCCAGCCAGGTTTCGGTTATACATGCCAGATCTGCTCTCTCCTCCAGGATTAAATCCCGGACGAGAGGGGCTTTGTTCACAATCGATCTGGCATTAAGCAGCAGCAGCCTGAGGCCAGGGCCCTGAAAACCCAAGTCACCAGAAGGGTCAGAACAGGCAATCGCTTTGATACAGCGAGTACTAGTTCTCCACACATGGTCTGCCCTTCGGTTCCCGCCATACCTACCTCTCCCAACCACCACTGGGATGCTCACATCTGCTCTCTCCTCCAAGATTAAATCCCGGACGAGAGGGGCTTTGTTCACAATCGATCTGGCATTAAGCAGCAGCAGCCTGAGGCCAGGGCCCTGAAAACCCAAGTCACCAGAAGGGTCAGAACAGGCAATCGCTTTGATACAGCGAGTACTAGTTCTCCACACATGGTCTGCCCTTCGGTTCCCGCCATACCTACCTCTCCCAACCACCACTGGGATGCTCCGACCCGCCACCCTCCCCGAGATCCCATGAGCAACTGGGCAACTTTAAGACTTGTGGACTTCAGTTCCCAGAATTCCTCAGCCAGCCATGCCAAGTCTTAAAGTTGCCCAGTTTGGAGACCCCTGGTTGAAATCAGGAGTGGGTTCCTCCCGGTTTGGACCAGTTCTCTCGAACCGGTAGCGAACCGGATCGGTCGGTGCCGGTCCGTGGGGGCCACCATCTTTTTTCTGAATTTTTTTCAATTTTTTTTTCCAATTTTTTTTTTAATTGAATTTATTTTTTCCTTCTGAGCATGCACAGAAGCCGACTTCCAGCACTGTGCATGCGGTCGCCATCTTTTTTTCGGCTTGTTTTGTTTTGTTTTGTTATTGCATGCCCACACGGCGCGGGAGGGAGTGAACCGGCAGCGAGGTAAGTTGGAACCCACCCCTGGTTGAAATGTCTTTGAATATTAGCATTGGAGATCCCCTGCTGTAAACAACTAGGTCTTCAGGCTTGATTTGAAACCCTGGCTGCTTATTTTGAAATAAAATTTGTTTCAAAATGGCAGCATCAATATTTGATATGACCTGTTTCTTCCCCAGTGACCATAACTCATTTTTTGTTTTTTTGGTTGTTTCTGTGAAGAAGTGTTTCTGTACTTCCTCAATTCTAGGAACCCCAGGAGAAACAACAGCTCAGTTTCTTCCCCTATCCTCGTGCAGCCTGCCTGGGCAGTCCACCTTATAGCAAACTGTCAACTCCCAGCACAATATCTAACCATCCCAGAACTTGTTTGGCTGGGGAAGAATGCTGGGGAGAAAGGAGAAATAATTAAAATGTTAGAAGGAAGCTTATCCAGACCGATATATCCGGCAAGGATATTAATCCAGACTTCAAAACCGTCACTTCGCCTTTTCACTTTTGGCAACTCTGAATCACCTCCAGTCACTAAAACTTTGGCAAGATAATTGTTTAGTGCCTAGTAATTGGGCTGAGGGCCAAGGTCCCCAGCATCCTGCCTGAAGAACCCTAAAGTGCCTGTGGACACCTCTCCTGGGATCGGCCAGGTTTCCTGCTCCTTGATCTCCTCAGCATCATTAGCATCATAGGACACCTGGCCTATTGCAAAGCAAACTTCTAGCTTCCAGCATCCCATTTATTTCTACCAATGCTCCAGAGGTGGGATTCAGCAGGTTCTGACCAGTTCTGGAGAACTGGTAGCGGAAATTTTGAGTAGTTTGGCGAACCGGTAGCGGAAATTTTGAGTAGTTTGGAGAACCGGTAAATACCACCTCTGACTGGCCCCGCCCCCATCTATTCTCTGCCTCCCGAGTCCCAGCTGATCGGGAGGAAATGGGGATTTTGCAGTATCCTTCCCCTGCCACGCCCACCAAGCCACGCCCACCAAGCCACACCACGCCCACCAAGCCACGCTCACAGAACCGGTAGTAAAAAAATTTGAATCCTACCACTGAGTCACATGACCACCAAGCCATGCCCACCAAACAAGCCATGCCCACAGAGCCGGTAGTAAAAAAAAATGGAAACCCACCACTGCAATGCTCCAGGCATCCCATTGACCCCATGAGCTTAGAGAAGGAGAAGAATGCACTCTTGTAACCCAGGGGCTAATGTGAAAGTGCACCGAGAAAGACAAAACTCCATCTGACAAATTGGTACTTTGGCAGAGGTGATGTCTCTTAATTTTGGGATTTTAGCAAGATTTCCAGAGCAATTTGGACATTATCGGCAGTCCTTGCCTTACGACAACAATTGAGCCCAAAATTCCTGTTGCTGAGTGAGACATTGAGTGAGTTTGGCCCCATTTTACAACTTTTCTTGCCACAGTTGTTAAGGGAATCACTGCAGTTGTTAAGTTAGTTACCCGGCTGTTAAGTGAATGGACTTTGCTTGTCCGAAGGTTGCAAAAGGTGATCACATGACCCCGGGACACTACAACAGTCATAAATACGGTTGTAGCATGCAACTATCCTTAAACTTCAGGGAAGTTGACTTCTACGTTTACTTATAAGGAACGTTCTCCTGCCCCCGGATCACCTTAATTGCCCTCTCTGAAACTTCCTTCGCTCCACTATATCCTTTTTGAGGTGGGACCACCAGAGTGGTTATACTTAAAATCAGTCAAGGGTGATGATTTCACGATGCATTAAAATGCTGAGCGTGAAAACATAAATGCTTTTGCCATATTTGTCACGGCTCTGCTGCTGACGTAACTCAAACAGAGCCACTTTGTGACTTTTACTTCCCCTGAATGCTTTGCCACACTTCCTGGTTGGGGTGAGTCAAACACATCCAGTCGCCTGCTGAACCCCAAGATCTCTGTTCCGGGGTAGGCTAACAATTGGGGAGAAAATAAGTCGCAGCCGATTGGGTTAGCAGTCTCGCATTCAGAAGTACCTCCACTGCAAGGCACAGGAAATACATTCAGGAAGCAATCAATGGCTCCAGGATAGCTCCAAATTATCTCTGTGCAAAGCAGGGGTCGGTGGATGTCTCCTTGAATGACTTTAATTCCTGATTTTGCTGTCAGTCTGCCCTGCAAAGGTAATCTCAGAGAAATCAAGGTGATGGTTGGCATTACAGTAGGGGTGAAATGCTCCCGGTTCGCTCGTACCTGTCGGTCGCCGTAGAGCTGGTCGCCAAGGTAGCGCGAGGCGCCGCCCACCCACCCGGACGCCGCCATTTGGGTTCTTTTACCCTCTGCGCATGCGCAAAGCGTTCTGTGCATTCGCAGAGGGTAAAATAACCCAAATGGCGGCATCCAGGCGGGTGGGCGGCGCCTCGCACTACCTTGGCGACCGGCTCTACGGCGACCGACAGGTACGAGCGAACCGGGAGCATTTCACCCCTGGATTACAGGTATTCCTCGATTTATGACCACAATTGAGCCCAACATTTCTGTTGCTAAGCGAAACATCTGTTCAGTGAGTTTGGCCCCGTTTTTACCACTTTTCTCGCCGCAGTTGTTAAGCGAATCACTGCAGTTGTTAAGTTAGTAACACGGTTGTTAAGTGAATCTGGTTTTCCCCATTGATTTTGCTTGTCAGAAAGTGGCAAAAGGGGATCGCATGACCCCCGGGACACTGCGACCGTCATAAATAGGAGTCAGTTGCCAAGCGTCCGAATTTTGATCACATGACCATGGAGATGCTGCAATGGTCGCAAGTTCGAAAAACGGCCATGAGTCACTTTCTTCGGTGCCGCTGCAACGTCGAACGGTCACTAAACGAACTGTCGTAAGTCGAGGACTATCTGTATGCGATAAAAGGGATAGATGGATAATTCTCTCGTATTGCAGAGAGACCTGTAAGGAGGCCGACTGAAAGGAATTATTTACTGCACCTCTGGCTTTGCCACCTCTACTTTAATTCAGATTGCTGCAATGAACCCCAGGGTGTCTTCAACTTACCGTCATCGCCTTAGTGACCATCTGAAGCTACAGTGACACTGAAAAAAGTGATTTAGAACCGGTCCTCGCCCTTGGAATTGTCGCAGCATCCCCAAATTCACATGATCAAAATTCAGATGCCTGGCCACCAGGATGTATTTATGACTGTTGCAGGATCCTGGGATCACGTGATCACCACTTGCGACCTTCCCAACTGGCTTCCAGCAAGCCAAGCCAATGGGGGAAGCTGGATTCGCTTAACGACTGCGTGATTCAATTAATAATGGGCAAAAAAGGTCATAAAATCGGATGCAACTCAGAATTTGGGTTTGGCCAGTCTAAAGAAGAGAAGAATTTAGGGGTGACATGATAGCAGTGTTCCAGTATTTGAGGGGCTGACACAAAGAAGAGGGGGTTAAATTATTCTCCAAAGCACCAGAAGGTGAGACAAGAAACAACGGATGGAAACGAATCAAGAAGAGAAGCAACCTGGAATTAAGGAGAAACTTCCTAACAGTGAGGACAATTAACCAGTGGAACAGCTTGCCACCAGAAGTTGTGGGTGCTTCATCACTGGAGCTTTTTAAGAAGGTCTAGAATAGTCACTTATCTGAAATGGTATATATTCTCCTGCTTGAGCAGGGGGCTGGACTAGAAGACCTCCAAGGTCCCTTCCAGCTTGTTCTGTTCTATTCTATTCTATTCTATTCTATTCTATTCTATTCTATTCTATTCTATTCTATTCTATTCTATTCTTTCTGTTTCTGTTTCTGTTTCTGTTTCTGTTTCTATTTCTATTATTTCTATTTCTATGTCTATTATTTCTATTTCTATTTCTATTTCTATTTCTATTATTTCTATTTCTATTCCTTAACAAGGGAAATTCTGGTCCCAAGCTTTTGAATTTGTCACTCCAAATCACATTCAGAAAACAATGTCCAGCATGACAAGGACATGACCTTGTCTCTAGTCAATCCAGCTAGTTCTTAACTTATCTTGAAGGACAGACTATTCTCCATCATTCACAACCTTAATGCTTTTTGCAGGATTTACCATAACCTGGCCATGTTTTCATATGCCCCAGACCAGTAATGGGTTCTAAAACCCTTTATTACCGGTTCGCGCGCGCACGCGCGCTCATGTGCATGATGCTTCTGCGCATGCGCAGAAGCGTCCTGGGTGGGTGGGCGGAGCCTCCCACCGCCGCCGCTACCGGTTCTAAGAACCGGCCCAAACCGGGAGCAACCCACCACTGCCCCAGACTTGATATTCAGTAGAACTCAAAACATCATTTTTAACATTGTGACAGTTTGCTTGCCTGTCAAGAAAGATGTTAAAAGATGGTGGGTTCACACAACAGGCCCAATCAAGTCAGCTACAAACTTAAGAACCGTTGCATTCATACCATGTGTGACCAAATCTAAGCTTGGTTAGTTTTAACTTTGGTTAGACTTTTGTGACTTGGCGTGTTATGTTAATGTGGACCATTTGGCTGGTTTATGACCCATTGTGTTGTGCCAAGCCAAAATATGGGTAAATTTGATAAGGAAGCATTTGCATGATCTCAACCTTACTTTTCAGAAGACTTTGAAGACTTCACCAAGTGTTGGAAATAGGAGGTAGAATCCAGAATGTGCTTTTTGTCCTCACATTTTAGAGAGTTTTCATGGTGCCACACAACTATGCTTTTAACACATGGTTTTTAAAATCTTTTTATGCTATGCTTATTGTTTTTACTAGCCACCCAGAATTATTTGATTAAGCGGGGCAGCCATATAAATTGACTTAATAAATAAATGAACTAGGTTAAGTATATTGTGTATAAGGCACAGCCACACAGAGGTTTGGAATTGATTTAATTTACCAGACAACCCATGACCTGCTGGGACATCGCTTCAGAAATATTTCCTCATCAGATTCCTCAACTGGAAAAATTTAGGGAGAAGCATCTGCCTTGAAATTAGCCCGTGTTAAACTGTGTAGCACAGTCCAACATCACCGGAAATGTTTAATGAATTTTCTATTATGCCATTAAATGCTTTAGGACAATTTTTAGGTCATAAAATGTTTTACAAAATCCTCCAGATTTTAACATTGTGGGGGGGTCATGGCTCCTGAAATTTGGACACGTTCTGTAAGTTAGCCCATTCGTGGTACATTGTTTTTGGAGGAGGAGGAGGAGGAAGAGAAGGAAGGAGGAAGGAGGAGAAAGGGAAGGAGCAGGGGGAGGAGGAGGAGGAGGAGGAAGGAGAGGAGAGGAGAGGAGAGAGGAGAGGAGAGGAGAGGAGAGGAGAGGAGAGGAGAGGAGGAAGGGGGAAGGGGATGGGAGAGAGGAGGAGGAGGAGGAGGAGGGAGAGGGAGAGGGAGAGTAGGAGGGGGGAAGGGGATGGGAGAGAGGAGGAGGAGGAGGTCTCTGAGAACTCTTGTGATTTCAAAGATGAAAGGAAATAGATGAACATTCTCATATCCTTAATACTAATAAAAATTTAGAGTCCTTTATACCATCCACAAAATGGACTTGTAAGTTCTCACACAAAAGCAATTGCCTTAAGACTGGCTAATATCTCCACCTGAAAGATGCTACCTTCTCATTATATTCCCCCCTCCCCCCCCCCAACACATCAGACACACTTACACAAAACACCCAAGTGATGAGAAAAAAGGACAGATTCTGATCTAAATGGTACAAAAATCCAGAAAGACTTCACCTCGCTAACCATGCAGGCAATTAAATGCATCTTAATTACAAGCCTCACAGCCTTACCTACCAACAACAAAAACAAAGCTGATTACTCTTGTATTAAGTAGAAGAATTAATCACACAGCAGAGCCCGGCTTACGTAGCCTGGACTTTGCAGAAGGAACTAGGATGAGAAAAGAAATACATACTTAATTTTGGGATTTTAGCAAGATTTCCAGAGCAATTTGGACATTATCGGTAGTCCTTGACTTACGACCACAATTGAGCCCAAAATTCCTGTTGCTGAGCGAGACATTTAGTGAGTTTGGCCCCATTTTACGACTTTCCTTGCCACAGTTGTTAAGGGAATCACTGCAGTTGTTAAGTTAGTAACACGGTTGTTAAGCGAATCTGGCTTCCCCATTTGACTTTGCTTATCAAAAGGTCGCAAAAGGTGATCACATGACCCCAGGAGACTGCAACCGTCATAAATACAGTACATGTCAGTTTCAAAGTGTCCGAATTTTGATCAAGTGACCATGGGGATACTACAATGGTCATAAGTGTGAAAAAAAGGTCATAAGTCACTTTTTTCAATGCCGTTGTAAGTTTGAATAGTCACTAAACGAATGGCTGCAAGTCGAGGATTTCCTGTATTCAGGCAGCTTTGGCAGGAGGGAGTCCAAAAAGTTAAGATAGTGGCCACTACGGTGCAAAGCCTCGACATTTTTTTACTGATCATGTAAAAAAAAAAATGACTGGACTTCAATTGTTGAGGCTCAGCTACCATCTTGACTTTTCTGATCTCCCCCAAATTTGCAAAGTTCTCTGCTTTCTCTTTCTTTTAAGGTCTTGTCAATGTTGGAGAACGTCAATGTCTTGAAATCAAATTCCTCAGCCAAAGAAATGACCAGCAGGCATCAACGTTTTTGAAGGCCCTCATCCTGCCCCTTTGTATGGGGAAAACTCAGAAAGTTTTGGAAGGAAAAAGTTCTCTAAATGAGCAGAGATTTTTGCATCCTTCCCACTTCTGTAGAAAATCGCCCTTTGCCCTGATAGCCATGCTTCAATTTCATTATCGCTACTGGCAGGGTTAGGGTCAAAATTCCTGATGTCAACCAAGAGTTAGTGCTTCCAGTGCTGTATCTCTTTGCTGGAGTCAAGGAGCCCTCTGGAGTTTGTAAACCAGGTCAGTGGCATTAATCATGTAATATTAATACAGCAGAAATGGCCACAATCATGAGGGCGGCATGACCTTGCTTCTCCACTGACCATTGTCTTTCCTCCCAGAAAACTAAACCACAACATGTCAACAAGACCTACAACTACAACATCTATGGAGATTCTCAGTCATCCAGGTCATGGTTGTCCCAAAGGTGCTTTTTCAAGAGACAGCTAGACTTTCTTGTTTTTCTTTGAAGACGTTTTGCTTCTCATTCAAGAAATTTCTTCAGCTCTGACTGGATGGTGGGGAATGAAAGGATTTATATTCCTTGCGGTCATTTGCATTCTTTTGGCAAGTCATTGAGGCCACCCTATGTTGTCAGGGTCACCTGAGTGGTGCAAATTGGTGTGGAGCCTTCTTGGAACTGTTGAAAGGACTGTGTTGTAGACTGCAGATAAATGACATATCCCTCTCCCTGTGTTGAGAGAGAGCTGTTCAGTTTTGACATAGATGGCCTCTTTGACCCCTCTTTCAAACCAGCATTTCTCTCTGTCCAAAATGTGGCCTTTGCTAGCTTCAAAACAGTGGCCTTTGTTTTTTAAATGCAGATGGCCTGCTGAATCTTGTCCTGCTGGGTTTGTTCTCCTATGTTGTGCCATGCATTTATGAAGTGGTTGTTTTGTTTCCCCAATATACAGATCTGCACATGTCTCACTGCATTCTACTGCATATACCATATTGCTCAGTTTGTGCCTGGGTGTTTTATCCTTGGGGTGGACAAGCTTCTGCCTTAGTGTATTCTTGGGTTGAAAGTGTGCACGTATGTTGTGTTGGCTGAAGATCCGCCTGAGCTTTTCAGCTATACCTGCAACGTATGGAATGACAACCACAGCATATAGAGCCGAGGTGGCGCAGTGGTTAGAGTGCAGCACTGCAGGCTACTTCAGCTGACTGCTAGCTCCAGTTCGGCAGTTCAAATCTCACCGACTCAAGGTTGACTCAGCCTTCCATCCTTCCGAGGTGGGTAAAATGAGGACCCAGATTGTTGGGGGCAATATGCTGACTCTGTGAACCGCTTAGAGAGGGCTGTAAAGCACTGTGAAGCGGTATATAAGTCTAAGTGCTATTGCTATTGCTATTCAATTGATGGCAGAACTGACCTTAGTGGAAACTAGCAAAAGAAGCAGGAAGCACTCTGTTCCTACATGCAACCAGAGGTGGGTTCCTACTGGTTCGGACCGGTTCTATAGAACCATTAGTAACTTGGCGGCCTGGGTCGCTGGAACCGGCAGCAACCCAGGCCTGCCATACCCCCGAGCCGGTTCTCTCAGCGGCGCCTATGGTGGTGCCATCTTGTTTTTTGCTTCTGCGCATGCGCAGAAGCTTTTTATAGTACTGCGCATGCGAACGCCCATGGCGCGTCCCTGAGCGAACCGGCAGTAGCAGAATTTGGAACCCACCCCTACATGCAACCATCTTTTTTTGAAAAAAGTCAAGCTGGTAACCACAACAGTGTGATCTAAGCTCTGTCCAACACATATACAAAGCAGGGGGAGCTTGATTGCACTGTGGTGGCCTTCTTGACTTCTTTTACCATACCTTGTGTACACCCTGGTGACAAAACCTCCATTGTTTTCCATCTGTTTCACAGTAAAAAAAATTTATACAGGTAGTCCTCAACTTAAACCAGTCCTCATACTTGCAGCCATCAGCATTCCCATGGTCATGCAATCAAAATTCAGGCACTTGGCAACCAGCATATATTTATGATAGTTTCAGCATCCCAAGGTCACGTGATCACCATTTGCAACCTTGCCAGCTGGCTTCCAACAAGCAAAGTCAAGGGGGGAGGTGGATTCACTTAACGACTGCATGATTCATTTAACAACTGAGGTGATTTGCTTAACACCCATGGCAAAAAAAAGGTCGAATAATTGTGTATGCTGATTGGGAGTTGAAGTCTACTCAACTTAGAGTTTCCAAGTTTGAAAACCACTGATGAGTGCTTGATGGTTGCATGTGAGAACAAAGTGCTTCCTGCTTCTTTTGCTAGTTTCCACTAAGGTCAGTTCTGCCATCGATTGAATGTTACGTTTGTAAGTCTTGTTGCTATGTTGTGGTTTAATTTTCTAGGCAGACTTCCTGGAGGAACCAAAGACAATGGTCAGTGGAAAACCGATGTGATTGTGGCCATTTCTGCTATAAAGTTACATGATTAATGCCACTGACCTGGTCTACAAACTCCAGAGGACTTCTTGACTCCAGCAAAGAGACACAGTATTGGAAGCACTAACTTTTTGTTGACATCTGGAAGTGATCCAGATGTCTGCAGCCCAGATGTAATAGCCAGGTCCATAAAACTCCTGGCCATGTAGAGAAGGAACCTGAATGGTGGATTAAAGATGGGGAGGAAAGTTGCATGAACCTCAGTGTTGCTCAACCATAACTCTCAGCAGTTGCCACCACCAGAGCTACCGATAAGGGTTGCTGGCAGCTGAAGTTCAGCCACTTGGGAACCACTAATTGTTCCCCACTAATAGTTGCTATTTTGTTTTTCTCTCTAAGCAATTCCACAAAATCCAAACTTCCTTGGGGAAAGATTGGTGGAAAATGTCACATAATGAGGAACGTGTGGAGCGTGGGTGAGCTTCCTTAATGAGTCCCTTGGCCAGACCAAGGCAGGTTGCTCATGCTTGACCAACAGTGGAGATAGGACTGCTCTGCTTTAGGGCAGTACAGTGGGTGGTGAAGCTGCTGTTGTGGCTTCTCCACCCCTTGGTTTAGACATGGGGCAATCATTCAGCTTGGCAGAAGCCCTTGTGAAGAGACAGAATAAGAGAGTAACAGAATTGGAAGGGACCTTGGAGGTCTTCTAATCCAGGGGTCTCCAACCTTGGCAACGTTAAGACTTGTGGACTTCAATTCCTAGAATTCCTCAGCCAGCTTTGCTGGCTGAGGAATTCCGGGAGTTGAAGTCCACAAGTCTTAACGTTGCCAAGGTTGGAGACCCCTGTAATCTAATCCAACCCCCTGCTCAGGCAGGAAACCCTATACCATTTCAGACAAATGGTTGTCCAATCTCTTCTTAAAAACCTCCAGTGTTGGAGCACCCACAACCTCTGGAGACAATTTTTGGAGACCCCTCATTCCAGCTTCTCACAAAGCCAAGCACAGCTTCATTTTGTGGCATAGCTGTCAGCCTCCATGCTGCTTGCTTGCTATCGGCTGCCATAGAAATGGGGGAGGGGGGGAGGCTTAGGTATTTGGAGGTGGGGAAGAGTGCTGGTGGGGATGTTCTCATCATCTGCTGCGCAGCTGAATGGACTTGTTTACAGCCAACTCACGGTCAACTGTCCCGGCATACAAGATGGATGGCTCCACCTGAAGATGCACCCCACATGACATCCTGGGGGCTGGGGATTGGACATTCAGCCCGGGTCCTTGGGGGGAGGGATTTGGGAATGCTTTCAATATGTAATTTTCGCGCCTTTAGCCTCAGATCTTGCTTTCATCTTGTTGCTGTCAGTTCATACTCAGTAAAAGTACCTTTCTCTATAAATATGGAGTAGGGGATTTTCTTTCTTGGGTTATGAATGGAGGCACACCTGACAATAGCCTTGAGAGGACCTTCAGAGAAGCAAGGGCCACATTCTCTCTCTTTGAAGATCTGAGAATATTTGAGATCCTCCACCACAAACTCTTAATCAACAATGAAGGAGACCACCAGAAATCTGTCAATTTCAGTTATAGTCCACTTCTTATTTTTCTAGTTTGTCCATTTCACTCAGAGGTTTGGTTGATTCAAAGCAGATTAGCAATAAAATATGTATTTGGGTGTCACATAGTGTGTGTGACATATTCCAGTCACACACTATGCTTTTTGCACTTTTTGTAAATCATTTTGCCTCATATACTGTATTTTGACTTTATTTTTTTTAGGAGAAATGTGTGCCAGAATCAATTCTTGGACAGATTCAAGTCTGTGTTGGCTTCTTTATATGATATACTTATCTGAATGGCCAACAAGGCTGCAAAATTCATAGGAGACCGAATTTTTCAAGCCTTGCTGAGTTTGGTTTGCAATTTGGTTTGAAAATGAATGAGCTCGCTTTCAAATGTCAATTAAGCAAATTTCTCTCCCATCTCTGCTTCAAACCTAACCATGAAAGACTTAAGGAAAAGTGTTTGGGGTTTTCCTCTGTGAATTGAGGGCTGCCTGCAAGCATCTGGTTGGTTATTTGCAGGAAAAGTGGATTACGTGAGATTTTCTTTGAAATTCTTCTAATCCAGCAACATTTTTCATTTGTTGTCTGCAAACTTGACTCAACCTGGAAACTTCATCTTGCTCAAGTGAGCAGCAAAATCGGATAGCTTGCAGAATATCTAGCAGTAGAAAAATAGTGTCTGGGGATTGAAATAATATAAAAAGCACAAATAAGTCAGTAAATAAATAAATGCTGCCAGTTATAAAACCCTGTGGCTTCAAACTGCACTACAAAGAGAGAGGAGAAGGAAAAGAAGGAGGAGGAGGAGGCATTTTAATTTAAGTGTTTATTTATTTAAATGTCTCATCTGCCCAGCCCTAAAGGCGTGGGGCAGATGAATGAGCTTGGTAAAACCAACGCTTAGAAAAAACAACCCTGAGATTCAGAGATTAGCCGAGATGTCTAAATTAAAATTTACAATCAAGATTCATCCTTCATTATCCTCAATAATCATTTTCCCATTTTCTTTCTTTTTTTAAAAAAAAGACATGCTTTACTACAGCCACATCTCTGGAGAAACAGGTCCCTCAAATGGCAAGGTGGCCATCCAAATTACAGGCATTCCTTGACTTACGACCACAATTGAGCCTGTTGTTAAGACAGACATTTGTTAAGTAGGTTTTGCCCTATTTTATGACCTTTTTTGCCACAGTTGTTAAATGAATTACTGCAGCTGATAAGTTAGTAACAGGGTTGTTCAGTGAATCTGACTTCCCCATTGATTTTGCTTGTCAAACAATCACATGAGCTTGGGACACAGCAGTGGTCATAAGTTTGATCCAGCTGCCAAGCATCTGAATTTTGATGACATGATCGTGGGGCGGTTACAAAGGTCGGAAGTGTGAAAAATGGTCATAAGTCACTTTTTTTCAGTGCCGTTGTAACTTTGAACGGTTGCTTAAATGAACTGTTGTAAATCGAGGACCAGCGGTATTTGACAAAATTGCAGTTGCCATGCAGGATGAGAACAAGGCAGTGTTTCTCAGCCTTGAAACTTTAAGATGGATGGACTTCAACCCACCATTCTCCAGCCAGCCATGCTGTTGTTCTACTGCTTCAACTCACATGGATGGGGAACTAGGGATGCAGAGAAAAGATTGAGAAGGGGGCATGGGTCACCTTTGGGTCACACTCATGCACACCCCCACACATGCTGCACTGGTCCTCCCAGAATTTTCTTTCAGCTCTTCTCAAGTCCTCCCCGCATTTTGGAGACCATCAGACAGAGTATCTCCTCCGACTTCTAGCTCAATGTTTCTCAACCTCAGCAACTTTAAGGTACTGTATGTGAACTTCAGCTCCCAGAATCCCCCAGCCAGTATGCAGCACTTGAAGTCCACCCATCTTAAAGGGGCCAAGGTTGAGACCCCTGAGTGCTGATCTGAGCAGAAAAGCTCAGAATATCCATCAATATAGATCTTCCTTAAGAGGAAAAGAATTAGATGCAAAGCTGTAGAATAGGTACTATCTTGCTGGACCATTGTACCTACAGTATGTAAAGCATCTCAGGATTGCCGGTCATTGGCTAAATAAAAGTATAATATGGTTGCCAAAAGGGTAGGGCTACTAAATCTGGGCTGCAAGATTCCAGGCAGCCAGACGATGTCAGCAAAGAGATGGAGGAAAGCTATATTTGATGCCATCTAGTGGTCAGTGAGATTTTTGCAGCCCAGAGCTAATACTGCTTTTTTTTTTTAAATGAGCACATTTTTATACTTCTGCATTGATAGTGATTCAGTTTCCAAATCACGAGAACTTGTCATTTTACGGTGTTCAGTATGAGTTGGATTCCCATTATAAAAACGCTATCCAGTTCTTGCCATCTCCTATCATTTAGAAAAGCTGATACTTGGGAAGTCAAAAATAAGAAATTAGTTGTACTCCAGTGAGAACTTTAGTATCAGGGCAACCGCAGAGAAGAATAAAAAAAATAGTGGTTTTGATCATGCGAGTATGGTGACTATTTTGCTTTTTGAAAACATCTCCTGCAGATTCCTCTGCTATATGTAATTCTAATTGGAACGCTTTCTATGCTGTTCGTATTTCAGAACTGGGGTCATTTGTAATGATCTCCACCATCCTGTGTTAAATGGAACGGGGTTCTTCATCCATAATTATTGTTTGCCTTTTGGTGTTTCTTTTTCTTTAGGAAGAAATGAGGGGGTGGCAAGTTGGGGAAAGAGAGAGAGAGAGAGAACAAGAAGGCAAAAGAAAGAAAGAAAACAGAATGTGGAACACCCAGCCTTTCATGTATATAATGAAATGGATATAGTAATTTTATTCCTGGTTCATAAATGCAATGGACTGTAATGCAGCATTGGGTGTCGTTGTGCTCAAAGGAAGAATTGTTCCAAAGGGCTTAACCGAGACCCTGAAATGTTCAGGAAGTCCATATGGAAAACCTCTTGTGGTTTTTTTTCCTTCCTCGAAGATCAGTGTGCTCAACAATTAAATCAAATCCCTACACCTCTCCTTTGACTTCTGCAAAAAAAAATCACAACGTTCTAAAGAAGCCAGCAGGAGATACAACCCTGAATTGATTTCTGGCTGACAACATGTGTGGCAGTGAGACAAGAATTTCACAACTCGGCTGCTCATTTCCCCTGCAGCCTGCTTTTTGGAACTGAACCATTCTCATGGTGAAGTTCAGACCACCACTCACTCACCCGTTTTTCCTTCGTTCGTGTAGAGCAGAAGTGGTATCCCTCCAGATGTTGTAGCTCATCAACATCTGGAGATCCCAGGCTTCTCCGTCACTAGCATAAAACATAGAATTGGTTAGTCTGTTGGAGTTTTCCAGTTTCTGGAATTGGGGGTGGGGGTGGGGGGGGTGAAGGCAGAGTCCCTTGGGAGTTGGGCGGCATAAAAATGCAACAAATAAATAAGGCAAGGCATCAGAGATCGTCCATTGTGTTTAAATATTGGCAACCACAGATTAATGAGTTCCATCTACAGCCAATCTTAAATTAAAACTTTATCCTGCACAATCCAGAGATAAAGCATTTTAAAAAAACCTTCTGCTATTTTTCCAGGAAATTAACTTATTTTTTTAAACCAGAGCACTGATTACTTTGCCAATATCGTACATTAATGCCATGACAGAATAACAGAGTTGGAAGGGACCTTGGAGGTCTTCTAGTCCAAGCCCCTGCTGAAGTAGGAAACCCTATACTATTTCAAACAAATGGTTATCCAATTTCTTCTTTAAAACCTCCACTGTTGGAGCACCCACAGCTTCTGGAGGCAAGTTGTTCCACTGATTAATTGTTGTAACTGTCAGGAAATTTCTCCTTAGTTCTCGGTTGGCTCCCTCCTTGATTAGTTTCCATCCACTGCTTCTTGTCCTGCCTTCAGGTGCTTTGAAGAATAGGTTGACCCCCTCTTCATTGTGGTAGCCCCTTAGGTAGTGGAACACTGCCTATCATGTCATTCCTAATCTAAAAATCATCTCCCATAATACTCTTCTGAGTAGATTATCTGGTCTTCCTAAGAAGTTTTCCTAAGGCAGGTCCACCACTTATGAATAACGATGGTGGTCTTTAAAGTTGAAGGGTTCTTTGTAGGGTTATCTAATCTGACTCCACTTGAGAGTTGAAGAGCTACTAGCAGAACAAAACAGGGAGCATTGAACATGCCGACCCAAAGTTCTCAAAGCAGAAGACACAAAGACAGAGATCAGATGTTCATAGTCTCCACACACTCCCAATAATGAGCTGAAATTGTGTGATATTGAAATTGTGTGAATTGTTTGTTCCATATAGCATCAATCTTGTGAACTCTCAAGTTTCATTTTCTGCTACGTATTCAAAATGGACAGTGATTAATATATATATATGTATACATATACATATACATATACATATACATATACATATACATATACATATACATATACATATACATATACATATACATATACATATACATATACATATACATACGTGTGTGTGTGTTGGTGCAGGTATATATTTATGTATGTATATAGCATGTGGTAAATGTGTGTTATGTATGTGTTTGGGTAGATACACACTTTCTCTTGAGAGCAGGCAACAGAATTTCATTTTTAATGTGGGCCGGTATGCTTGCAGTAAAAAAAATCACAATAAAGTTATCTTATCTTGTTTTATCTTATAAATCACAGAAATCATATGCCTGCGTTGACAGAAATCATGTAAAAGAAGTGCACATTTATAATTCCAAGGCCGTATTAATGAACCCACTAAAAGTTTTCGGTCCAGATCTTCTCAAAATGTTGTTGACTAATAGTAATTTTTGATGGATCAGAAGAGGAAAATTACAGGATACCCAGAACAAGACTGGCAATTTTTATGTAGCTGGATGTTGCAGTTGAATTCTTGAACTTCTGAAAAACTTTCCAGAAGTTCAGCTTCACCAATTTCTTCCCCATTGGGCTGACTGAAACAATTCTTCTGTTCTAATACTATTTGGCTCCCTTGACAGAATATAATGCATTAGGGGTGGGTGGGTCTTTCAGTGTCCATGCCTCTCACTTTCTTATTTTCACCAATTTTTCAAACTCAGTTCATCACACTTGAGGTTTGTAAGATTCACATTATAATTGGTAAACATTTTGGCATACTTTTCTACCCATAGATTTTTGTTCGCAATTTTCCTAAGATACACATTTCAAAACCTGAGAACCCAAAGGCTGAAAAAAGAGCCAAGTTTGATTGTTTTTTAATTTTTATTAAAGTATATTGTAAGATAAAAATACAATTAGAAACAAAATTGAGAAAATTAATATTAGTTTTAAAATGTATGAACGAGTAACTTTACATTCAAAAGTGAACAAAACCCATTTCTTCCACATTCTTAACTAAGACTGGAAAAAGAAAACCAGAGATTCTTTTAAAAATAATTATCTGAGAATCAGTTGGTTCATTAGATTTTGTAATTCTAACATTATCAAAGATTGGTTGTGCTTGAACAGCCCACAACCCACAAACTAGCAAACCACATTTTTATGTGCCATGAGTCCATGTGGTTATTTAATTGTGGAGTGTGGCTATACAAACTAAAGAAATTGGGTTAATTGAGTAAACCATGGTTAAGCAGGCATGCAATTGCAACCCCAAGGAAAGACAAGAATCTAGCAAAAAAGAAAGAAAAAGCAAGCACAGAATAGCCAAAGTGAAATAAAACAGCCTTTATTACCGTCTTTTATTTCTCCAATTTATAAATGTACCATCATTCATAGCGGAAATGGTTAATATAAAATAGAAGAGAAAATTATGAAAATAGGGCTGGGAGGTGAGATATATGTAAAAAAACAAAAAGTCCAATTTGTACTTTTTAGCAAGTTTATTAAATTAGAGCCACAATTCAGTTTTGTACTCCCTTGGAAATCCTAACAAAGATGAGTGAGAAGTAAGGCTTTCATTTCAAACCTTGAATGGAAGGGGGTTTGTCACTTTCTCAAGTCGCTGGTTCCTTCAGAGGATAGAAGGATGTTTTTGTTTGAAAAAAAGAGGGAGGCTGCTTTTCTTACTTACTTACTTACTTAGAAAAGCAGAAAATGAGAGGAAAAAAATCAATGTGATTGATCGTTGGAGATTTGCATTTCTTTATAAGAGAGGGGGCATGATGGCTCAGTGGTTAAAGACATGTCAGCCGGAAAGCTGACAGCCTCGGTTCGAGACCCGAGTGCAGTGCAATGGGGTGAGCTCCCGTTCAGGGGTGAAATTCAAAATTTTTCCCTACCGGTTCTGTGGGTGTGGCTTGGTGGGCGTGGCAGGGGAAGGATATTGCAAAATCTCCATTCCCTCCCCACTCCTGGGGGAAGGATATTGCAAAATCTCCATTCCCACCCCACTCTGGGGCCAGCCAGAGGTGGTATTTGCCGGTTCTCAGAACTACTCAAAATTTCCGCTACCGGTTCTCCAGAACCTGTCAGAACCTGCTGAATTTCACCCCTGCTCCCATTACTTGTCCCAGCTCCTGCCCACCTAGCAGTTCAAAAGCATGCAAATACGAGTAGATAAATAGCTACCACTTCGGTGAGAAGGTAACAGCATTCCGTGCATCTTTGGCCACATGACCACAGAAAATGTCTTCGGACAATGCTGGGTCCCTTGGCCAAGAAACGGAGCCGTGGTGGCACAGTGGTTAGAATGCGGTATTGCAGGCTGACTCTGCCCACAGGCAGGAGTTCGAGCCTGACAGGTTCAAGGTTGACTCCGCTTTCCATCCTTCCAAGGTCGATAAAATAAGGACACAGATTGTTGGGGGAATATGCTGACTCTGTAAACTGCTTAGAGAGGGCTGTAAAACACCGTGAAGTGGTATATAAGTCTAAGTGCTATTGCTACGGTATGTACACTGCGGCCTAGAGTTGGGCACAACTGGACAGAGAAACCTTTACCTTTCTATAAGAGAGAAATGCAGCTTTCAATCACCCTTTGTTCTTCCTTGAAGAAAATTATACAAGTGCAACAGGTATGTATGATCCAGATGTGGACACAGCAGCAGGCATTTGCCAAGTATGTGGAACTGTTGGAAGAAATGTCCTTCTGGGTTCAGTTCCAAGTGGGGAAAAAGACACTGAAAACATGGAGACTGCTTGGAAAGATGGTTTAATGGTGGACAGGAGCACATGGCTTGAGTTCCTGAACAGAAAAGGCGATCACATGCTTCGAAGATGTTGAAGAAGGACAAAAAGAGAAGTTGCTGAAAATTCTGGAGTTT
>QLTV01001686.1:1516913-1535751 GCA_003457575.1 Thermophis baileyi | reverse complement strand
AGTCAAACCAGACAACCCACCACATTCACAAGAGAAACATGGCTAAAATTGCTAAAAACTGGCCAACAAAAAAGAAAATTGCATTGTAAATGCAACCCTAGGTTTCTTGTTGTAAATGCAACCCAAGATGGTTTAAGAGGGTAGTCTATAGGGAAATAAATGGTCAGAAAGAAAACACCACTTTGATAAGGGCTGTTGTTAAGACCCATGAATGTAACTTGCCCATAAAACATCTCATATCCAGCAGGGCCTGCAGAACACTGAGCTGGTGGGGCACAAACAAAGTCACCAAGATCCTTGTTAATGTGTTTCTGAGTTCCTTGTTCCTTTCCAATGAGGGGAAACAGGAAGGCTCCAACAGGGGAAAACAGCAGGCCTCAATCTCCGGTGTGGAAGCAGGCCCCGACCAGGTGCTCCCAGGATGGACTCTGATGAAACACGCCCAGGAGGCCCACTGCTAAACGGCCTCGGCCGTCTCCCTCCCAGACAGCCGGATGATTGCTGTGGGAACAAGCATCGCTTGATTGTAAGAATTAAGCCAATCCCATCTAGAGCAGTTCTGTTTTCAAATTCACTTTACAACCATGTTACTGACTTAACAACTACAGTGATTCACTTTACAACTGTGGCAGGAAAAGTTGCAAAATGGGTCAAAGCTCACTTAACAACTATCTCACTTAGCAACAGAAATTTTGGTTCAATTGTGGTCGTAAGTCAAGGACTACCCCCCTCTCCTATCTCTCATCTACTATCTATCTATCTATCTATCTATCTATCTATCTATCTATCTATCTATCTATCTATCTATCTATCTATCTATCTATCTATCTATCTATCTATCTATCTATCATCTATCTATCTATCATCTCTCGATAGATAGATAGATAGATAGATAGATAGATAGATAGATAGATAGATAGATAGATAGATAGATAGATAGATAGATAGATAGATAGATAGATAGATAGATATAGTAAGATATAGATATAGATATAGATATAGATATAGATATAGATATAGATATAGATATAGATATAGATATAGATATAGATATAGATATAGATATAGATATAGATATAGATATAGATATAGATATAGATATAGATATAGATATAGATATAGATAGATATATATAACATATAGATATATATTCTATACATCATCTGTATCGTCCGTCTGTCTGTCTGTCTGTCTGTCTTTCTGTCTGTCATCTATCTTTAGCATCTCAGTTCCCATCCTCTCATCTGGACAGACAAAAAAAAAACCCCAAAACAAAATATAGTACAGAATGATTGACTTATTAATTAGAGGTTCTACCCAACCAAATTACTGCAGTTGGCTAATACCGGCTCATAATCCATCATGATTAACAAGGCTACACTTTAATTAAGCCAATGGAAGGTTTACAAAATGATGAACAAAGCATTTGAATTTCCAAGAACTCTTCAACAGTCTGAATAGTTGAATATCCAGGAGAAGAAAGAGGTGGGGTAGGGTGGGGTGTGGAGGGAAGAAAAGTGCATTTAAACTCTGTTGGCATCAGATTACCACATTGCCCAGGTCACACAGCATACTTAGCTGGGTCAGCTACAACTCAAATGAACCAGTAAAGGAGGGGAGATAAATGGATAATTTGGTTTGGGGTTTATTGCCATTCAGGCTGTTTTGTGGTGGCCACTGTGCTTAACCCAAATCAAACCAGGCCATTTCTGGTTTTGTGGGCCATTGGCATTTTCTGTGGCTGCCATTATGGTGGTAGAACAAGCCACTAGTTCCTCCCCACCAACAAATGAGACCACTGAAAACCTGTCCTCCAAGTTTCGGGTGCACTTCTCAAAGGAGAGTCACGTTCGTCAGGTGCTGCTCTACAAATGAGTCAGAAGAGATATAATTTTGCAGAGTTTAGTTGAAACCGGCTAGCCAAGGCTGCACGCTTCTCCAGCAGTTTGTTGACAAGCAGCCCTTCTGTGGTGAATCAGTGCCCTACTGAATGTTTTGTAACAAATAAGTAAGTAGGTAAATGGGTTTGTTGAGATAACCACAAGTTGTAATGTGCACAGAATGAATGTTCTAACAAAGCCAACAAACCAGCAGAAAGAAATCCTTGGTCTTTATCCAAGGTCTTTGGTGCCAGGACAACCTTAAATCTGTTTTGCTTTCTTGAGTTTAGAAAAAGAAAAAGTCGTCATCCAGTTATCCATAATGCAAACAAATAAAATAAAAACGGACTGGATACATCTTATTTATTTATTCTATGTTTTTATATTTTTATGATTTTTCTATGTTCTAATATGTTAATACATTGGCTTGCTGGGAGCTCAAGGATGTTGGGTGAAACAAAGCACCTTGGCTTACTTGTAAGCCACGGTTTGTGACTTAACCAGCGGAATGGATCCAGTCAACTCGAGTCAATTCAATACACGGTGGTGGTGGTAACTGGTGGGTTTTCGTGAATGAATGGATCATGATAATTAGCTATGGTGTCCTTAAGCAGAGTTCATTGGAAAAAGCAACAGGCAGGGCTAAAAAAAAAAACTTAGTTTGAGTCAGGCAGAAATTCTCCATAAAAATCTCCCCTCCTGGAAAGAATAAAAGATCAACCTGAAAAAGGTCAAGATGGCTGCAACCATGTAATGGATGCTCTGCCCTTTATTTAGGTGCTGTAAAAAAGCAAGAGTGTCAATTGTGTATTTGTGGCCTCATCTTGACTTTTCTGACTGCAGATATCAACATGCACAATGAAAAATCAGAGTGGAATTTGCTTGAGCTGGTATAAAAGAATCCTCTTTCTTTCTTTCTTTCTTTCTTTCTTTCTTTCTTTCTCTCGTCTCTTTTGCTTCTTTGAAAGTGCTCTGGGAGGGTGGCCTTCCCTCTCCTAGAAGAGCAAATAGGGGTACGGAAGAGAAACCTTGCTGATATCCATTCCATTCCATTCAATTCCATTCCATTCCTCTTTCTGTCTTTCTTTCTCTCTCTCTCTTTTGCTTCTTTCTTGCTTTCTGTCTCTTTCTTCCTCTCTCTTGCTTCTTTCTCTTTCTCTTTCTTCTTTCTTTCTTTCTTTCTTTCTTTCTTTCTGTCTTTCTCTCTCTCTCTTGCTTCTTTCTTTCTTTCTTTCTGTCTTTCTCTCTCTCTTGCTTCTTTCTCTTTCTCTTTTCTTTCTTTCTTTCTGTCTTTCTCTCTCTCTTGCTTCTTTCTCTTTCTCTTTTCTTTCTTTCTCTCTCTCTCTCTCTTTTGCTCCTTTCTTTCTTTCTTTCTCCTTTCTTTCTGTCTTTCTCTCTCTCTCTTGCTTCTTTCTTTCCCTCTTTCTTTTGCTTCTTTCTTTTTCTCTTGCTTCTTTCTCTCTCTTGCTTTCTCTTTCTCTTTTCTTTCTTTCTCTTTCTCTTTTGCTTCTTTCTTTCTTCCTGTCTGTCTTTCTCGCTCTCTCTTGCTTCTTTCTTCTTTCTTTCTTTCTTTCTCTTTCTTTCTATCTTTCTCTCTCTTTTGCTTCTTTCTTTTTTACATTCTTTCTGTCTTTCTCTCTCTCTTGCCTTTCTCTCTCTCTTGCCTTTCTTTCTTTCTTTCTTTCTTTCTTTCTTTCTTTCTTTCTTTCTTTCTTTCTTTCTTTCTTTCTTTCTTTCTTTCTTTCTTTCTTTCTTTCTTTCTTTCTTTCTTTCTTATAAAAATTCTTACTAAAAAAAGCTTTTCAGTCCTTGCAACCAGGTACCTGGGCTTCAAAATCCAGAAGCATCTCAAGTGCCACCGGAGCTAATAGAAAACCCTGCTTGGTGACTGCCATCTAGTGGTTCTTTGCTCGTTTGCCACCTGGCCTGGCCAGCCTACTTATTATGGCTTCTTGGGAAAACACATTTGTGTCTTGGCTGACCTAAGGCAGCCCCAGGTTTCACAAGCCTAAACCCTCGAGGCTTGTGTGCCTCAAAATACTACAAGAATTATTTGGGTCAGAGGCTCTGATGGATATATCTCACTTGGCAAGGTTCGTCCAAGTTCACGTTTCGCAACACTTCGTAATCCTCCGTGGCATGGGGACAGAATGTTAATTTGAACCCCCACCCCACTGCACCCTTCCTTCTTACAGCACCTGGGATGGGTTTTTTGGGGGGGGGATGTCTTTCGCTGTTTTGGGTCAGCTGATGACAGCACACCAATAAATAGGGAAAAAATAAAAAGTTTGGGAATGCATTTGCATTGTTACAGTTTCCTGCTTTGACTGATATTCTAGCCATCGGATCATTTAATACACCCAATTATATTCTGAATGGGATCCCTGGGTTTTGATACAAGGGCTACCCGCCCTCTCTCATTAAGTTCCTTTTCCTATGCTTTTCTTTTTTTAAAAAAAATGCCTTGATCAGTCTTTTAACAATGCTTGAAGTTTGATGCCTTTCTTTACCCCTTTGGTGCTGCTGTTACTTTGCTTTCAGGATCAGCGCACACAGTTCCTGAGAACTTTCTCAATGTAGAAGAGTTGCAAAGCCTTCTTGGAAACACTTTGCTGGCTTCTTGCATCTTTATCGGCAGATGGCACGCAGAGTTCTTCATTCCTCCACAGGATATGGTTTAAAAAATAATAATAATCAATACGGCAGCCAGAAACGTGCCTTTGAAGCTCCGCCCATTTTGATCGGTGTCCAGAAGAGGCGGAGCTTCAATCATACCTCTTGCCTTTTTTTTTTTTTTGCCTGTAAACGCCCCGCCTTCCAATTTTCTCTCCCAACAATCCTGGAAGAGGGATTCAGCTAAGAGCAAAATTCATCCAAGAAGTGTTGTAACTGAGGGATGGGATGAATAGAATAGAATAGAATAACAGAGTTGAAAGGGACCTTGGAGGTCTTCTAGTCCAACCCCCTGCGTAGGCAGGAAACCCTACACCACTTCAGATAAATGGGTATCCAACATCTTCTTAAAAACTTCCAGTGTTGCACCACTTCAGACACATGGTTGTCCAATCTTTTCTTAAATACTTCCAGTGTTGGAGCACTCACAAATTCACAATGACTGTGAAATCCTGTTCAGTGTGGCTAGTCCTCATCGGCACTGAAGTTACAACGGCACTGAAAAACGTGACTTACAACCAGTCCTCACATTTATGCCTGTTACAGCCTCCCCACAGTCATATGATCAAAATGCAGGTCCTTGGCAACCAGCATATTTTTGTTAGAAGAAATGTCAATCTGGTTCAGTTCCAAGCCGGGAGAAAGACACTGGAAACATGGAGGCTGATTGGAAAGATGGTTTATTGATGAAGCAGAACCACATGGAGTTGAGAGGGAGGCGTTTTTATACCTTCTCTTGGGCTTTGAACTTGAGCTTCCTGTTCCTGTGCAAGAGCATGTATTCTATTGGCTGTTGTCAGACTCCCATGGGGCCATGTAGGGCTCATGTTTGTCTGAGCTAGTTTGGTTGAAGTCTGCTGGGTGATGCAATGTCCCCAGTGATTGTGCCATGTGGTGAGCTCTGCTGCTAGATGGGTTAATCCTATTATGTTCTGGAGGGTCATGTCTTAATCCCATCACCCTGAAGCTGGAGGTCTTTTGTCTTGTAGATAGGCTGGCCCAGTCTTTCTTAATGGGCACCAAATATCTGCTGGGGGCAGGGAGCCGCTCTCTGTCTTTAAAACATGTTTCTTCTTTTAATATCCAGGGAAATATAATATTCTGCCTTTTGAATATTTCCTATAATATTTCATTCTTCTGGGAGTGGGTGGCTTCCCACACTTCTATGATGGTTGCAGCAATTTGGGATCACATCATTGCCATTTGGGATCTTCCCAGTTGACTTCTGACGAGCAAAGTCAGCTATATAACTCCTGACAGTTAGAACAACTAATCAGTGGAACAACTTGCCTCCAGAAGTTGTGAATGCTCCAACACTGGAAGTTTTTAAGAAGATGTTGGATAACCATTTGTCTGAAGTGGTGTAGGGTTTCCTGCCTAAGCAGGGGGTTGGACTAGAAGATCTCCAAGGTCCCTTCCAACTCTGTTATTCTATTCTATTCTATTCTATTCTATTCTATTCTATTCTATTCTATTCTATTCTATTCTATTCTATTCTATTCTATTCTATTCTATATTCGGCTAACGACTGCAGTGATTCACTCAACCATGACAAAAAAAATTTGTAAAATCGGGTGCGATTCACTTAACAACCGCCTTGATTCATCATGGAAACTCTGTTGCCAATTGTTGTAAGTCAAGGACTCCATTCATTTAGTGACTGTTCAAAGTTACAACCTCACTGAAAAGAAGTGACTTACGACCATTTTTCACAGTTACAACCGCTGCAGCTTCCCCATGGTTATGTGATCCAAATTCAGACAGTTGGCAATTAACTCATATTTATGATGGTTGCAGTATCCCGGGATCATCCGATCCCCTTTTGCAACCTTCTGACAAACAAAGTCAATGGGGAAACCAGATTCACTCAACAACCGTGTTACCAACTTAACAATTGCAAAGATTCACTTAACAGCTGTGGCAAGAAAGGGTCATAAAATGGAGCAAAACTCACTTAACAAATGTCTCGCTTAGCAATATAAGTTTGGGGCTCAACTGTAGTCGTAAGCCGAGGACTACCTGCATATATGTGTGCAATGAGGGGCTATGTCCTTAAAGGAGCTTGCATTTGGAGAAGGTTGCACCAGGAGAACTTCTGCCTTCCACTCCACCTGACTCGTGCCTCCAAGCCTGCTTTCCTGCAACTGCTCCAGATTTGTCTCTCTCAATGCCTTTGTGCTCTGGTGTTGTAGTGACTTGGAGGAGGATGAAAGATGTTCCCACGGCGGAGATGTTAACTGCAAAAGCCCAAACGGAGCATCAACGGCATATCATTTCGGTGGCGCGGTGGTTAGAGTGCAGTACTGCAGGCTACTTCTGCTGATCGCCGGCTGCCTGCAATTTGGCAGATCGAATCTCACCAGGCTCAAGGTTGACTCAGCCTTCCATCCTTCCGAGGTGGGTAAAATGAGGACCCAGATTGTTGGGGGCAATAGGCTGACTCTGTAAACCGCTTAGAGAGGGCTGTGAAGCGGTATATAAGTCTAAGTGCTATTGCTATTGCTATTTCCTTTAAGTAGCNTCTCACCGGCTCAAGGTTGACTCAGCCTTCCATCCTTCCGAGGTGGGGAAAATGAGGACCCAGATTGTTGGGGGCAATATGCTGACTCTGTGAGCCGCTTAGAGAGGGCTGTAAAGCACTATGAAGCGGTATATATGTCTAAGTGCTATTGCTATTGCTATTTCCTTTAAGTAGCCCCTACTGGGAAAAGCTTGGTGAGGCAAGAAAGCTGGGTGCTGAGTGCAGGAGAAGCAGTTTAAAGTCTGCTTTAAGAGCCGTGGTGGCCCAGTGGTTAGAATGCAGTACTGCAGGCTACTTCTGCTGCCTGCCACCTGCCTGCAATTTGGCAGTTCGAATCTCACCAGGCTCAAGGTTGACTCAGCCTTCTATCCTTCCGAGGTGGGTAAAATGAGGACCCAGATTGTTGGGGGCAATAGGCTGACTCTGTAAACCGCTTAGAGAGGGCTGTGAGGCGGTATATAAGTCTAAGTGCTATTGCTATTGCTAAAGTCATCTCTTGCTGTCCCTGAGTGGCCATGCCAGACTTGCAAGGGGAAGAGGCACATTGGAGTCAATTGTGGTCATAAGTCAAGGACTATCTGTGGATAATTAGACTCCACATATCTGGCTGCCTTCAGAGGTTTTGGAACTGTAACTCCCCAAAATTCCGTCAGAATATTCAGACACATAAAATTCCACATTCCAGAATCTGCATCCTAATTAGCCACTATGGGAGTTGTTGGACCTCAGCATCACAAGGGGATATCAGGTTGGAGAAAGCTGTAAAGCTTTCTCCTGTTTAGCAAGAAGGAAGCTACATCAGCGCCAGGCAAAACATCATCAGAGCAAAAATATGGTATGGCTTAACACTGATAATGTTACTTAGTTGGGTAAATGAAATGTCTGCAACAAAACAACCGAACTCAGAGAACACCAAGGACCTCACAGTTCAAGCCTGAGCTACAAATATTAGCTTCTGTAAGGCTCCCTGTTTCTAACAAAGTTGAAAATAAATCTCATTACTCTCACTAGACTAGCCAGAAGGAACAATGGTTTGCATGGGTTCAGTTCCAAACAGGCTTTGATTCAATGGGCCACATATGGGATTTTGAGAATGTGTGGTTACTAAGGGCCCAGTAGTGGGTTCCACTTACCTTTGCTACCGGTTCGGGAACGGGAGCACGCGCGCAACGCTTCTGCACATGCGCAGAGCATTTTTTATGATGTCCGGGTGAGTGGGTGGAGCCTCCCGCCGCTACCGGTTCGCCAAACTGGTGCGAACCGGTAGCAACCCACCACTGTAAGGGCCTAGAGCACAAGTTGAAAATGTTGCCCACCATCCCTGTTTCAGGATACACATTAATGCATGTTACATTAAATTTATTTCTTCCACATGGGCTATGGAGGAGCAGGAAGGTTCCAAAGCATTCTTGTCAGTAACAAGGTTAAGACTCTTATCAAACTGATGCTATTTTGCTAGTCTGGTAGACTCTATCAGTCTAGCAAAACTACTAAAGGCAGTGTAACAAGCTTAGGTTTTAACCCTTCTGTACTATGTTTGAAAACTGCTTGGAGTTTTATACAGTCATTTCAATTGCAAATAAATATTTTAGAAGAGAAACAGAAAAGAAGAAACTAGTCACGGTGCTTTGATCCAAAAGTCTGCATCTGTAGTATCTCTATATACGGTAATGAGTTTTGCATGATTCCTCTAGAATAGAAACTGGAGCCCTGGGGTCTGAGTCGAGAATGTAAAAATAATGTAAAATGTAAAAATAAGTCTGATTCCTTGTATGAATTTTAAGTGGTCGTCTGTGAATTCACTAGCAGAGAGCCCCATCTGGAACTCTGTAGAGCAGTGTTTCTCAATGTAAGAGGTCTGGACCAGGGGTAAAATTCAGCCAGTTGTATCCGGATCGTGCGAACTGGTAGGGCCGACTGTGCGAAGCCGCGCCCACCCGCACGGACGTCATGAAGTCCCTTTTTTGCAACAATTTTCATGCTCTGTACACGCGCGGAAGGCTTTGCGCATGCGCAGACCATGGCACGTGCGAGTGAAGCGCACGCACGCGGGGCGCGTGCACATTTGCAAACCGGTAGGGAAGGGAAGCGAATTTCACCCCTGATCTGGACTTCAATTCTCAGAATTCCCCAGCCAGCATAAAGTTACCAAGCTTGAGAAACACTGCTCTAGAGCATACAGTATCAGTGGTACCAACCAACGGGGTACAGCTCCAGCTAAACCTCTTTGGTTTCTATAACCAAAACAATGAATTTGAAGAAGCAGTAAGTCATCCTGTAACCAAGAGGGTTAGGAGAATGGGTTGGGTGAATTCACAGCTGACCACTAAAACAGCTGCAGTTGCAGGTAAGTCGGGGACCAGTTTTTCCTCGTGATCTTTGTGATTCACACCTGTTGTTATGGTCTTGCTGGACATGGCCTCTGATAAGGAGGATGGGGAGGAAATGACTCCACCACCACTGCAATCTTCTATCTATGCCAAGACTCTTGTCGCTAAGTGCCCCTGACTCCATTTCCTCCTCTTCAGAGGACATGTACAGCAGGGCCATACCACCCATGGCTGGCTGGGGAATTCTGGGAGTTGAAGTCCACAAGTCTTAAAGTTGCCAAGGTTGGAGACCCCTGGGTTAGTAAGCCTCTTATCTGAAAGACATCTCATTGTCGTAAGGGTATCAAAGAGAGGATGGCTGTCCCCAAATTTTATCCATGTGGAAGTAGTCAACCCCCAGGATTTGAAATGGACACCTAACATTAGAACCATCAATAAAAAATGGCACAACGAAGAATGATTTTGCTGTGTCAACTCAGAAAGCTCAGATTGCCCAGGGATCTGCTGATACAGTTCTACAGACGAATTCTTGAGTCTGTCATTTGACCTCAATAACTGTCTGGTTTGGCACAGCAACCAAACAGGACAGGTACAAGACTTCAATGGATAGTTAGGACTGCAGAAAAAACAACTGCAACCAGCCTGCCTTCCACTGAGGTTCTGTATACTGCTTGATGATTGCTACTATTCTTTTGGAGAGATATGACATAGGAGACCACTTCTTTGTAATGTCAGAATGGTCAGCCTAAACTATGCTTACCATCCTCCCTTTTTTTTTTTAATTTAAATATTTTATTTACACAAACAAACATTAAACAAACATTAAAAACATTGGACACTTTGTGACCATCCTAGTTGAACATTTCTTTATACACCATTTACATAACAATAAATAACATTATTGCTCAGTATAGCTTACTTTTTTTGATCTCACATATATACCCCTCGTCATTATTTATTTATATCCGAACTCTCTTTTAGTTTCCCTTTTCTCAATTTTTACTCTCTATTTTTTTCGACCATTTTTTCTTTCTATCCACTGATAAAATTTATCCCATATTGCGTAATATTCCGTCTCACCTTTGTCCTTCAATTCCAAGGATAGTCTATCCATTTCTGCACTTGTCAATATTTTCTCTATTATTTCTTCTTCAATGGGGTTTTCTCATTCTTCCAGAATTGCACATATATCAGTCTTGCTGCAGTTGTTATGTGTAGAATTAAATATATCTGTCCTTTTTCATATTTTTCATGAATAATTCCTAATAAAAACAATTCTGGTGTCATTTCTATATCCTTATCTATCATCTCTTCTAATCATTTCTTTATCTGAGTCCAAAATTTCCTTGCTTTATTGCACAACCACCACATATGGTAATATGAACCTTTCGCTATTTTACATTTCCAACATTGTGCTGAGCGTTTTTTATCCATTTTTGCTAATTTTGTTGGGAAAATGTGCCACCTATAAAACATTTTATATAGATTTTCTTTATAAACTGTAGCCAGAGTCAATTTTCTATTCCTATCCCATAATTCTTGCCATTTGTCCAGATTGATGTTATACCCAAAATTTTGCACCCAAGTAACCATTGTTTCTTTAACTTGTTCTTCTACCATATCATAATCTAATAGATATTGATAAATTTTCTTTATTGTCTTATCTTCTGGCCCTAGCAAAATTTTGTCTATTGCCATTAATTGTTCCTAGAGAACCATTCTCAATCCCCACTTTTGTAGAAGGAGAGGAACACTGTGATGTGACCTTGAAGATATCTTAGAAGTGACCGGTGATTTGGTGTGGGTAAGCCATAATTATGATTACCCTATAAAATGATCAATAGAACCCAAAGGTCATTCGCTATAAGAAACCCATGTGCTTTAAAAGCAAATAAGCAGCTCCTAAATGGTCACTATGAGGAAATGTTGAAGTTCAAGATGCAACTTCAAGAATGTCCCAAAGGTGCTTTTTTCAAGAGGCAACTGGATTTTCTGTTTTTTTCTTTGAAGACATTTCGCTTCTCATCCAAGAAGCTTCTTCAGCTCTGACTGGATGACTGAGAATCTCCATAGACATTTAACTTCAAGAATGGTGCTCATGGCTCTGTCCTGCTGGATGTGTAACAGTATGTTCTTTCTGTTTCTGTCGGAAACACTGGCAGCCTTTGAACAAGATCTGAGTGGTATCTCCGTTGTACACACTATTGTATGAAGCTTTGAACCCCCTCCAGGACGTAATCAATTTTATTCAATCATATTGAAGGACAAGTCCTCAGCTCTAGCCTTAGCCTCCAGGGTCAGTCCAATGGAGCCAAGCCAGGCAGGGTGATAAAAAGCTGTAGAAAGGAAAGTCACGTTGATGTTAAAACTCAGGCATATGATGAGACCTAATTATTTCTTGCCTGGGAAAATCTGCTGCTTTCTTTTGAAAAGAGTTCTGCCTTTTATAATAAATGTGATAGGAATGATAATATCTTCCCTGCAAAAAAATAATAATAAAAATCATGGTATTTTTGCCATGTGGCCAACCCAGAGGAAGAGAACTACTAACACATGCGATTTCTTAACAGGCTCAGAAAGCAGCTGATGAGGTTAGGGCCTCAGGAGCAAACATTAATCTGAGGAGACAATAACAGGTTGGATTGAAACAGCACTAGGAGATGCCAAGATTTCAATCTGAGTCTTCTAAAAGATGAAAAGTGAATGCCTACAAAACCTAGAATTTATAGATATAGATATAGAATTCTTTATTGGCCAAGTGTGATTGGGCACACAAGGAATTTGTCTTGGTGCATAGGAGTCCCTGCGGATTTTACTCCACTAGTCGTTGCCGGAACATGACCACTGAGGTAAAAACAAGGATAGAGAAAGCTCGAACAGCATTCTTCAAAATGAAAAAGGTCTTCTGCAGTCACGACATAAGCCTAAGATTGAAAACCAGGCTTGTCAGATGCTACATCTTTTCTATCCTGCTCTACGGAGTGGAGAGTTGGTCTCTGACAGAAAGCCACTTGAAGAGACTAGAAGCATTTGAAATGTGGATTTACAGGCGGCGGTTACGTATAAGTTGGGTTGACAAAATCAGAAACGAGGAGGTGATAAGCCGCCTGGGAAAGCCAAGGGACATCATCAAAACCATAAAAAAGCAAAAGTTAGAATATTTTGGACATGGGATGCAACACCAGGAAAAATACGGCACACTTCACTTAATACTCCAGGGAAAGATTGAAGGCAAACGAGGTCCAGGCAGAAGAAGAACATCATGGCTTCAAAATCTAAGGGACTGGTTTGGACAAAACTCAGCCGCACTTTTTCTTGCAGCTGTTGATAAAAATAGGATCGCCAATGTCCGATGACGGATATGGCACAAGAAAAAGAAGAAGTCGTTGCTGACTATAAGGGGCAGTGCTCATCTCCGTTTCAAGGCCATTGAGCCAGCGCTGTCCGAAGACATCTCTGTGGTCTTGTGGCCAGCATGATGTCACGGAGCGCCGTTACCTTCCCACCAAAGTGGTACCTATTTATCCACTCGCATTAAGCATGCTTTCAAACTGCTGGGTTGGCAGGAGCTGGGACTCATCCCATCCCATCCCATAACGTGGCACTCGGGTCTTGAACCCAGGTCGCCGGCTTTCCAGCCAACATGCCCGGCATCTTAACAGCTGAGCCACCACACTGCCCTCTGTCATCAGTAGGTGAAATAAACTAACTAAATTATAATAGTATTATTTAGCTTTGTTATATGCTGCCCAGAATCGCTTATTTGGTGACATGGACAGCTACGTAAATTAGGAGAAATAAACCAACTTTTGCTTCCCCAATTAACATCCTCAGCATCTTTTCTACACAGAAAAGAAACATCAGAAACATCCTTTGCTACTGATCCTGGTCTGTTTTATTCCCAAACTATGATTCAACCTCTTCTTTGGCTAAATTAGACCACTACTAAATCTAGCTTAATCTTAAATACACCAGCCTTTCCAATCCTGGGTACTCTCCTAGCGTTTGGGCCTAAACACCACCACCCAGCCAGCAAGGCCATTGCTAAGAATTCTGGGAGTTGAAGTCTACACATCTGAGAAATTTCCTGGGTTGGGAAATATTAAGCTGACTTGAGCAGCAGAGATTGTTGTGCCAGCTAAGAACAGGATGGACTTGTGCCTTATTTAATTTATGCATACGATTTTATATAGGCACTCGTAGCATCGACCTAGATCAGCTCGGATTACCCTACCACAAATAACGCACACGTCAACTTGCCAAGCTTTCCAGTTGCCATAAGCAGGAGGGGGGGAGAGCTGACGGAATGGCTGATTGTACTAACTGAAACTACATTCCACAAATGTTTCTTTTACTGATTGTGTCCTAGGTTACCGGAGTCAGCAGGAGGGGTGTGGGTTTCACAGCCCACCAACGTGGTTCATTGGAGAATGTGATTTATGTCTTGTCCAGTGAGGAGGGGGGAAACAGGGTCATGAGGGCACGTAACCTGCGTGAGCTCAGTTCTGACTTCATCGGAGTATTGCCGAAATGTCGCTCCTAATAAATGGCTATATTTCTTTTGAAGTTTGGCTCGTGGCTCATGAATTAATTAGGGCATCTTTCGGAAACTTCACAGCACGTGCCAGAAATATACAAAATAGATAACTGAAATATTAATACTAAAAACAATAAGGTGACGCCCAGGGTTTAACGAAGGTGGCTCTAGCACAGAGCTGTGTCCTCTTCACAATTGTAACATCCATGTTAAGGAAGGCAGTGACATCTACAGGGCAAAAGCTTTAAAGCTTTTACATCCATTGCTTTGTCTGATCCATTATGTTGCTCCAACAAGTATCTCTGGGTTGCCTATGTGTGATCTGACTCAAACATTCACTTCAGAAAACAGATGCTCCATTGGATGGCTGGTAGCGACAACCATTGATTTATGATCCTGTTCATACAAGTTATTATCAAGTGATTCGAAACCACATTAAATAAAATAATTGGGATTCATGCACAGCAAACAGACAAGAGTCTTCTGTGTAGCCATTCCTGGGAGGCTGTGGCTATATTCTGCATTTCTATATAACTCATTGGTCTACATTCTTCCAACTAGTTCTCAAAAGTATTAATTATTTCACAGGTATTTGGGAATTAAGATAATTTCCTTCTCAATTAAATTGGGACAGGCTAGCCCCGCAGGCAGATAAGATAGCCATTTTTAAGCCAACCGATATAAGGGAAATCGCCATGTTTTACAATTGATTATTAGTTACTGTACATACACAAACAAACATGTTGGAAACCGTATTCATCCTCACAAATCTAAGCATCTCTCAAGAAAACAGCCAAGAGCATCGTTAAGTGAAAAATATATTTTATTTTTTAAAACAATAGCTGCCAGCAGTTTGCCAGTATATCTCTAAAAGATATTCCAGAAAAGTGAAAAGAAGCATCTTACAATATGTCATACGGATTACCAGGTATCTCTCAAAAGCCAAATAAATATCTTGCCCACTCTATGAAGTTTAAAATGTTATTGGATAATAATATTTTCAGATTATAGTCAGAAGATAGGAAATTTGGCTTTTAACTAGGAAACAGGCTTTGTAAGAAATAAATCTTCCTCCTTTAGTCACAGTTGAAAGAAACAAGGTATTAGTGTTCAGCATTAACATTTGATTTAGCACTGTGAACAAAAATATATATATAAATTGAAGTCAGATTTTAAGAGAAAAGCAGAATCTGTGTACAAAGCTAATTTTAACTTTTACATGGCCCCCAGTACATAAATAACTGTATCAGGGGTGGGTTCCACTTACCTTCCCTACCGGTTCGCATCGTGACAGAAGTATGCGTTTTGCACGTGCGCACGCTTCACTCACGCACGCACCTACGTCATGTTGGGGAAATGACCCTCTGCGCATGCGCAGAGGGTTCTTTGTCAGCCGCAGCGACCGGAGGACCGGTTCGGGGGTGTGGATAGCCGGCCATCGCTGCCAGTTCGGCGAGCGTGTGCAAATTTCCACCACCGGTACGGGAGAACCGGTCCGAACCGGCAGCAACCCACCACTGAACTGTATACATGTAGCATCAAGGCATAAAACATTAATTTTAAAAAAGGCACAGCAACAGCTCAATTCCTTTGGTGACCCATTTGCAATATTCCATATTTCTTCCCATGCAAACCACCAATTTATTTTTATCAATGCCTACCACATAACCAGAACACATATAAACGAACCACATTCCATTCCGATTTAAGCTCTCACGGAAACAGTGAGATCAAGGGATGTGTTTGGAGTACATAGTGGTTTCTGTCTAAATAAAAAAAATAAAATATTGCAAGGGCTTCACAACTTTGGCAAGGAAATTCAACATGTTCCTGTTATATAAAATTCTATTTGCTGAACTGACAAACAACATTTTTCTTGGAAAACACAACTTTATGCATGTTGAAAGTTTTTACCGCAACTTTAGTGACGTTTGAGTATATCAGCAATACTTTCTCAGCCAGCGAAATATTGCTGTCATGTTCAAGACAACTGTTCCCAGCTAGCAGCTCAGGGAGAGTTTTAGGTGAGGGTTCTATATAAAATTCTGTTGTGAAGATAAAGGGGGGGAAATACCCCCTAAAAATGGCTAAAAGATTGCAAGATTGGCCTTCTTGCTCGAAATCCTGTAAGACTTAAGGTGAACTGCTCAACATCCCTTAACTTTTTAGGCAGGAACAACAAAATATTATGAAATTTGGCAGCTACTATTATTTCAGCCTTTTGAATTCCAGAGTCTTACTGACAGCCTTGGTACCCATAGACGCCGTATTGCTAACTCTTGACATATGTAGTTCACCTTCAAGAAAAATGTGGGCACAGTGACACAGTGATGGTGTCACTCTTTCCTTGCACACTAACCTTTGCTGCAAACCCCTAGATCTGACTCCTGGATAAACTGTATTTTCATGAGTTGGAAGCACACAGGATTGCATAGAGAATTTCCAACGCTTTGTGCCTCATCGGCTACATCTATGAACATCCCCATGATCCATGTGGTCAAAATTCGGATGCTTGGCAACTGGTTCATATTTAGGACCGTTGCTGTGTCCCAAGATCATGTGATCCCCCTTTTGCGACCTTCTGACAAGCGAAATCAACGGGGGAAGCCAGATTCACTTTACAACCGGGTTACTGACTTATCAGCTGCAATGATTCACTTAACAACTGTGGCAAGGACGGTCGTAAAATGAGGCAAAACTCAACAAATGTCTCACTTAACAACATAAATTTGGGGCTCAGTTGTGGTCGTAAGTCGAGGCCTATCTGTATTCCAGAATTAATGACAATCGGGGAATTCTCTGAATTCCAGTCCTCTACTTTTCATGCTGGACTCCCACCTCACCTCACCTCAAACAATCTTTAACAGGTTCATTACAATATCACTTGGAGTAGCAGCCAAGTCAAGCCTGGGCCCTCCCACTTTATCTCAGACAAGGCCGCTTATCTGAAAAACTAAACAAGTCTTCCATTATATTTAAACGGAGCTCCTTTCTCTGGTCTCTTTTCCACTCCACTCCACCCCACCCCACGTCTCTCTCAATTTATTCAGGGAAAAAAAGAATGCTTCGGTCCCTGTGGCCCCTCACTCAAATCCTCACGGGTGCACCCTGCCCTGTGGGTGACCTAGCTACACACAGCAGATACATCGCTATTTGTGTGAGTGGCTCTACATTGGTTTACCAAATCAGGCCAAGAACAAGCCCTGGCTTGCACCAACAGCTTGGGAAAGGGTCCCATGAATGCCTCAGTTCAGGCTGAGGAAAACATTCCTGACCTCTTCAGGAATAGCAGAAAATGGAGGGACAAGAGGCTACTGGCCCCACTGGGCAGCGGGATTCTCTTCTGGCATACAAGTCAGAGGTGGGTTCCTACAGGTTCTAACCGGTTCTTTAGAACCGTTAGTAAATTGGTGATGACGTCACGGAGCCGGTTCTGCCGGTGTCTCCGTGGGCGCCGCCATCTTGGATTTTGCTTCTGCGCATGCGCAGAAGCTAATTTTTGATTGCTGCGGGCACGTGCGCACATGCAAAGCGCACGGCGCAACCCTGAGCAAACCGGCAGCAAAAGGATCCAGAACCCACCCCTGATACAAGGGTATTGAAACACATTCAGTCTAAGAGACACTTTCATGTCACTGAATTTTCAATTTGCCAAGGAAGATAAGCTAGGGCAAGTATTATTCCTTCTGCATTTGCCATCATTGCCCCTTAAGAACCCAGGCCAGTTTATATCTTCTTTGTTATCTTTTTTTCTGGCAGTGTCTCTGAAATTTAAGTGGAAGTTTTAAAAATGGTAACGCTTTTCCTGTAGGATTTCTGCCACACTGTACAATTATTATTATTTTTTGGGGGTGGGGTGGGGGGGTTGTGAGCTTATTTAGCCCCAATCAGGTTTTGGCAATACTGGACATTTTAGGAAGTGTCAGGAGACCCAGCCATATAGAAAACATATAATGCATATAAAGCTATTCGTGACTAAATCTTTTCATTAATATAAAAAATGCTCGGTGATATGATAAGATTTGATGCCTAGGGAGAAAAAAATATTTGAAAAATCTCTTATTGTCAAGTGCCTTACACAAGAATTGCTCTGTTTCTCTTCTATGTGCCCAAGCTACACAAAATAATTTAACATGCGTTCCTATATTTCCTATGATTTACCTCTGAGTTTCCTCAAAGGTAAATCATAATAAATTCAGTGAGGCTTGTGCTCTGCAAATTGGTCAGCAAAAGCTTAAAATGAAGGATATTCCCTTGCAAACAATAAGATGATTTGCATTTCAAGGTAAAAGGTTTACACATCAATGTAAAAATTACCAATTAAAAAAACAAAAAAAAAAACAAATCCCACATAAGCAAGACCGTTTTGAAGCTTATTATTCATAACATTTAAAACAAACGGAAAAGTCATTCCGTGCCGCAAGCAGTGGCCTTTTAAATGGAAGAAAAACAAATTTATTGGGCTTTTGAAATTGAATTACAGCATTGTTCCTTGATGCTGTTATAAGTGGAAAAAAACACGACTGACCTTTTAATATATCGTGATTGCGGCATGAAAAATAATCAATCAGGTAAAGAGGTAGGGAGCTACTCCCTTCTCTTTCTTTCTCTTATTTTTCTAACTTTTGTTTTTCCTGTATTTTGTATCTTATAGTGATGCTTAATAACATTTATGAAAAAAAAAAGTATAGAGGTAGGAGACAGATAAATCCCAATGTAAGACCTTAATAAAAGGGCGAAAAAGGCACAGGAAGAATTACAGTGAGGGGACTACGCAGGTTGTCTAATTCAGGGGTCTCCAACCTTAGCAACTTTAAGCCTGGGGGACTTCAACTCCCAGAGTTCTGGCTGGGGAATTCTGGGAGTTGAAGTCCACAAGTCTTAAAGTGGCCAAGGT
>QLTV01001686.1:1472795-1484883 GCA_003457575.1 Thermophis baileyi | reverse complement strand
TGACAATTGGACAATTGGAGTTAGCCGCCACAGTGTCCATGTTGGTATCGCCAACAGTAGACAAGTCAGTCTCAAGTGAGGGTGGCCCCAAAACTGTTGATGCCGGGGCGGAACTGGCCTCCCGGCGGTGCCTTATCACCTTATCACAAAGTTTATCTAATTTCTTGTGGCGACGCTGCTCGGACTTACTGCTCGGCTTGGCTGCCGTAGACGTAGAGGGCTGCGCCTTGGACGAAGTGGGCCGTTCAGAGTCAGATGACCTATGACGACCACAATGTCCTTTGGCCGTCCCAGACGAGGTGGAGCAGGAAGCCTTGGACGCCATCTCAATGGCACCACCCGGCAATGTCGCACGCTGATTAGGCAAGAAAACACCCCTCGGTCAGAAAGGAGACTGTGAAACCAATGCCCGAAGCCAGATGCCAGCTGATAAGAAGTCAGTTCGAAGGCAAAACTGGCAATGTCTCTTGTCACCCAGTGGGCCAGTGGGACGAGCCTAAATAGCCGTGCCCTTGCTGGGCGTGGCTCTGCCAGTCACCAAGAGCCGTGCCCTTTCAGGACGTGGCTAGCCGTTGGCCTGGGGGCGCTCACACTCCACTCAAGGCTGAAATACTGAAATATAGTAATATATGAATATATGGGTGACTTATGCCTTTTTTTTTTAATTCACCAAACTATTCATTAATTCATTCTTTTTTTTTTTTATTTATTTTTTTTTTCTTCTTCCTTTTTATTTATTTATTTATTTTTTTATTTTTTAATTATTTAATTCTGTCCGTTGTGTTTGCAGTCAAGGAGACCGAAATCTTAGTAAGTACACAGGGGTCTTTGGTCTCCACAGGCAGACAGCGTGGCAGTTGCTCCAACCTAAAATGGCCGCTGGCCGATCAAATGGCTGCTGCGCGGGCGTGGCAATAATTGCGGGATACCAGAACGAAGGCACAGGGTCAGTGGACCATCAGAGAGCCAGGCACCCCTGCACGCAAGGTCAATCTGCCCAAATCCTTCTCCTGAGGGCTAAATTTGACAGGAAATGGTTGCGATCGGTCGCGGTGCAGCCAAAATGGCCGCCGCGACCTCCGACGACCAGCTGGGATCAAAGGGGCCGATTTGAGGCTGGCGATTTCGAACGGCACGTTCCCCAAGCACAGCAAGTGAAATTTGGCTTGTTTAGGGCACTCCAATCCCAGCGCAAGAGTCAATTCGCCCAGGTGCTTTAAATAGCAGCCCTGAGCAATAAACGATCCCTGCTGCCTAAAGCAGCCCGAGCTGAGGCTCGGCTATCCGCCCGGCAACAAACTGTCACAAACTCACCACACCAGATTCAATACAGGAAATTCAAATGCAAAGACAGAAGCTCAAAACAGAGCAAATCTGGAATAGAAACTGGAGGAATGGTGGCACAACCGTCCAGAGCGACTGAGTGAACAAAACTGCCAAGCATCGCAACAAGGGAGGCACTTAAACAAATTGACAGGCTCACTCAGTCCAATCACGGAGCAGATGGATTAACCCATTCCTGGATGCTATATCCATTATGAGGGAGAATGGGCCCGTTTCCGGCCTCCAGAGCCTGGGGAGGCCGTTTTCGCCCTTCCGGAGGCTCAAGGAAAGCCTCCGGAGCCCGGGGAGGGCAAAAACACCCCTCCCCCCACAGTTGTGCAGGAGGCCGACTAGGCCACGCCCACCATGGCCACGCCTACCCAGCAACTGGGCAGAGAACCCCTTGCTAAAATTTTTGAAGCCCGCCCCTGCCAATACCATCCTGGCTAAATGGTTGTCCAATCTTTTCTTGAAAACCTCCAGTGATGGAGCACCCACAACTCGGAGAGGCAGGCTGCTCCATTGATGAATTGTTCTCACTGTCAGGAAATTCCTCCTTATTTCCAGGTTGGAACTCCCTCTGACAAATTTAACAGATTAACAGAGTTGGAAGGGACCTTGTAAGTCTTCTAGTCCAACCCCGTGCCCAAGCTTCCATCCATTACTTCTTGTCCTGTCTTCAGGTGCTATGAAGAGTAGGTCAACCACCTCTTCTCTGGAACAGCCCCTCAAATCTTGGAAGACTGCTATCATGTCTCCCCAAAGCCTAATTTGTTAGGCCATACATATCTAGTTCCCGCAATCGTTCATCTATGATTTAGCCTCCAGGCCCCTTATCCTCTTTGTTGCTCTACTCTGCACTCCTTCTAGGGCCTCAGTATCATTTTAGTATCGTGGTAGTATGTATTGTGGCGGTCAACCATGGAACTCTCACCAAAGAGACCTTGAAACATGGAACCCACAGCGTCCCTCTGGTTCTTCTCTCCAAAAGTAATCAGGACACAAATTCACTTTTCAGAGCAGACGTCTCAACCTTACTATCAAGTAACTAAAGCTCCTGGGATTTTCCCCAGCTCTCAGAAAACTTTAAATGTACACATAGCCAAAGGAAGACGTGCTTGGGGCAGAGGTTGCTTGGGCCTAAATACAGTAACTTTAGCAGTGACCCCGGCTATAAATACTAAATTAAAAATAACACCATATTTTCCAGTTTCCAGTCTGACAAAGAACTAGTAGTGTAAGATATGGGACATTTTAGCATGTGCTATTTAACTACAGGTAGTCCTCAACTTACAACAGTTCATTTAGTGGCCAAAGTTACAACAGCATTGGAAAAAAGTGACTTATGACCATTTTTCACTCTTACGACCGTTGCAGTATCCCCATGGTTCACGTGATCAAAATGCAGACCTTTGGCAACTGACTCATATTTATGACTGTCACAGCTTCCTGGGATCATGTGATCACCTTTTGCGACCTTCTGACAAGCAAAGTCAACGGGGAAGCCAGATTCACTTAACGACTGTGTTACTAACTTAATGACTGCAGTGATTCATTTAACAACTGTGGCAAGAAAGGTCGTAAAACGGGAGAAAACTTACTTAACAAATGTCTCAACAACAGAAATTTTGGACTCAACTGTGGTCATAAGTCGAGGGCTACCTGTATATCTTTCTCCCCATTAAAGGTTTGTATGAACAGATACCAAGACAAAGAACTTGCTAGAACAGGGGTCTCCAACCTTGACAACTTTAAGCCTGGCGGACTTCAACTCCCAGAATTCCCCAGCCAGCAAAGCTGGCTGGGGAATTCTGGGAGTTGAAGTCCGTCAGGCTTAAAGTTGCCAAGGTTGGAGACCCCTGGGCTAGAAGGTTGAATGGCATTCTGGGTGTGTCTGTCTGCTGGCTGGGGAATTCTGGAAATTGAAGTCCACCCATCTTAAAGTTGCCAAGGTGGAGAAACACTCATCTACACATTTTATCCTCTGGAAAAACCTCGTAGGTTTGCAGCAGAACACTACTGCCTTAGAGAAAGAAATAATAGGACTCAGCCAAGGAGATTTATTTATTTATTTATTTATAAAATTTTATTGGCTGCCCATCTTACCATAAGGTAAACTCTGGTTGGCTTACAGACATAAAAAAATATATATCTACATTAAAGCATGAATAAATTAAAGCCAAAGATCAAAATCAAGGATATGTAGGGAGGGGGGGGGGAAGGGGGGATCTGTTTTTTCTCGATCAACCGCCTCTATTGTGCTGTTCCCCCATTGGGGCCCTAAGCCAACTGGCAGAGCCCCAGATCTTTAGGCCCTTATGAAAGGATAGAAGGGTTGGGGCCAACCTCACATGGGGGGGGGAGATGTTCCAAAGGGCAGGAGCAACAGCAAAGATGGAGGCATGGCTCAGCCCACTGATCTTCATTTCTGCTCTCCATAAACTGCACGGAGCCTAAAGCACAACCCGCAATCCAGCACAGCTTCATGAAGAAAGCAGCCTCTAGTATTAGCTCACACACACACACACACACACACAAAACCAAGCCCTTCTTTGAAGTTTTTCAGAACCTCCGGACTTCTCAAAAAGAAAATCTGAAAACCGCTGGCTCGCTTCCGCCATCCTTCTTTTAGCCAAGAATCCTTCCGAGGCTCTGCAAAACCGAGTCCCAAAAATCGTCTTATATTCCCAAGCAAGCTAGAACTTGGGATGCTGCAGCGTTACTCGGTCCAACAAAGACCGTCTAATTCCTGCAAACAGACTCAAGCTGCATTCCTGAAGATGGAAAAGAATGAAACCTCTGTCTTTAGCAGTTGAAGGGGAAAAAAAAAAAATATGAGCACTTGGCAGGGGAGGAAAGGGCTGGTATGTCCCCATTTACCGTATTTTTCAGAGTATAAGACGCACTTTTTTCTCCCCTGAAAGAGGGTGGAAATATTGGTGCGTCTTATACACCGAATACAGCCATTTTTGGCCTCCCGAAGCCCCGCCCCGCACAAAAATGGGTGCGCAGAGGGTTTGGGAGGTCTGCAGAGTGCTCCTGGGGGCTGGGGGAGGGCAAAAACGCCCCCATTTTTGTGAAAAACGGCCCGTTTATCACAAAAACGGGGTGCGCAGAGGGTTTGGGAGGTCTGCAGAGTGCTGCTGGGGGCTGGGGGAGGGCAAAAACTTTCTTTTTCTTACTTACCTCTTCAAAATCTTGGTGCGTCTTATAGTCCAAAAAATACGGTAGCCTGCATGCAGTTGTGCTTGTATTATTAACAGAGCTGCAAATATCCCCTTGTTAGCGCAGAATTAGATATAAAAAGAGAAAGTAGCAAAGGAAAATGGATGTGGCAGAAGAGTAAATTGATAGCATTTTTCCTGAGTTTCACAATTCCTTAGCTGTGAACTTTTCAACTGGTGGGAGCCATGTATAGGCTACAGTAATTCACCCAAGTCTCTCCAAATATGTACTAGAGCAGGGGTCTCCAACCTTGGCAACTTTAAGACTTGTGGACTTCAACTCCCAGAATTCCTCAGCCAGCTTTGCTGGCTGGGGAATTCTGGGAGTTGAAGTCCAAAAGTCTTAAAGTTGCCAAGGTTGGAGACCCCTGTATTAGAGAGAGGAACTTATTGCCATCGTCTGTGGCGACGCGGGTGAGGAAAATACACCGTTGACCTACTGCGGCTATGTTAAAACTCAATTTTTATGTCCTAACAGAAGGGGGGGAAATGAGTTTTCCCTTTTAAGGAAATGGGAACCGTTATTGCACAAACGAAGACCCAGGAATAGAAAGTCCACAGCGAGTCAAAAGCATGAGTTTTCGATCTGGCAATAAAGTTTTGTTTTTCTGATAGTTCACAATTGTCAATGTTATACAAATGTGAACTTAAGTGTCCTGACCCGGCTCCCAAACATGACAAACCCTCTGTAGTTAAATAAATGTTCCCTTTATTAGGAGCGCCAGCAGCCCCGGCAAAAAGTCTCTCTCTCACACACACACAGCAGGCTAACAAATCTGTCCGGCCGGGAGATGAATAGTTGTCTGCCACACCTATTCGTCTCCGCCCCGCCTTTTATCCCCAGGACTAGGGTGGGGCTTCGCTAGCAGCGGTGGCTCTTCCGTCCCAAGGATCGGTCTATAGATTTCCACTGCTCTCCTCTCCTCTGCCTTCTGCGCATCCATGCATCAGGCACTGGACCCAGCTGTTCCTCCTTTTCCTCATCAGCCACCTCCAGACCTGGGGGCTGTTGACTCTCCATCTGAGGGCTGATGGACGGCCCAGGCTCTGTCTCTATCTCTGACAGATCCATTCCCTCTTCACCCTCGGAGCTCTCAGGTTGCCTTGATGCTGGCCCTGACTGCCACGCTGCCTCCTCATCTGATTCGGCTGCTGGAAGGGCTGGCTGACGACAGGCCACAACATTAAGTATATTAGCCATCTTTCTCAGAAATGAGTGCAGCTTCTCAGGCTTGGCATTACATATTCACACACCTCGCTTTCCTATTCACCGTTCCTATCACTTAAGCTATTCATGCATGAATGAAGGGAGACCACGATGACAGATCACCATTAGAAGCAACCAACCTGTCATCCTGATCTCTGGGCATTCATGCATGCAGGTTCTATGCCCATGGCGGGAATGGGGAGTTAGTCCTCGACTTAGTGACCATTCGAAATTACAAAGGCACTTCAAGTCAGGAGGACCTGTTTCCAAGGTCACAAAGCTGGAAAGGCTTAGATAATTTCACTTCAATCCAAAACTTCAAAAAGAGAGAAGCCCTCATAGTGGAGAACGGCTCAAAGAATTTCCCATGAACATCAACAGCCCCAAAGAAAGTCTTTATCTCCTCCACCATTTCTCTCGTTCCATGAACAATGGAGAGAAACAGCACTGCGGATTTGCTGGGTTCATGTCCATTTAGTGGGTGGCGCTGTTGTTTTTTGGTCAGAGTTCGTGGTGTCAGCAGTGCAGTAATTGGAAAGACTGCCTCCATCAATTAAGAGTCCCTTCCCTTTACTCTTTGACTTCCTGGGGAAATTCCACCGGCATAAACAGGCGTGCTGTCAAGAGAACAACGACCCCACTGATGGAACAATTGTCCAGCACTGTATTTCGATGTTATTTATCTGTTCCTTTCATGCTTCAATGTGCGAGATGAATAAGAGAAGCCTAATATCAGTTCAGCAGGGGAGAAAAGGAAGAACCAGCTGGCCTTTGGGACAATCTGCTATGAAAGTGACAGGGTGGAAGAACAGAAGGCAGCTGGTATCGGGATGAAGGCTCCCCAAATTCCTTTGGATTCCACACTAGGCACTGCAAAGACCGGGGAGGCTCAGGGAGGGAATGAGAGCCTTGCCAAGCTGTAAGTTTCAAAATAAGCAACGCAGCAGACGATGTGAGAGTGTGGTTTCTACTGAAACCATTTACACCCTGCGAAGAAACTATTAAGGTAGAGCATGAGAGTGACATTAACCTGGAGCAGTTAATTGAGGTGCCATTAAAATTATCTTAGCCTGTAAGTCTCAGTGGGATCCACCGGTGTTTGCCATCCTCTTCATTAAAAAACAACAACAACAGGTGTTCTGACCTAGGCTTCCCCAACAGCACGAAGCCGAGTCCTTGTCCCAATAAACCCCTTTTTATTTAATATATAGTGAATTCCTCTCCAGCAAAGTCTTTTCTCTCCCACAGTCTTTCAAAATAGTTCGCAATTACTGACCTTTATCAGGTATGGAGAGTGGCCAGGCTGGTATCTTTCAGATGCCGCAATACTTGGCAAGAATGCAGAAATGAACTAATTGTCTCCTGCAAACTCCACTCCCCTTTCACTCCTCTTTTATTCCCTCTGGGAGGGGCCATTCATCGTCCACCTGTGGCCTTACTCCCAAGTCGACCCTTGTTCTTTAGCCGTTCCCTTCGTCTGGCAACTCTGCGCATGCGCACACTGGGAACAGGCTCCATCTGTTCATCTGCCTCACTGATGTCTGACTCCAAAGGCAACTGATAGCTGTCAGACTCCCCTGGTCCCATCTCTGCGTCCGACGCAGAGCCATCCCCAGACTCCAGGACTGGCCCATGTTCCTCTCCAACCTCCTCACTGTCCGAATCTGCTGCCAGCTCCGCTGGCGGGCCACAACAACAGGGTCTCCTAAAGGAGAACTGTACTTTGGCTGTTCGGCAAACAGGCCACATTGAAGACGGTTTGCTGCGTCCCACAATCATGTGTCCACGTTTTACAATTCAAAGAAATACTTAAAACTGTCACAGGCAACCAGATCCAGGTAGTCCTTGACTTACAACTATTCACTCAGTGACCGTTCGAAGTTACAACAGCACTGAAGAAAGTGACTTATGACCATTTTTAATACTTGCAACCATTGTAGGATCCCTGTAATCATGTGATCAAAATCTGGATGCTTGACAACTGGTTCATATTTATGATGGTTGCAGTGTCCCGGGGTCACGTGATCCCCTTTTGCGACCTTCTGACAAGCAAAGTCAATGGGGGAAGCCAGATTCACTTAACAACTGTGTTACTAAACTTAACTGCAGTGATTCACTTAACAACTGTGGCAAGAAAAGTCATAAAATGGGGCAAAACTCACTTAACAACTGTTAGCAGCAGAAATTTTGGGCTCAATTGTGGTGGTAATCGAGGACTACCTGTCTAGTATAGTAAGAGATCCCTAAGAACAGCAAGTTCCTTACCTTTTCAAGTCAACTGTTGTGACGCTAAATACCACTCCTTTGAGCCACAGTATCATGAAGAGCCTCTGAGAGAAGGGGCAGTTGCCTATGCTTTCGCCATCACTGCCAGCCTGTGGAAAAAGAGGGGGGGGGGGAAAGACATTAGTAAAAAATGGACAAGCTGTGCCAAACTATCCTCTTTCGTCAGACAAGAAAGCTATCTTAACAAACAGCAGAGCCCTCTCACTCTTGCCTCAAGCATCACAAAATAAGGACCGTGCCCCATGTGTAGGAGAAGTGGCAGAGCATGGGGGCGGAGTCAAAACAGGAATCAGCCTAGAACTTCTACGTAGCCACAAATGAATTAGGCTCAACCACTCTTGAATTCCATTGACCTTTAGCCAAGATAGTGCTAACCATTAGTAGATTCTTGTACATTGGTATGATTAGTAATAAATCATTTTAATTGGAATTTAACATGTGGGGTCCTGATGTTCATTCCTGACACCCTGCATGATACAATATTAGTTTGCGAGATCGAATTTGGGTCGGTCACTGGGACCAGAGATCTCTGGTCCCAGTAACCAATCCAGAGGTGGTATTCACTTCCCTACCGGTTCGCAAATGTGGGCGCGGGCGTGCTCGCTACGCTCGCCCCGTCAGCACATGCGCAAAGCCTTCCGCGCATGCACAGAGCCTCGAAAACGTGGATAAATGGGACATGATTACATCCGGGCGGGTGGGTGGGGCCACCCACAGTCAGCGCTACCGGTTCGCCTGAACCGGATAGAACCAGCTGAATACCACCACTGAACCAACCCAAACTTGATCTTGCATCATTATCCTGGGACACATATATTTGCCTTCATTCATAATATTAGTTTGATTTATATACAGTTTTTCCATCAAGAACCTGAGGTAGCACACATCGTGTTCCCTCTTCTAATCCCCCAAATAACCAAACATGGCAAATTAAGCTGAGAAAGGTAACATCTTGGGACCAGTGGGAATTCAGTTACTAAAGACCCATAAAAGAATAAATAGCTGACCTTGAGGAAGATGTAAGAAACACAAAATAACCTCACCATGATGGAAAGACAGAAGTAACCTGGCCAGGCTTTCAAAACTGATTCCAGGAATGCCGCTTTATTGTTCTGAACAGATTCTTGAAAGACTGTCAGAGTTTCTCTCCGCCCATCATTTACCAAACAAAATCAAAACAGGGCTATTTTAAGTTCCTTCTCATACTTCTTTCACTCCCTGCCCAGCGTTACTCAACCTTCGCCACTTTAAGACATGTGGATTTCAATCCCCAGAATTCCCCAGCCAGCATGCACTGCAGACTACTTCAGCTGACTGCTAGCTGCAGTTCGGCGGTTCAAATCTCACCGGCTCAAGGTTGACTCAGCCTTCCATCCTTCTGAGGTGGGTAAAATGAGGAGCCAGATTGTTGGGGGCAATATGCTGACTCTGTGAACCGCTTAGAGAGGGCTGTAAAGCACTATGAAGCGGTATATAAGTCTAAGTGCTATTGCTATTGCTATTGCTGACTGTTCATTCATACCTTCCCCAAGGCCAGCTCTACAATCCTTTACAGCCGGGGTCTCCAACCTTGGCAACTTTAAGACTTGTGGACTTCAACTCCCAGAATTCCTCAGCCAGCTGAGGAATTCTGGGAGTTGAAGTCCACAAGTCTTAAAGTTGCCAAATTTGGAGAACCCTGCTTTACAGTACCTGACAAGCTCTAAATACATAGTAAAGAGACTTGAGTTTGGTAGCTCATGTGCTATGCTGATGCAACTCTCTACACAATTAAACACTACAAATATGCACTCAGAAATTCTTTACCCTGTTGCACAGTGGCAGCAACTGCTACCACAAATTTCATATAAAAATGTTTACACAGATGCTGCAATGTCACAGCATCCCATGGTACAGGCACATGTTTCTGAAACAGAGTATTTAAACAGACGGCTCCGACATTATATGGCTATATACTTGAATGGGAGACAGTTAATGCTTTAATCAGGTAAACCAGATTCTTATGTTCACATAGGAAATGATCAAAAACTTCAGGCACAGCTCTCCTCCTTATAACGACACAGCAGTTTGTTGTACAAAATACATAAGCAGGGATGTCAAACTCTATTTCATTGAGGGCCGCATCAGGGTTGTGTTTGACCTTGGGTGAGGGGGGGGCAAGGTGCGTGTGGCCAGGGTGGGCGTGGCCAGCTCGACGTCGCTCGTGTCGGGGGCGCCTGTGGTGGCCCAAGCGCTCTGCCAGCAAAAACGGGCTCCCGCGCTCCGTTTCCGGCTGCGACGTCCTCCTGCCACCCTCTGCCAGCGAAAACGGAGCTCAGGAGGGCCACCCGCGGCCCTCCTGAGCTCCATTTTCCCTGGCAGAGGCACCGCGGGCCGGTCCCTCGCTGTTTCCAGGGTGGCCCCGCGGGCCAGATCTAAGCACCCCGCGGGCCGGATCCAGCCCGCGGGCCTTGAGTTTGACACCCCTGCTCTAAAGTGACAGTTTTCAGGAAAAACAAAGCAGCCAGGTGTGTTTGCTTGACAAATTCTGTACAATAGTTTAGAAGCGCCAAAGAAAGAAGTCAAGCCAAACACCAACGAGGAAGGGGGAAAAGTGGCAATGTTATAGGTAACCTAGCCAGAAGCCTACAATACACTCCTCTCTTCCCTGAAATAATACATTGTTTATTAAATAATTATTAAACCACATAAACAAATTTTAATGCTAGCTCAGCTGCTGGTAGAATGACTGTCATCCAGGAGTTAATCCTCTATGAAAGCATTGACCTGGCACGTATCACAGAGATTTGACTAAGAGGAGGGTCAATCTTTCCGTCTTCTGCCAGTTCAGAAACCACAAGCTCCATCCAACAGTCTGCCAATATTTTAGTGTCTGCTTCTGTTATTTATGTGGCTGGGATAATAGAAGGATAATATTAGTGTACCATATAAATTGCATAGAGACAGACAGACAGACATAAACTTTCAATGTCCATGCTAGCATATCCAGTAGGGGTAACAGAATAACAAAATAACAAAAATTAACAAATAACAACATAACAGACTAACAGCTTCAGAATTTCATATCCAGCATAACAATGAACTTGTCCCAAAGAGGAACTGATCCCAGTTACATGCAACACAACATACATTGCAATTAGTATTTTGTTTGGATGGGTATTTCTGATCTGAAAGTAAAGGAGCTTTTTGTAACTCAGTTTCGTGGGCAGATCGTACTCTGATAGGTTTTAGATTAGCAGATGCTGTATAAACCACTAGAGGAGTGGTCCCCAACCCCCGGTCCATGGACCAGCACGGGGCTGTGGCACATCAGAAACCAGGCCGCGCAAACAAGCGAAGCCCCATCCGCGGGATGCAGGCAGCACGCGAAACCACGCCCCCTCCGGGCCACGGAAAAACCTCTCCATGGAACTGGTTACTGGTGCCAAAAAGGGTGGGGGCCGCTATACTAGAGGGGCTAGGACTGAATAAAATAATTAGGCCTAAATACCTGATGAATCTAGAGGGCTTTCCATCTCTGATGCTGTCACAGCCTTGGCTATTGTGATGAAGGGACATAATAATGGTAGAATAGATAGAATTAGTGGGACATAATAGTAGAGTCAGTAGAATTGGTTTGACTTGCGGTTTTGCTTCTGTTAAGAATTGCTTTGCTAAGAATTAGAACTGCCTCTGCCATTTGCTTCTACCAGTGATCTCACTTCTGTTATCTTGTTTTTTTTGTAAACTCCATGCCTGGGCATATCTCAAGAAGCAGGGTATGTCATGGTTTGGCAGGGTTACATCGGGCAAATAACTGTGTTGCTAAGCACCCAGCCACTCTGTTGCTAAGCACTCAGCCCCCCTGTTCCTTGCTGCACGGCCAATGCAGGGCTACAAGGAAGGCATGGGCCAGGGGGCCAGAATTGGGTACTAAGCTGATGTCTCTGAAGGTATAAAAGGACGCCATACCTTCCCCAAGGTGTGGCCTTTCACTGCATGCGCTTTGTCTGTATGTTGTGGGATGGTCTACCCAGCTCTTCTTTCTACAAATAAAAGCTGAGAATGG
>QLTV01001686.1:1438856-1457597 GCA_003457575.1 Thermophis baileyi | reverse complement strand
CACCCAAAGCCAAGATAACACTATACATATACTATATACTATAGTATACTATATCTGTTTGTGTGCACATGTGTGTGTATATATACTGAGAGAAAGAAAAACGCACACACACATACATGCACACACATATGTATGTGTACTGTATCTATATATATACATAGTATATACACACACACACACACACACACACACACACACACTCACTCACTCACACTCACGACCGCCACAAATAGTATTCCTATAAGAGAATTCTTCCAGCCACAATGACAAAAATGCTTTTGGAATGTTTTTATGATTAACCAATTAATAAAATGTTACTAGATAACCCATGAGCTGTTGGGTCATTGTTTTAGAGATATGTCGTTACTAGATTCCTCAAAGCCTTCCACAAGGGCGGAGCTTCTAATCTACTTGAAAAGTTTTTTTAAAATTCAGGGAGATCTTCAGAGAAGCATCTGCCTTGAAAGCAAGCAGCCCTTGTTGAAATAGCACAGTCAAACATCAGCAGTTGTTGACCACAGAAAATGTTTTATGACACTTTGTATTCTCTCATGTTTTATAAAAATTTGCCAAATTTCAATTCCACAGAAGTCATGGATCTCGGATTTGGGGTGCTTTCTGTAAGTTAGCCCTTTTGAAGTACCTTGGTTGAAAAGGTTTCATTCTATGATGCACTGTTTCACCTAATTAAATGTTACAGACACGAGAGTTCTAGTATATTATAGATTAGTAAGGTATACTAATCAGAAAAATCCACATGTGAACAATTCTTACTACCGTAGTTAATATATCGCAAAAGATATAGTAACTGCTGTCATTTTTGACTACCGGCAGTCTGGAATTTTCCCCATATCCCTACAGCTTATGAAATTTATGTTTGCTTGAGTAAAACTGAAAAGATCAAATAGTTTCAATTTCAATATCCTTGATAACCAGTTGCTTAAATGCAAATGATAAAAACAAGCTTTATGTCATTACAGCAATAAAATAAATAATCAATAGTAGAAAGTCTGTGAAACTCATGTTTAATCTTTCGGCAATTAGACAGTCCTTGTCTTACGACCACAAACGAGCCCAAAATTTCTGTTGTTAAGTGAGACATTTGATAAGTGAGTTTTGCCCCATGTTACGACCTTTCTTGCCACAGTTGTTAAGCGAATCACTGCAGTTGATAAGTTAGTAACCCGGTTGTTAAGTGAATCTGGCTTCTCCCTTGACATTGCTTGTCAAAACGTCGCAAAAGGTGATCTCATGACCCCGGGACACAGCAATGGTCATAAGTATGAACCAGCTGCCAAGCATCTGAATTTTGATCACAGGATCATGGGGATGCTGCAAAGGCCGTAACTGTGAGAAATGGTCATAAGTCACTTTTTCAGTGCCGTTGTAACAGTCACTAAATGAACTGTTGTAAGTCGAGGACTACCTGTGTAAGGCATATGGGATAACCCTGATAAATCAGTGCACCATCTCATAAGGCAAGAACTCCAAAGCATTGCATACCGAAGAGACATTTATAATTCATGCTTGCTTCAATTCTATTTCTGGCAAGCTGTTTTTCTAACACACACTACTTTTGTTTCTGTTTTTTTAAAACCACAAAGAATGGAACAAATTCTGGATCTTAAAGTGGTAAATGGGACCCATTAAAGAATAAAAAGAGGGAAAGTCTGAAAGTCATCCAGCAGCAACAGCAAATGTGACTTCACTCCTGGATTATATTTCTATATTTAGTTTATGCCTAATATGGATTCAACTGCAGGCCACAGCAACTTCCTCTCAGAGAGAAAAAAGCTCGTTGCTTTGTTTAGCCAACAATGCAAGGATTAAATGATGGCTTAGGGGAGAAACATTGACCAATCTTGTAATTAACCTGATTTATTCTTAGGCTAACAAAAGCAAGCTTTAGCAGTGAAATTAAATGCTGCTGAAGCCTCTTTTACAACTGTGAATTTTATTCACTTCTCTAAGGAGGAGTCAGAAATGTTAGGGATAGGCCAATAAAGAATTTTTCTTTTCTTTTCCTTTCTTCTTTTCTTCTTTTCTTTTTTTCTTTCTTTTCTTTTCTTTTTTCTTTCTTTCTTTTCTTTTCTTCTTTCCTTCTCTTCTCTTTTGTTCTCTTCTCTTCTCTTCTCTTCTCTTCTCTTCTCTTCTATCCTATCTTATTCTATTCTATTCTATTCTATTCTATTCTATTCTATTCTATTCTATTCTATTCTCTTTACTCTACTCTACTCTTTTGCAGAATAATTGAGTACTATTTTTTTTTGTTCCACTCAATTGTGTCTGATTCTTGTAGCCTATCTGGACAAATCCCCAGAGTTTTCTTGGCAGATTTTTCAAACGTGATTTGCCTTTGCCTCCTTCCTAGAGCTGAATGACGGGCCCAAGGTCCGTCTAGCTGGTTTTGTGCCAAAGGTGGGACTAAAACTCAGTCTCCTGGTTTCTAGCCTGATGACTTAACCATTATCTCAAACTGGCTCTCTTATTGGGCTACTATAGTTGGGCTAAAATGCTGAATATTTGAGAGCCGCAGAAGGAAACTGCTTTTAAATTTTCAAAGAAATGCACTGCTAAACAAGTACATTTCTAAAAAGTCACCAGTGTTTTGGACTTTAACGTCTTCTGTGAAATCCTTAACGTGATGATCTGAAGGGATGTGAAAGCCTTGGTTGAATCATTTTAACATGATTTTGCAATTTAATTGTGCTTTGCTTTGTTTTTCGGTATGTTATACAATTATCAAGACACTTCAGGGACAAATGTTTTGACCAAACTACGTAGCACAAACTCTTTCTGTAAAAATATTGTCTCCATCTTCAAAGCAGTGCAAAAACAATTAGTTATGACAGAGTCCGCAGCTAGACTTCCACTACTAAAAATAGGAATGCTTAAAGCGGATATATGAAAAGCAAAGCGACTCCGTTCAACTTTTTAAGTTCTTTGAAATGTTTCATGCTACCCTCAGCTCAAATTCAGCAATGCGTTTTCCTTAATATCTGAAACCCGTTCTTTCCATTACTTCATTTAGCCATGCTGTTGACAAAATTAGGAAATCAAGAATTCAGTTGCATCGCTGCAAAAGGACAAATATAACACGATCTGGGAGGGTAACTTCTAACACTCCATATTTAAAGTTTAAAAAAATGTGACTACAAGTAGTCCTTGACTTGCAATCACAATTGAGCCGAAAATTTCGGTTGCTAAGTGAATTTTGCCGCATTTTATGACCTTTCTTGCCACAGTTGTTAAGTGAATCACTGCAGTTGTTAAGTTAGTAATACAGTTGTTAAATGAATCTGGCTTCCCCCATTGACTTTGCTTGTCAGAAGGTCGCAAAAGTCGATCACATGACCCCGGGACACAGCAACCGTCATAATTATATGCCAGTTGCCAAGCGTCTGAATTTTGATCATGTAGCCATGGGGATGCTGCAATGACTGTAAGCATGAAAAACGGTCATAAGTCACTTTTTTCAGGGCCGTTGCAACTTCGAACAATCACTAAACTAATGGTTGTAAGTCAAGAACTATCTGTAAGTCTTCCCAGCACAACCAAATCTGTGAATTTTTTTTTATAAAGTTTTTTTTATTTTTTCCATTATACATACATAAAAAACATTCTTTTACCATCAGCAGTGTGTCATCTGGTTTTACACCTTTTTCTTATACCTTTTTACAATTTTTTCTCATTACATTCCCTTTTATTCTTTAATATATTATACATTTTATCTTGATATGTTACATTTCTTACTCATTTACTTTCTTCAGTTCCACATTCCTTTCTTTTATTCTATCCACTCCCAAACCGCATAATATTCTATCTGTTCCTTATCTCTAATTGCTAGTGTTAATCTATTCATCTCTGCACAATCTAATATTTTCCTTATCACTTTTTCTTCTTAGGTTACTCTCCTTTTTTCCAATGTTGAGCATATACAATTCTAGCTGCAGTTAGCACATGTATCATCAAATACCTATCCGCTTTTCTATAATTTTCTGGCAATATCCCTAGCAAAAAGATCTCTGGTTTCAATTCAATGCGTTGCTGCATCATCTCTTCTAACCACTTCTTAATTTTAGTCCAATATCTTTTAACTTGTGCACAAGTCCACCACATATGATAATATGATCCCGGTAGTTGGTGACACTCCCAGCATTTCTCCGATCTGTCTTTAAACATCCTTGCCAGTCTCGCTGGAGATAAATGCCACCTGTAAAACATCTTATACAAATTTTCTTTATACACAGTTGAAATTGTTAATTTGTAATTTATCTCCCACAATTTCTGCCATTTATCTAATTCAATCGTATAGCCAAAATTTTTGGCCCATACTATCATTGTTTCTTTAACTTGCTCTTCCATTAGATTCATGCCCAAGATATAATTATATAGTTTCTTTATTAATTTCTCATCTACTCCTGTTAAAATTTTATCTAATTCTGTTAATTCATTATAAAACACTTGCAGTTTTACATCTTTGTCATATCTAGATTCAAATCTGTGAAATTTTTGAGAGCCCATTCCAAACATTTTCAGAAGTGCAACACGGCTCAAGTAAACCACGTTACATGTTACCTCTGTATAGTATAAGGTTTCTCCCTGAAAACCCCAAAGACAGAAAATGATATGCACACTAGCCTTCAGGTAATAAGCAAGGGAGGGAGATATTCTTGATTGAAGAGCAATTTAAGTTCTATATCAGGAACTTGTAACATTTTCCCCCCAGGGCTGAAGTCGGCCCCTGAAAGGCAGGCTGAGGTCTTAAAAAAAACCCCAAGGTCTAAATAAGCAGGATAAAAGATACATTTTAATGCAAATCAAATCAAGCACAATCAAAATTAAATAGAGGTATTATGCTTGCAATAAAGTTCTTGTCATTCAAATCTGATGGCCTTGAGAGCAGCCTAGTCCTAAAACAAGAGAGAGATATCTTGACAATCAAACTCCGAAGCTAGATGGGTTCCCAAGAAAAAATTGAACAGCCCTCTCTCAACAGAGGGGGAGGAATACGACATCATCTATCTCCAATCTACAACACAGTCCTTTCAACAGTTCCAAGAAGGTTCCACACCCATTTGCACCACTCAGGTGACCCTGATGACACAGATAAACCTCCAGGTGACCTTAACGCCCCGCTAAAAGGATGCAAATGACCAGCTGTTTGCAAGGAGTATAAATCCTTCCATTTCCCACCATCCAGTCAGAGCTGAAGAAGCTTCTTGGATGAGAAGCGAAACGTCTTCAAAGAACAAACAGAAAGTGCAGTTGCCTCTTGAAAAAAGCACCTTTGGGACAACCATGACCTGGATGACTGAGAATCTCCATAGATGTTCCCAAGAAAACATTAAAGCAGAGATATCCAACCATGGCTGGCTGGGGAATTCTGGGAGTTGAGGTCCACAAGTCTTAAAAGTTGCCAACTTTGGTTGGACACCTCCCTGCATTAAAGCTGAACTGCATTAATGCTCAAAACTGAACCCGATACGACTTTTCTCTTTCCACTGGTAATTTTCTCAATGAGTGAGATTAGGGCAAAACATTAGACAATGAGAACATCGTCAAAGCACAGATGTCGCCTCCAGGCACTCTCTTTGTGCTGGTTCAACATGCACCAACCAACTACGGTATAAGCGTGAATTCAGTTTTATAAAATCAAAGTCAAGGAAAGCAGAGACGCTTGCAGATTCAAAGAGGAAAAAGTAAGCGGCATCTGAGAATGACTAATAGAGAAACTGCAGACGAACGGAGAGACTTTGCCGGTTTCAGCCACAGTTGAAAAATTACGATCCAGCCCTTAAAAGCCTGGCTTTCTTCCTCCAGAAACCATGGCTACAGTCCTGATGTCAATGTGAGGTTCTGCAGATAACTGGTTTGACTGCTTAATATATACTAATTTTGCCTCCATGAGCTACCCTCTAAAGCAGTGGTTCTCAACCTTCCTAATGGCTACGCGGGAGAAGAGTGCCCCACCCATCTTCACAAGGCACACCTGGGGAATGAGCAGGGATGAAATGCTCCTGGTTCGCTCGTACCTGTCGGTCACCGTAGAGCCGGTCACCAAGGTAGCGCGAGGCGCCGCCCACCCACCCGGATGCCACCATTTGGATTCTTTTACCCTCTGCGCATGCGCAAAGCGTTCTGCGCATGCGCAGAGGGTAAAAGAACCCAAATGGCGGCGTCCGGGCGAAGTCTCCTGCTTCCGTCGCTACTGGCTGTCCGGCAACCCGCAGGCACGGCCGAACCAGGAGCATTTCACCCCTGCAGTGACGGTGGCACCAAGATGGTGGGGTAACGCGCGCGGCGACCCCTGTGAAATGGTCGTTCAACCCCCAAAGGGGTCACGACCCACAGGTTGAGAACCGCTGCTCTAAAGTCTAAAAGGCTTAGCTGCTGCAATGGTTTTTCTCTGCTTATTTCACTTCAAAGAAGGATCAGTAAGTTTATGCAATTCTTCTATTTTTCACTGATAAACCGCCAAGTTGTGCTTTCAACATGGTCCAAATGCTTCCACTGCCACTTTTTTATATATATATATATATATATATATATATATATCCACTAAGAGCTGTTACCTATTCCTTTCCAGCTGTGGTCAAAGCAAGAGCATTATGGGTATCCTTGGATGACAACCCTCTGCCAAAATCTATAGAGTTAGCCCTTAAAGCACAACAGTTTTAACACAACAGCAATTTACGTCCACCAAAAATATGAGAGGTGGAAGCAGGACAGAGGGAAAGATGTTTGAAAGTCACCTAACAGATCCTCCTTCAGAGCTGATACCAGCTTTAGGACCAGTGGTGGGTTTCACTTACCTTTGCTACAGGTTCAGGAACGGGAGCGCACGCGCACGCCGCTTCTGCGCATGCGCAGAATGTCCGTGATGACATCTGAGTGGGTGGGCGGAGCCTCCCGCCACCGCTGCTACCAGTTCACCCGAACCGGGGCGAACCAGTAGAAACCCACCACTGTTTAGGACTCAACAAAGTCACTACAGACAGTCCTTGACTTATGACCACAACGGAGCTCAAAATTTCCACTACTCTATCAGACCTGGAGGTGACCATGAAGATTTTTCAGGGAAATAAAGCAGATTCAAGGACGGGATATCTGTTGCTCCCAGAATCCAAGGCCACATACCTTAAAATGGTGTTTCTCAACCGTGATCACATGTGGACTTCAATTCTCAGAATTCTCTAACCATATGCTGACTTCTGGGAATTGAAGTGCACAAATCTTGAAGTTGCCAAGGTAGAGAAACACCGCCTTAAAATCTCCAGCTGTTAGGAAACAGAGGAACAGCACTGGTTTTTCCCATCCTTGTGAGCTTCTTAGATGCACCTAAGTGACCATTCATGTGACTGACGTGAAATTTTGGGCTCAATTGTTGTAGTTAAATCAAGGACTACCTGCATTGCAAGATTAGCCAGCTTTTGTTCTTACCTTTTTTTTTCTGGGGGGATATAAAGTTGATATCTTGGCAAATTCATTTGGACAAAGACTCAGAAAGAACATGGGAAGTCAGTTTCTGTTAATAAGGGATGTGTTGTAGGCAACGAAAGGCTATCTGCCATGTTCATTGCAATAAAGAGATTTGAGGCTTCTCAACTCACAGTTTACTTTTATACTCCCAATTCAACTAACTCCAGTAACTGTCTCTCTTATCTCTTCCATCCTTAAGTCCCAAAGCAAGTAAAGACTAGCAACAAGACAAACAGTTGTCTTACCAGCAAGTTCAGATCAACACCTTTCTTAACTGCACCATGTCCAAATTATCACTTACAAATGTTCTATCGCAGCACATTTAATATGTCTCTTCTTCTATAGCAGCTACTTATGTACACTGAATTTATTTCCAATCAGCCTACAAATTACTGAGTTATTTGCCCCTGTGAACAATAGGGTCTCAAATCCTATCGAAATAATTTCCCAGGAAACTAGTTCTGATATCAGGGTTACATGTTTTCAGTTATTAGCCACAGCCATAGCCAGTTATTGGTCTAATTAGCCATTAGGCAGTAGCAGGGGTGGGTTCTAACTTACCTCGCTGCCGGTTCGCTTCCTCCCATGCTGCGTGGCCGCGCCTCGTGGGCGCGCGCATGCGCAGTGCTGAAAAATCCAAAAAAATTCCAAAAAAAAAAGCCAAAAGCAAGATGGCGACGCATGCGCAGTGCCGGAAACTCAGCTTCTGCGCATGCGCAGAAGAAAAAAAAATTTAAAAATTCCCCCCAAATTTCCCCCCCCCCAAAAAAAATCCCCCAAAAAATATGGCGGCGTCCATGGACCGGCACCGACCAAACCGGCTCCATGACATCACCAGCGGGTTGCTACCGGTTCAGGCGAACCGGTCCCAACCGGGAGGAACCCACCTCTGGGCAGTAGCTAATATACTATTGTCCCAAGAAATGTTGGCAAGTGTGCCTTTATTTTTTCCAAGCTCACAGAAGGGGAGGAAGAATCATGGCCATAGTTACATTTAATAGTACTGATCAGTGGTGAAATCCAAATTTTTTTTACTACCGGTTCTGTGGGCGTGGCTTGGTAGGCGTGGTGTGGCTTGGTGGGAGTGGCTTGGTAGGCGTGGCAGGGGAAGGATACTGCAAAATCCCCATTCCCTCCCCACTCCTGGGGGAAGGATATTGCAAAATCCCCATTCCCTCCCCACTCCTGGGGGAAGGATACTGCAAAATCTCCATTCCCTCCCCACTCTGGGGCCAGCCAGAGGTGGTATTTGCCGGTTCTCCGAACTGCTCAAAATTTCCACTACCGGTTCTCCAGAACCTTTCAGAACCTCCTGGATTTCACCCCTGGTACTGACCCATCACAATTAACCCTCTCTCCAAATTAGCCATTGTTTGGTCACAGTATTTGAGTGCCTTGGACCACAGATCGAAAGTGAATGAACCTTATAAATCTCTGCAATCCTATTTGTAAGCCAAGAAAAAAGCAGTCTTTTTCTTCATTTTGTCTATGGGGATTCTCAGTCATCCAGGTCCTGGTTGTCCCAAAAGTGCTTTTTATTTTTCCCTGAAGACGTTTCACTTCTCATCCAAGAAGCGTCTTCAGTTCTGACGGTGGAAAATTTGAAGGATTGATATGCCTTGCAGTCATCTGGTCGTTAGCACTCTCTCTGAGAGTTGTTTTCTTCATTTTGTAACACAATGCAAATCAAGGATAAGTGACACAGCATAACACTGGCAACTACAAATGGGCTTAGCTTTTAGGGCCAGCAAAAAAAAAAAAAAAAAAAGTAGACTCTGGATTTAATTAAATAGATACCCTCATAGAATCACTTTTCTGAAGCAGAATACAGCTTGTTCCTTAGGTTTTTTTTAAAAAAAAAAATTCCCAAAAGCGGGGACACAGCAAGCATATTTTTTAAAAAATGTACGGTCTCATGCTTTCGCTCTATTTGTATTGTCTGGAGTTACACCATTTACCAGGGTTATTTTGAAATGCCAAACGCTTTGGCTTGGGGACAGTTTTCCAGAAGTGGGCAGCACAAGGCAGTTTCAATTCTTTTGCGTATCAGCTTTTATAGTTTCACTGTACCACTTACCATTTCTACACTTGACAAGCAGCAGTATCACAATATGCTTCTCTGTTCATGCAGTGTCCCAGAAAGGGCCAAGAATATTCCATGCAACAAAGATTTGGAGAAGACCATTTACAGCAGACCTAATACTGGTACCCAGTTTCTAACTGCAAAAAGCAATATTGCACAGATCTATGTAAAAGAATAGGGTTGGCAAAGCCATCTTCTTCTTATATCCAAACCAGACAATGATAGCAACAACAACTGCACTTAAGATTTATATACCGCTTTATAGTGCTTTACAGCTCTAAGCGGTTTACAGAGTCAGCGTCTGGCCCCCCAACAATCCGGGTCCTCATTTTACCGACCTCGGAAGGATGGAAGGCGGAGTCAACCTTGAGCCTGGTGAGATTTGAACTGCTGGCAGTGAGCAGAGTTAGCCTGGAATACTGCATTCTAACCAATTATCATACCCAAAATATGCCAGATGGATTGAAGTAACCTACAGCTTGTATACTGTATCTTGATCTCACGAAGGCAAACACCAGAAAAACCCGGGGAAGCATAATAGCAAATGTTCTTCACAATTCAAAACTAAATGTGCTTGGATGCATATTAGAGTATAAGGCAAGCTTGCCTCTGACATATATCTTTTCTTCCCTTTAATATGCAAAACTTTGTAAGACATTCTAAAATGTTAAAGCTTAGCAATTTTATACAACAATACATGTATTGTTTTTTATCAAACATTGTGTGATGAATTTTAGGGTGCCAGTTCATCTAAGAAATACCCCCCCCCTCATTTAAATTTCTGTTCGGCTGGAAAGAATCAGGCCTTCTGGCCAACCTACCGCCTCATAACTGCAATACAGACGATATTTTTCATACACAGTGCACATTAAGGATAATGAATAACATGCTAATTATGCCATATGAATTACATCCCAATCTCTGTGAGACTAAGACAGAATGTTATTAACATTTCTTCTACTACCGTAGATGCAGGAAATGAGCTTCCTTTATTAACTATTTATACTGAACCTGTTAGTGAATGAGATATTAGCTGGTTCTGCTTGAGCAGCATTACGACAGCAAATATTTGCATTGAAGGTTAACTTAGACAGTAGGAAGACCAACATGCTGGATGGCAGGCACAGATGTAAGTTACTCATTACCACAGAGCATCAGGAAAAGTACTACAAGCAAGTTATATTTTATCTCTGCATCAAAGTTTGCTTTGAAAATATCCTCTAGAGCAGGAATAGTCCACGAGTTACAACCATGTTCAGCATATTTTTTTTCCATGGGAATTAGTAAAGTTGCAATGGTTGTACTTAACACTCAATTTCCATCTTTTTTTTGCCTTCAGTTGTTTTTTGCAAATGCCAGTTAGTAAAGATCACCTTGTCAGGAGACATGTTCTGTGGGCGGGGAGGGGGGAAACCCTAGAAATAATCTCACTTGAACTCTGAAATCACACCACTTCACCTCTTTAACAATATCACCTACTTGTTTTTGAACACTGAGAGCATATGTATCAAAATAGAAATCAAAATTTCCCCCCAAATAACCCCTTCCCCAGTCTCGGTAATAAGTTATCTTATGGCTGACGGTTGCACATTAATAAAGGGAAATTATTTTTCCCTATCCAATCAGCCTTTCAGCTAAATATGGTAATCATTTCCCTTGTTGGAAGAAATGTCCTTTCTGGGTTCAGTTCCAAGTGAGGAAAAAGACACTGGAAACATGGAGACTGCTTGGAAAGATGGTTTAATGGTGGACAGAAGGACCACATGGTTTGAGGTCCCTGGGGAAAAGGGGGATCCCATGCCTCAAAGATGTTGAAGAAAAGAAGGGCGTTGCTGAGAGTCCCTGAGTTTTTTATACCCTCTGTTGGGCCCCACCTCCGAGTTTCCTGTTCCTGTATAAGAAATGCGCTCTGATTGGTGGTCAGACTCCCAGGAGGCGGGGCTCTTAACTAACTCTGTAGGCCAGGGGTCAGCAACCCGCGGCTCTGGAGCAGCATGTGGCTCTTTCATCTCTCTGCTGTGGCTCCCTGTCACTGGTTGGCGCCACAATTTTGAGAGGAGCTTCCGGTTAAGGGGGTGGGGGGGAAGCATGGTGTGCCAGGAGGAGACTCTATGACAAGGGGCGGGTTTTCCAGTCGGCTCCACAATTGATAGGGCTTTTGGTTAGGACAGGTAGAGGAAAAAGAACACTGCACTAGGAGGAGACTCTATGGTGGGGTAACCGGACTTCCGGTCGGGTCCAGAATTGAATGGGGTGGGGCTTCTGGTTAGGATGAAGAAGAAAAGAAGCAGAGAAGTTGCTGGGAGTCCCTTTTATACACTCTGTTGGGCCCCACCTCCGAGTTTCCTGTTCTTGTATAAGAAATGCACTCTGATTGGTGGTCAGACTCCCGGAGGGCAGGGGGCTTAGCTAACTCTGTGTCCCAGGCTTGGCTGATGTAATCTTCCCAGGTGCCAGTGCTGAGTTTCTGTTTGCTAGATGGGTCTGCCTGAAGGGGGTAGATCTTTGTTATGTAGAATAGACTGCCCATTGACAAAGGTGGGGGGGAATGAGTGAGCTGGGCTCTGGCCTTAATGGTCCATTGACAAAGGTGGAGGCTACTAAGAGTGAGTCTATTTCCTGCCTAAAAACATTGTTTCTCCCATCCAGGGAAATATAATATTCTGCCTTTTTAATATTTCCTAAAATATTTCATTTTCTAGGAGAGGGGTGGGTGTTAACTTCCTACACCCTCAAAGACTAAAAATCAAATTCTCCACACAAAATAGCCCAGGTTGGGTGGCATAACTTCAGACAAACTAACATCTTATGAATATTATAAGACTAACTTCTTCATATCATTTTCTTCAGCCTTTAGAAATGACTACCTAATACAGGTGTGTTCAACCCACGGGCCACGGGCTGCATGTGACTCTGGACAGCTAATACGGCTCCACAAGATTGTAAACTTTTAATATTATGTGAAATATATATACGCGGCCCAAGACAATTCCTCTTCACTCAATGAGGCCCAGGCAAGCCAAAAAGTTGAACGTCCATGAACTAACAAAAATAACATGCAATCACTTAACTTTATGGTTTTAAGTCAAGGACTTAAATGGTCTTTGTAGACCAGTTGAAGTTACAGCGGCACAGAAAAAAAGTAACATGATCATTTTTCTGCGGCAAGAAATGTCGTAAAATGGGGCAAAACTCACTTCATTACCGTCTTGCTTAGCAATGGAAATTTTGGCTTTAATTGTAGTAAATAGTAAATCAAGGGTTACCTGCACATGGCTGTTCTCAGACACTCAACAGTGACTTCCCCACTTGAAAGGAGAAATCTTTAATATATGCAATTCACATCAGCAAAAAGTTGCATAATAACTGGTAAAGCAAGTGATGAGAACAGGGGTGGAACTCATGCATATGTACACCGTATGCGGGACATAAATATACACATACATTTAATAAAATATGTAATACAGATTTGTTTTTATTGTGGTTCCTTATAATTCCCCAAAGCCCATTTTTTACAGAAGTGTGGAACTCAAGCCAAGTCTTCTGATACTACTTCCAAGAGCAAGTGAGTAATGGACTATTCATAGACTGCATGAAGTAATGACTTCTGGAGAACATGACTTCATCCAGACCATCATTCCCCACCCTTTATTTCCAGCTCAAGACTTCTGCTCTAACTGTGCCTGCCTCATACCAGAGCAGATGGGGGCTGGAATGGGTGTGTACATGTGTTACGGCAAAGAATTATTCCATAGATGCATGGAAAAATGCAAAGAGGAAGATTTTATTAACACGGCGCTAGAGAAAAGAGCTCGTTCCTGAAGGCGAGGCCATGCTGAACTGATATAAAAACCAAAGATCAAACAAGGCAAAAGTTAAGCTATAGCAATACAAAAATATGATTCCCCAAATAGCCATGTTAAATATTCCTTGATGTAACCTCTGCCTCACTAAGGACTAAGAACATAAATGTTTGATAAAAAAATATTTCATGTATATAGAACTTATACGTCACCAAAAATCATGCCGATATTAATCAGCACTTTATATATAACTCCAAAATTGGAGACGAGGGGAGGAAATCAAATAGGAAGTGTTTGAGCTAAATCTCAGTGAATCCAAGTACCTCATAGAAATAGCTTCCTAATGCATATGTAACTGGGAAGAAAACCTCTGAAATGAGATTTATTTATTTTTTAATCGCATTCTCTTCTCATGACAAAGCTGAGACAAGTTAAATGCTTGGAAAAGAGGCTATAAATCTATCATGGGTAAGCAAGATCTATAGATGCTGAAGAAGGCAGAAAACTTCTCACAACTCCAATAAATTTCCATTTGACAGAACAAGGAATATTGCCTACCCTAACCTCCCATCACCTTTGCCTTTTTCTAAGCCCCCAATGCTTTACCCCCTTTATCAACCTGCCATGAGGTCTCATGGGATCCAAAACCACTACTGAGAATACTCCTGAAATATCACTGTGGTCCCTCAGAATGTAGGATTAGGCATATTGACCGATGAAATAAAAAGTTTAAAAAGTGCAGAGAAACTTAGATGTATATTTCCATTTGACAGCACTCATACAGTTCAATCATAGCTGTAAGAATTATAGCTCAAACCTCCAGGAAGCCTCAGGGATATCAAAAGGCCAGGCTAAGTTTTAGATCAGGGGTGTCCAACCTTAGCAACTTAGAAGACTCGAACCAAGGGAAGACATGATAGCAGTGTTCCGATATTTGAAGGGCTGCCACAAAGAAGAGGGGGGGGGGTCAACCTATTTTCCAAAGCATCAGAAGACAGGGCAAGAAACAACAGATGGAAACTAATCAAAGAGAGATCCAACCTAGAAGGAAGGAGAAATTTTCTGACGGTGAGAACAATCAGTGGAACAGCTTGCCTTCAGAAGTTGTGGGTGCTCCTCCATCACTGGAGGCTTTTTGAGGAGACTGGACAGCCACCTGTCTGAAATGGTATGAGGTCTCCTGCTTGAGCAGGGGGCTGGACTAGAAGACCTTCAGGGTCCCTTCCAACTCTGGTGTTCAGCATGGCTGGCTGGGGAATTCCAGGGGGTTGGAATCCACAAAGTTGGACACCCCATTGTTAGTTTTCTTCTTCATCCCAACCAGAAAGCCCCACCCAGAATGGAAAAGGTCCAGAAGGAAATCTACAGTGTCTTCCAGGTGCTGGGATGAAGAATGCCGCCTTTGCATCTTCTTCGTCTTCTCCTTCCCATGCCTTTCTTGGAAGACTCAACTTCAATACCTTTCTGGGAAGACTCAACCCACCCAAGCCCCCTCCCAGGATTTCCAGCCCTGGTTGCCCTTTTGCTTCCCTTTTTAAGAGAGAGTCTGGCTTTTCATTCATTTTATGGCTTGTTTATGTTTTATTCCGAGCCGTCCAGGGTCACGTCTGTGAGACGAGCGGCGGCGGGGGGGGGGGATCTAAATACGATGCATAAAGAATCGATCGATGCATGCATTCAAGTCTTAGCAGTTTGGGGGCTTCCAAGGAGTCATCGAAGCCCACCCGAACCGCTCTCGGTGGGGCGAGAAGAAAGGCCAGACCCGGCGGGTGGAAGGGGGGGGGCGGGGGCGGCTGCGGGACCCTTTCCTCGCGCCCCTCTCGCCGTCTAGGGGCGCCCCCGCTTGCAAGCCCTTCGCGGGCAGCTCCGAGCTGAACCTCCCGGGCTGGATCGGGCAGACGGGGTGGAGCAAGCCCGACCAGGAGGGCGATCGGAGGCGGGAAGGAAGGCACGAGGGTGGGGCCGTCCATCCCACCCACCGCCCGGGCGTAGGACTTCAACCGCCCACCCGCCACCGCGGGGAAGAAGAGGCAGGAGGGCGATCTCCCCCCCCCGCACCTCACCCCAAGCCGATGCCCTCAATGAGGAGCCTCTTTACCTTGACGAAGAGTTCTATGAGGGGCTCCTTGCCGCCGCCCACCTCCTTCATGCCGTTGACCGGCACCGAGAGCGCCATGCCGACCACCCGCACAGGAAGGCCCCTCACCAGACTCGGATCGGCTCCCGCTCCGGGCGTGAGGGTCACTCGGGATGACAGGGAGGAAAAAAAAAAAAAAAACAGAGCCGCTCGCTCTCCCTCCCGCACCTCACCAACCCCTCAAGCGCGACTGATGGGACGCTTTCAAGACACCGACTATTTATACCAAAGGGGCGTGGCCCCAAGAAGGGGGGCGGGATTCGGAGAGAACGGCCAGAGTTTTTTAAAAAACAAACTGGAAAGATGCCGCCCAAAGCAGAGCCCACCGCGGAAGGGAGGGGTTTAAGCGGGAGATCAGGGCGGCTCGACAGTACCAACCAGCCGGGCGCCGCTGAGAGGAAAGGAACTTCGCGCGCTCTCGATGCAAGTGGGCGGGGCCTGAAAGGGGCGTGGTTTGAAGTGGGAAGGGCGGGGTTGTAACAGACTCCCGCCTCTTTTGCTTTCCTTAATCCAGATGAGGGAGAAGAGGAGCGGTGGCTCTGATTGGCTGATCCTAAGACACCTCTCTCGATTTTGGCTGGCTAAGTGATGCGGAGGATGTATAGTACACAGTTCTGAGCAAGAGGCTAGTCCCTGGCGAGTTTCGATTGTTTGATGCTTGTCCGATTATGTTAAACCCTTCAGTTTTACGAGTCTTAAATTCAGTGTCAGGTATTTTAAAAGCATCCAATAAAAAAAATCAATGCACTGCAAACCATAAAAAGTGCACCCATCTAGCATGAACATTTTCTGCTGAATTTTGATGAAATGAACAGGTTTTCAGAAATATAGGGTACTAGTAGCTGGATACCCGTGCTTCGCTACGAAACTGAACTCCTTAGCATGGAGTAGAATGTCTAAACTCCCAGCCGGCAGGCCGGATGAGTCACGCGCTGGCCACGCCCACTGGCAGTTGGAACAGAGTGCTTTTCAGGTGGGGAGGGGCAGTAGAACGTCTAACTCCTTAGCATCAGAGCGTGTTAATAATAATATAAGAAATAACTAATGATCTGATGGTCATTTCGAAAAGTCCTTTCTTAGCGAGCACCTAGAAGCTAAGAAGAACATACGTGCCAAGTTTCAAGTTTGTAGGCTTTACAGTTCTGGAGATTTCGTGATGATGCGTGAGTGGCATTTGGCTTTTTTATATATAGATTCTTCTTAGTGATCTAGGGATAAATTTACTCTGTATTTGGAGGTTAATATTGGACCATCAAAACATAAAGATTGGGCTGAAATGCACATTCCCTGCTAACAGATCAATCTATTTATTTATTTTTACTAAAGTTGCTAAATTCTGCTCAGTCACGACTGGATTTCAAAAACTCTTAGGAGTCTGTCTGGGGAATCCTGGGAATTGAAATCAATACATTTGATTGAAACATATGAAATTGATAATTGCCAGGTTTGAGAAACACTGGCTTAGATGGTATATGGATAAATGATTGCCACTAACTTCATCTCACTAAAGTGCTAACTTCTCATTTTATTTATGGCTACATATTGTGTTAGTGTTTTTCTTTAGTCAAAAGGAATCACTAGGGGAACACAGTAGGGCTTATTTCTTAGTAAACCAAAAATCAGGAATCTGATAGCACCTTTTCCGACTAACACATTTCTTAAAAAGGCATAAATTTTCCCGAGCTACAGCTCAATTAATTAAATGTGACATTTCATCACAAATCTTGTATTTTTTCCTAAAATGTGTTAGTTGGAAAATGTATCAGATTCCAGATCCTTTGCCACCATGGACTAACACCATTTTCCTCCTACAAACTAAACATACAGAACTGTGAAACTTGCTGAAATGGTTAGATTGAGATGTTTGATTAGGGAAGAAACAATAAATGCTTTTATAACAGTTTGGAAACTCATTCTGGACTATTTGCTGAAAATGAGCAAAAATGAATTAGTGATTTCAGGATTCACTGAAAGAACGGAACCATGGGTATATAATCTGGGAGGACAGAAACTGTGTTAATCATGTTTGTAATTGCTGCAAAGATTAAAAGTTGCTTATTTAAATATTTCTTTCCTTTAATTTTTTTTTTTTTGTATTTCTTTGACTTTTACATTTCTCACTTTTTCTGTCTCTTCATACCTTTCTCTCTTTGCTACTTTTTTAAACATTTCAGTAGTTTTTAATCAGGGGTGGGTTCTGGATCCTTTTGCTGCCGGTTCGCTCAGGGTTGCGCCGTGTGTGTGTGAGCACGCGCAGCAATCAAAAAATAGCTTCCGCAAAATCCAAGATGGCGGCAGAGACACCGACGGAACCGGCTCCGTGATGTCATCGCCAAGTTACTAACAGTTCTAAAGAACCGGTAGGAACCCACCTGTTTTTAATCCTGTATGATCTTTTCTTCAATAAAAAAATTATTAAAAAACATGCACAAGACACTGTTTCCAGGCACTTCCAAATAAGCTTATAATTGGTGACATTTTGAGCCTCTTATCAAAAAATTTGGCCCTCGGCCAGACAGTAACCACATCATAATCACTCAGCACTCCACCACTAATCTATTTTTTCTCTCTGCAAGGTACTGATTCCTAATAGCTATTTCTAGCCAAATACATCAGCAACTTCCTCTTCCAATTCCCCAGACACTGATTTCCCAATGCCAGAATCAAACCAGGCATGATGAATCTGTGATCTGTTGCTTGAGGTCTTCGCTTAAATTTGTTTGTGTGCTGCGGACTGAGTTCTAGTGTTTGGAAAGAGAATTAATTTAGTCCCCGGTTCTACACATGTTTATTTTAATTTTAAATTATTTATATTATAATTTTTTAATTAGTAAAATTAATAATTAAATAAGGCATGTCCAACCTGTGACCCACAGGCTATGTGGCCCTGGAACAGCTCATAATGCAGTCCCACAGTTATAATTAAGCAATAAAGGAAGCTTGTTACAGTTGCAAGAAAAAGTATGTGAACCCTTTAGGATTACGTGGATTTTTGCATGAATTGGTCATAAAATGTGCTCTGAACTTCATCTAAGTCACAACAATAGAAGAACACAGTCTGCTTAAAATAATACTACACAAACATTAGATGTTGCCATGGTTTAATTGAACATAACATGTAAACATTCACAGTGCAGGGAGGAAAAAGTATGTGAACCCCTAGCCCAATGACTTCTCCAAGAGCTAATTGGAGCCAGGAGTGAGCCAACCTTGACTCCAATCAGCGAGATGATATT
>QLTV01001686.1:1413890-1433977 GCA_003457575.1 Thermophis baileyi | reverse complement strand
CTGTTTTTGTTTCTCTATGTATTTTTCTATACACACACACATATGTATCTCTCTTTCTTTCTGTATGTATGTGTGTATACACACACACACACACACACATGTATCTGTCTTTGTTTCTGTATGTATAGGTGTATATACACACACACACACACACATGTATCTGTCTTTGTTTCTGTATGTATGGGTGTATACACACACACACATGTATCTGTCTTTGTTTCTGTATGTATGGGTGTATACACACACACACACACACACATGTATCTGTCTTTGTTTCTGTATGTATGGGTGTATACACACACACACACACACACATGTATCTGTCTTTGTTTCTGTATGTATGGGTGTATACACACACACACACACACACACAGATTCCTTGATTTACAACCATTGGTTTAGCAACTGCTCAGTTACAGCACTGAAAAAAGTTACTTACAACTGGTCTTTGCACTTACCACCATTGTAGCATCCCCAGAGTCACGTGATCAAAATTCAAGCACTTGAGAATCTGGCATTGTATTTATGAAGGTTGAGACACACCGGAGTACTGTACCATTTGCAACCTTCCCTGCCAACTTCCAACAGTCGAAGAGGAAAGCCGGATTCATCACATGATCCACTTAACAACTGCAGTGATTCGTTTAATAACCAACCATGGGAATAAAGGTCGTAAAATCAGGCGCAACTCACTTAACGAACACCTTGCTTAGCAATGGAAATCCTGTCCCAATTGTGGTCATAAATCAAGGACCATCTGTATTCAAGTGAGAAAATGCAGCTTTTTTCACTTGATCCAGTCCACCCTCTAGTGATCATCAGCTGTCACTGCTTAACACAGTGGTTCTCAACCTTTCTAATGCCGCGACCCCCCCGCCGCCGCAACCCCCTCCCCGCACGGGATGAGGTGACGAAGGGGGCGTGGCACCAGGGGCGAAATGCTCTGGGTTCGGGCTTGCCTGCGGGTCGCCGGACAGCTGATAGCATGGAAGCAGGAGACTTCACCCAGACGCCGCCATTTGGGTTCTTTTACCATCTGCGCATGCGCAAAGCATTCTGCGCATGCGCAGAGGGTAGAACTCAAATGGCGGCGTCCAGGCTACCAGCTGTCCGGCGACCCGCAGCACGGCCGAACCGGGACCTTTTCACTCCTGCAGTGACGGTGGCACCAAAATGGCGGGCTAATGCACGCGGCGACCCCTGTGAAATGGTCGTTCGACCCCCAAAGGGGTCGGGACCCACAGGTTGAGAACCGCTGGCTTAACACAAGAGTGTTAAGAAGGTACATAAAAATGACAACTAACGTCCAGGGCCCCAATGGAAAAAAGAAATTAGTCAATCTTCTAAGTACTAAGAAACTAAGTACTTTCAAGAAACATTGGATGTTATCAGCATGCTGATAATTTAGGGAATTGAAACCAAAAAGAACTAGAATAACATATTGAAAAGGACTCACTAAAGTAACTCTACCTCAAAGTTTCACAAAATACCAGTGTCTGGTTTTTGTCTATCAAGTTAGTTTTCTCACCAATAAAGATGAGTATTTGTAGCTCAGGCTTGAAATGTTATTTCTCAGTACCAGAACATCTTGACGCCTAGGACTAGATACTTTTTAGAATATTTGATTGCCAAGCCTAGTTTTAAAGAGGTTGACATTCAAAATTTTGTGGAATAGTTTATACCCCATGGCAGCAACAAACACAATTATACAAGTCATTTGATCCCAATCAACCTGGGGTCTCCAGGCCCACCCACAAAACCATTATAGGGGGGGGGAAGAGAAATAGCTTATTTAGCATTCAAAATCAGTGATACTGGCTTCTTTCTCTGAACAAGCCATTCATGAGAACAAACTAGGGCTTATGTTTATGATTTGGGACATATGTCAAAGTTGTTTAGCCACTTTTAACCTACAAAGGACACATGGAAGCGATCCAGAAGCATACAGATAATAAAGTCCGATAACTCAAGGATTTTAGATTAATGTAAACAAACAGCCATTTGGGGCTAAACTAGGAAACTGAAAGATGTGAAGAGGGGACTGGCAGATGGTTATAGAGATAAGGAAGACAAATGAGATAAGAAAGCCATTACTGGAACCATTTTCCTTTTCCATTAAAAGAGTCATCTCATTCATCCACTGCCTTTTTATATTTATGCATAAATCAGGTTTAATGAGATGAAGATGAGGGTCAGGAAGCTAGGAGATTCAGAACTTCCTCCAGTAACCCTTTCTCACCTATGAAACGAAGTCAGTCTGTTGTGTAGAGCAACCTGAATGTAAATGCCCTTGTTGGTGTTAGAAGTTCCCCACAAGCAATTGTGTCCCTGTTCTTTACATTGGGCTAGAATGGAGGGGGGGGGGTCAATTTTATAACAAGGAAAAGGTATGCTTGAGAAGTGCCATCTCTTGGAAATGCATGGTCCCACAGAAGCTTCCAATATGCAGAGTATACAAAGAGTTTTAGATGAGGGGCACCAACTTTTAAAAGCTCCTCTAGGAAGAGAAATATCTCATGATCTATTAGCTTCTGACATTCTTTGAAGTCCCCTTCATGCAAATTATTTTACTTCAATTAACAGGATTGGACCCCTCAATATCTCTACATAAATGAATATTATTTTCTTTAAAAATGAGAAGGGAAGGGGGAAAGATTGAAACAGAAAGCCGAGATCCTTTAAATTTAGAAATTTATTGTTTAATACACAAGCTTTGTAATAGCTTTAGTTTAAAAAAACAGAAACAAAATAAAACCCCCAATGTGAACATGACAATATCCAAAGTTCAGGTCCTTCAGGTTTTCAGAAACAACAACTCTGAAACTTACATACTATTCCAAAGGACTTCAACAAGACGAAAGAAAACTATGAATGGGGCAACAACATTCCACAAAACAAAAATTTATGCCAAATTTGGCTGAGACTTTTGATCACAGGAACTGTATTTTTTTTTAAAGAAGGTGAAGGGGATAAGAGGGGAAAAAAAGGTACAAATTAAAAATCCAGTGTTCCAAATAAGTCTATCATTATAATGAACCCACTGCCTTCTGCCAAGCAAGTTTATAAAGTAGATATGTTGTGCCAATTTTAAACATAAATTATTAGGAAACACTGAGAAACCTGGGTGTTTGGCAAGTGTTCCCACATAATTCTTTGCCAAGAGTGGCTTTCTCATGCCTAAAAACCACAAAAGATCTGGAGCAAGAATTTACAATAGAAATGTAAGCATTTGTACTATGACCTTTTACAGCAGGCATGAGCAACCATGGCCCTTTACGCCCTGTGGACTTTAGCTGGCTCAGGAATTCTGGCCCTTCAAGTCCACAGGCCGTGAAGGGGCCATAGTTGCCCACCTCTGTTTTAGAGAAACTGTGAAGTTTTGCCAGGCTCTTTTCAAAACCATTGAACAGGAAGAGGGATAGGGTGGAGAAGAGATCCTTGCTACTTAAGAAAATTCTAACAAAATCATGTCAACTGTTAAAGGAGGTCACTAATACACTGTAAATGTTTCTTTTTTGTAATGAAGATCCATGCCCTTTTTTTTTTAATAAACATGGTGAACTTTAACCTAGCAATTATTACAACCAATGTTAAAGTCTAAAGCTCAAACACATTTTAGCAATTTGAAATTGAAATCTTGAGTATAAACCAAATAAAATTTACATGAAATCAAATGCTGCTTCATCCTAAGATGGTGGAGATGCCTGCGCCTTCCTCATCGACCTCAGAGCTTTCTCACGCAGGTGTTTTTCCAAGTCATCCAGGTTATCTTCTGCTTCACTTTCAGTCTCCTTAACGCAATGGAAAGTCAGCAATTACTTCTATAGTTACAGAATATGAGCCTGGGTTAGATTTGGCCAGAGAGTAGAAACTTTCAAGAAACAAGCAGCCTAAAAAGGAGGGAGTCCTGCTCGTAATTTCAACATCGAATACACTAGAGAAGGACATAATCTCATTTGCACATTGGCTTTAAGGTTAAGCCACCGACCAAAGCCCAAATTATATAGATTCCAAAACCAAACACAAAATATGTTCCTAGAAAAGAATATTCTTAAACTCTGCAACAGCACTATCATAATAGATTTCAATATAATCCCTGAATTCTTAAAATATTTAGCCATATTGATATTCAATCTTAAAAGATGAAGAAAAGCACTCAAGTTTATTTAAACAGAGGCTAAATATTCACCTTTTTGGGTTCTACAATTTTTTCTTGATCTTCCTCTGCAGATGGTGTAAAAGCAGCCATTGCAGCAGCTACAGCAGCTTTTTCTTTCTTATGCTTTTTGTGTTTCTTGTGCTTCTTATCCTTTTTATGCTTCTTATCCTTCTTTTTCTTCTTCTTCTTCCCACCTCCTTCCTGATCAGAATTCTGGAAGATCAAGCCATCATTTAAAACAATACATTATAAAAATTACATCTCCACCCCATACATGGCAAGTAACAATTCCAAGCTGAGTCTTGACAGACATCTCTTTTGTTTACTTTCATCTTGAAAATAAGTTTGTCCATCAAATGCACATAAGGGGTCCAGTTACAGATCTTTCTTCATCAACGTCCACAGAATTTGGTCTGTCACACCAGTGGATATATCTATGCACTTAACTGCTAGTCATACAGCAGTTGGAATAGGTTTGCACGTTCCATGAATTGAACTCAACCAACCTTGCATTACGGCTTAAAGTGATGTATAATCTCAGCCATTGTTCCAACCAGTTAAAAAGAGAGTTGATCAAATGAACCCTCATAAACATACAGCAGAAGATACTCACTCGTACTGGTGATGGGCTTGGAGTCGGACTTTTAGCCTTCTTTGCTGGTGCTACTGGTGACCAGTGAGCAGAAGGGGATGTTGATCGAGCAGGAGAGGGAGGTGCTGGATGCTTCTTGGGGGGTGGTTCAGGAGACGCTGAAGCTGACCTAGATGAAGAACCCCGTCTTGCAGAATGGGGACTTGGTGGAGAAGCCCTTAGAAAGAAGAGGCAGAACATATTATACTTTCTAGAAAAGGCAGCAAAATCAATGTTGAAAAATCAAATCAGCTGTGAATTTTGTAGTGCTTATTGATTCCAAAGTGGAAAAAAAAACACCTTGTTTTTACTCCTAATACCTATGATACTGGAATACCACACATCTTGACTGGGGAAACGGTTTTCCCACAATTCCAGAGCAATTACAGCAATAGCAGTTAAGACTTATATACCGCTTCATCGTGCTTTATAGACCTCTCTTAAGTGGTTTACAGAGTCACCCTATTGCCCCCAACAATCTGTCCTCATTTTACCAACCTTGGAAGGATGGAAGGCTGAGCCAACCTTGAACCGGTCAGGATCAAACTCCTGGCAGTGGGAATGCAGTTAGCCTGCAATACTGCATCCTAACCACTGAGCCACCACAGCTCTTACAGTTGTAGCCCAACAATCTAGATCCGTGTTTTTCAAAGTTGGCAACTTTAAGATGTGTGGACTTCAGCTCACAAAGGTCCCCAGCCACATCTTAAAGCTGAAGTCTGAAAAAAAAACAGATCTAAAAGAGTTCCATGTGTTTCGCTTACTTCTTTGACTTCTTGGGCTCTGGAGTCCTTGAGACTCTTCTGATGGGCCTAGAGGTTGGAGATGGCGACTGCCTTCGCTGAGGTGATGAAGAAGGACCCCTACGCAACAATGGGGGGCTGGCAGAGGTCCGTGAAGGTCTAGGCTGTGGGGAAGGTGAATGCCGCTTGTTCTGCAGTGGAGAGCGGGGTTCCCGGTTGGACCTGCTTGGAGGGGAGCTTTTCCTGTGCTTGGAAGATGCAGATGGTGAACGTCTTTTTGTGGGTGGAGAGCTTCTTTGTTTTGGTGGTGGAGAGCGAGAGACTCTGAGCTTAGGCTGCGGAGAAGGAGAAGCCCTTCTTTTGGGGGGAGGAGATGCCGTTCGCCTCTTTGGAGGAGGGGAAGGAGAATACCTCCTCTGTATGGGAGGAGAGTATCTTCTGGGTGTGGGCGAATGCCGGCGAGGGGGTGGTGAAGGAGACCTAAGAAGTAAGAAGGCACATAAACACATTGATCAAATCACCAAGTAACAAGGGTTGTTACCTAGGCAAATTACAAAATGAAAGGACAAAAATACAGTGAAATAGAGGAGGGGGTACATATTTCACTTAACTGCAATTGCACTTAGGTATCGCAGCAAAAACATAATGAGAATCACCTGTTTAAACCTGTTCACTAAAATAATTTCTAAATGTTCCTACATTTTTTTAAATCTTGTATTATAAAGGTGAAGGCTTTTTCTGCTCTTAGTTGTTTTGTATGCATTTTTAAAATATTTCTGTAAGTCATCCTGAAGGGATTGATTATTAGCAGTATTATAATAAAATGTTTCACACTTATTGAATAACGTTCCTTCCCCAAAAGAAAATGCTACAATGCATGCTATGGAGCATGACATCCCGATTTCCAGCTTAGGGACTAGCATTTTCTACAAACATGCAACATTACCTTCGTCGTGGGGGTGACGGTGACCTGCGACGTCTTGGAGGGGGGGCAGGAGAAGGAGACCGTCGTCTTCTGGCTGCTGGTGGGGAGGGACTTCGCCTCCTCCTACTATAAGGAAAGAGGACAATAAGTTTGAAAGAGCAAGGGGGTGCTTAAGAGACTGCTGTTACAGTATTATCAAGTGGTGCTTTAGGACTATAGTTCCACAAGTCCCAATCCACCAGTCAGTGGCCAGGAATCACAGCTGCAGTCAAAGACATCTGGAAACCACCAAGTTGTTTCCTGTTTTACGAAGTGCCTGGCTTCTATGATAGGAAAACCTTACCCTTGCTGGTAAAACAAAATAGTCTTATGCATAATTTCCTGAGTAGGCAACTAGTGTATAATTGAAACTTGGAGACATATATTTGGCAATAGAGGTGGTATTTAGAATGTCTTCTATTGCACAAGGCCTTTCTTTCAAAATAGACAATAGCACTGAATGAGGGGGACTTGTCACACATCCCTAGTCACATGATTGTGATTTAGATGCTTGGCATCCAGCTTGCAATCACGATATCCCATGGTCACATGATCATCATTTGCAACTTCACTGCCAGCTTCTGACAAAGTCAATGGGGAAGCTGGCAAGAGGATGCAAAAGGTGATCAAATGAACATGGGACACTGTAACCATGTAGAATTCACCTAACAATGGCAACTGCTAGCGTAGGTTGGTGTGCTAACATGACGCTGCACATTACAACGGCATCACTTAGCGATGAGTCGCCAATTCCATTGTTCAGCAAGAACTACCTGTACTGGCAACTGACCGACTCACACTGATGAGGGCCACCAGAATATTACTGGAACTTGTACAGAAGTAGCAGCTCTCTACTTTAAACATTTCATTCCTGGCAGATCCCAGGCCTGCTATGAAACAGCTCAAGCAGAGACACTGAGCAATAAGGGAAAATGTCCAGGTAACCGATACAACTATGAAGATTCTAACCAAATATGTCCAATATTTTTTATCTCATTTTTATCTCAATACATATCACATTAAAATATCTTGATTTTTTTGCCTTTAGAGAGAAGATGGATACGGCCAAGGACCAATTTCTAGTCATTTATCTGTGCCAATTTAGATTTTGCTTTTTTTTATAAAAAAAATAATAAAAGCGGGATATAAAATAAATAAATCTTATGATCCTCACTATAGTTCACTACAGCATTTGTTAGCATCTGAACGGCCTTCCACGTTTTTGTTTTTAAAAATTATTATTTTTAAACTTCCTGCCCAGTGATCAAATAAATAAATTATAGAAGCAATGAAGACTGGAAGTTTAAGGGATATATTTTAATCACTTTTGCAATTTAGTAAACATTAAGTAGATCAATTAATCTGTTCTTCCATTATTCCACTTTCATTATTTTAGCTTTTTTTTTCCCCCTCACAGCTATAGTTACAGAAAAGAAGCTGATAGGAAATGCCCACCTTCACGCCACCATTTATGTTATTTACTTATTTTACTGTATTTTCTAGAAGGGGGGAAACATGTGGTTGTGATCAGATCAGCAGTAAATGCTCCATTCTCAAAACACATTAAAGTTTAACTCTTTTAACAGAATGACCTGCTGACCAACCTTTTAACAATTGGTGACTGCCACCTCTTTCCCATCTGCATCCTGACAGCAGTGGAGGGAGGAAAAAATTCATTTGTGAGGATCAATTAGCAGGCAAAAACTGATCAAGTTAAAATATACGTTGCGTTGCAGTGCAAAATGGCCCATATCTGCAGGCAACAAATCCCTTACTCATCAGGTAAACAGCTACCCTTTATGTTGCTATCAAAACTATGAAACCGAGAAGACTGGAACAGAGCCGCAAAATTGTCATGGCTAAAATGAAAGCAAAAACTGGACAGGATAGCTGGGTTCATACTATATTCATGGAATGGTTCATTAGGGTTTAAAAACCATGGTTTTATGGCTTAATATGATATCTCAAGGGACACGGTGGCTCAGTGGCTAAGACGCTGAGCTTGTCAATCAGAAGGTTGGCAGTTCAGCGGTTCGAATCCCTAGTGCCGTGTAACGGAGTGAGCCGGAAACGACTAATGAGTCGGAAACGACCTAGAGCCGGAAACGACTAGCACGCATGTGCGGGGGAACCTTTACCTTTACCTATGATATCTCAAGACAGGCTTATTTTTTAAAAACTAGCCATGAACAGAGACGCCATAGGTTAAGAGTGACGAGTGAATAGCAATAGCACTTAGACTTATATACTGCTTCATAGTGCTTTTACAGCCCTCTCTAAGCGGTTTACAGAGTCAGCATATTGCCCCCAACAATCTGGGTCCTCATTTTACCCACCTCGGAAGGATGGAAGGCTGAGTCAACCTTGAGCTGGTGAGATTTGAACCGCCGAACTGCAGCTAGCAGTCAGCTGAAGTAGCCTGCAGTACTGCACTCTAACCACTGCGCCACCTCGGCTCCTCAATGTAGCCACATGCTTTCAGAATGGGTCAGGAACTGAATTATGTTCACTGCGATCTATTCAGAAATTCCAGTAGCTTTTATCAGATGGTCAGGAAACCATTAGTAACAAAAAAAATTAGCCTGGACACACAACAGGAAGTTACCGAGGAGAAGATTCTTTCTGCCACTTTCGTGGAGAAGGAGATGGGCTGCGAGAATGTGAGTGCCGTCGTCGTCTACCCACTTCACCGTTTTTCACATTTGACTTTTTCGGTCGTTCCTCTTCAGATGATGATGATGAACCAGAATCTGAACCACAATAAATAATTGTTATTAAAATGTGATATAACTTTGCAGTGCAGAATATTCAGTGTAGTCTGTCCTACAGACTAGAAACAGAAAAGGAAGGAAGCACACTTATTCAATTATTTATTCAGTTGCCCCACAGGATCCAAACCAAGCAGCTCAAATCATAGAGAAATTTAGTGAAGTATTGAAAAATACAAGACGCTTTGATAAACCATTTTAAAAGCAAAATGGAATGCTTCTGCCCATTTAAAGCTTAATCTTGGTCTACCCTACAATTGTAAATTAGGCTTAATGTTGAGAAACTACTCCTAACAATATTTTCAGGATTGTTAAAGTTCTTTGTTATACAGAACTTTAGTTACAGTGGGAAGGAAGAGGAGGATCACAACTATATATTTACATAATTTTCACTTGTGAATTTTTACTAGTTCAACAGGAACTTTCAGTCTTTGCTTCTTCAAAGAACCAAAACACTCGGAAATGACAAGAACACAATGTCCTCTTAGGCAGAAAACAACCTAGACAGGCATCGAATAAAACTTTTACTCTCCACTACCCAAGAAAATCAGATTTGTAATTTTTATGAAGTGCTTTAGTATATTCATATATATTTGGGATTCATGGGCAATGAACAAAGCTTTACTACATTTCCCTCCATTTTTTTTTCTCTATGCACCACTGTCTCTTATCTCTAAAAGCAAACTTTTGCTCATATCTAAGACTTAGTGTCCCATTACATCAGGACACAAATACTCCCAGTCTATGTCAAATTACAGTTTAGACCTGAGAAGAAAACCCCAATAAATAATAATCAACTTATTTCAAGTATACATACAAAAGAACATAAAATACCATACCTGATGAAGACTGCTGGTTCTGCCTTCTGTACTGTCGTCTTTGCTGCACGGAGTCTGCAGCTGCCATTTTACCACCTTTGTCTTCCTCTAAATATTAGGCAGGAAAGAATTATAGTTCATATTAATAAAGTACTTTGAGACTCAATATATACCGACTGCGATTTTCCTTTGTATACATGTAAAAAATAAGTTTTAGTTCCTTTAGTTTAGGCTTTTGGGCTATGCAAATCAAATGATGACTGAGATCCAATTGCAACTTTTGCAGTTGTTGAATTGTTCTTACTTTTGATTTTAAGTAAATTGTACCTACAATGGGTATTAGGATCTAACTAATCGAATTCCAGTTAACTCTTTTCATTTTCACAGACATTGGAAAATACAGGACAATTCTGAAACCTACCTGATTCTGACAATTCAACTTTTCTTGTTTTTGGTGCGGGTGAGGGAGATTCTCTCTTTTCAATACTTTTATGTTTAGGTGCTGAGAAGAAAAAAGTAAACAAAATTTAAAACTCATTTATATCATAGTCATGTGAAAGTATTTATGATTCTTATGCAAGTCACCTTATTAAAAATTGTCAATATTTAAGAGAAAATCTACATATTTCACCAAATTAAGAAAAATGTGACACACAAATCAAGTAACTAAAATGCAGAAAAGGACTAATTTCCTGGTCAACTTCCACACAGTAAGTTGCAAGCCTGGAAAGCAGGAGCCGAGGTGGCGCAGTGGTTAGAGTGCAGCACTGCAGGCTACTTCAGCTGACTGCTAGCTGCAGTTTGGCGGTTCAAATCTCACCGGCTCAAGGTTGACTCAGCCTTCCATCCTTCCGAGGTGGGTAAAATGAGGACCCAGATTGTTGGGGGGCAATATGCTAACTCTGTAAACCGCTTAGAGAGGGCTGTAAAGCACTGTGAAGCGGTATATAAGTCTAAGTGCTATTGCTATTGCTATCTTACTGGAAAGACTGCAGTTTTCTTTCAAAGTTAGGTAATAGCTAGTTAAGCACTTTACTACAGAAGCATTTGAGGCTAAAAACATTATCAGAATGGCTTGGAAGGTTTTCCCAAATACTTCCATTTACCTGAAGTCCTATTGGGAGAAACAGAACTACGGGCTTTTCTTGTACGATTAGACTGCTGTGGTGTTGGTGACCTGCGGGGTTTGGGGGGAGGACTTGGAGGTGGGGATGGTCGGTGTCTTCGCCTTGGGGGGCTTGCAGAAGGAGAAAGCCTTCTTGTTTTCCGAGGAGGGCTAGAGACAACTCTCTTGGGCGGTTTCTTTGGTGGTGATCGAGAACGTGAAGACGATGAGGATGAACTACTTCCTGATAATGATGCTGATGATCTCCTCCTCCTAAAACATTAAATTTGGTATTAAATATGCTCTAAACTTAGGCTGAAGATTGATCTGCCTTGCAGTTCCACAAAGATTTTACTAACTCCTAATACGATACTTCCAATAACAGAATGTTCATTTTCTACATTATGCAGAACTATTGATTGCATCACCTTATAGGTTAAATACCATTTAGTAATGGTGAAAGTTTCTGGATTAAGAACTGGATAGTCTGAACATTTAACATATTACACAATGTTTTTATTCTTGGTCAAAATCACTCAAAATAAGGGAACTGAAAAATAGCTGACCTTTTCCTTTTCCAAACATGAAACATCCAAACACATACAGAGTCAGCAACTAAGCTGAATTCATCACATTACATTTAAAGGAGGGCCTACAGAATTCTGACCACAATTGTGGTCAATTCTGTTGCTCTCATCTAGTTGATGACTCCACCTTTGATTGTAGAATTCCCAAGAATGGGGGGGGGGGGGCGGCGCAGAACCCTCTCTTGAGCAATACTCATTAGAAGTAAGGCCATATGACTACGAAACTGTACTTCTTATAATTCTACTAAGCAAATTCAACTGCTGTTTTGTCTGTCTCAGCTTTACAAATGACAGTAGAAAATGGGCCGATAATAAAGTCAGAGAAGGGGTTTTAAACAACATTCAAGCAATCCTCGTGTTCTTCCTTGAAAGCCCTCCTGCCAAAAGCAGAGCCACAAATATATTTCCAACTAAACTGGTATATCAGTCTAAAATGTGAACAATGAAGAAAAAACAAGGTCTTCATTTGTAAGATGACAATTTTTCAATATAGGTGATGTAAAAGTTTAATAATAAATAAAAAGTACAATAAAATTTCATAGCCTTGTTTCCTTAACAGAATTGTGTTGCAAAGCAGACCTGTTCCTATCAGGATTTTAAGCATAATTAAACTCATGTTTTCAAGCCAACCTGGAACGTATTTTCTACTATCTTCTCCCTGAAACCCAGAGAGCTGTGGGTAGCATAAGAAGCAACAAAAATGTAGCATAGCTTCCTCCTACTTGGAGTGTTCTCTGAAGTACAATTGCTGGAACTGGAGCTAAGATCTAACAAAGATCAGGATAGGACAGTCCCAAAAGGTTTCAGTGTTAGTGACTGTTGCCGCTAAACTCCAAAATTCTTACCGCCTCACAGGAGATCTGCTTCTTCTATGCCTGGGTGGAGGTGGAATACGTCTCGGTGGGGTTCTTCTCCTAGGAGATGGGCGCCTTCTTGGGCTAGGCCGCCTCCTTGGTGAATAAGACCTAATCGTACAAATGATAAAAAAATCAGATACTGAACCCATTATAGAACTGAATGTTTACAAAGTTTCCAAGGGAAGGAAGAGCAATAGCACCTGCCTACATGCCAAAGCTACAAACTAGTCTAGACGTTTACTTTGTGTAGCACAGAAAGGGAACTGCTTTATGATAATATGCATCAAGAAAGGCAAGTATAAGGCTAGTATAAGTATGAAGATAGATTATTAAAAAAACCCAAGAGGATCATTTGAGAATAAGAGATAAATGGAAGCATTAAGGCTTCATATATTTAATATTCTGAGTTATTATTAACAAGGTAATATACACTTACAACGGTTAACAAGGTTAGATATAAGGTGAGCTATTTTCAGAAAGAATTTGAACTATCTAACCTAGATCGTGATCTATGACGTCTTCTTGGTCTTGAATGAGATGGGGAACGTGATCGAGACTTTGATCTTGACCTAGATCGAGATGGAGATCTTGGACGAGGCTTCTCCTTTTCTTTTTCCCTTTCCTTTTTGGAAACTCTTTCTGGAGATATTTCCTTAGTATCTGGCATAGGCTCAATTTTAGGGAGTTTCAAGATATCGCTGTTAAAATAAATTACGAAGTCAAGATTATATATATTAGCGGAAGGCTGATAGAACACTCATTGTGTCGCTATTTTAGGACACACTATGTTATATAACAGGATATTTAGCAACTAGTATTTCAGAAGCCCCAAGGATAAAAGATAAACAGTGCACATAACATCTAATTTCATTGATTTAATATAATAAACATTACAAAACCAGGAGGAAAAGAATTAATTATCTGTGGTGTTACCTGGTAGAGGTGGCCTCCTGGATCAATGTTTCTTTTACTTTCATGGAAGGTTCTGGTTCTGGTGTCTCTTCTTTTTTTACTGGTGGAGGTGTAACACTGCGACTTTTGGCTGTGTGGTGGGGTGATCGAGAATGGCTATGTTTCCTCTCTTTCCTAACAGGAGATGAGCGTCTTCTAGGGGAAGGAGATCTTGATTTGCGTCTAGACAAATGTAAATTTAGTTTAGGATAGATCTAAAAAAATATCATCGTAACATGCATATGATAAAGAACCTTTATCAAATGGACATCCCTAACCTTCTATTTTGACTGCTGACTGAAAAGGTAAAATTACTGCATTCAGTAACCTTCTGGAGGTGGTTTAGTTTGTAACTGTAAGGACTGAAAATGTGATGGGGTGATGCCATGTAGGCAGGCCCTTTCCTTCCTATCTGCCTGCGCGGAGTACTGTATCTGGGGAAGCCTGAAAGTACTTGGGATGAAGGCCCTTAAAATCCATCAAAGAGTTGGAGCCCTGCCTTATCAAAAGTCCCAGTACAGAAGTTTGTAAGTTTGTGTTCAATATGCCTAGTTAGCGTAAAGGAACTGGGTGGCTGGATGCAATATATATGGGCAAACACTTGATTCTTTCATGTGTTCAGCTAAATACCTGCAGCAAGCAAAGCAAGGCAAAAATCCACTTCAACCACAACATTTAGACAGCAAGCGTTAAGATGCATATTCATTTAAAAAAGTTTTCGTGCATATTTGCTCTACCATCTTCAAGACATGCTTAGAGTCAACATGCAAATAAATATCACCTTCTGGGGCTCCGAGAGCGGTCCCGCTTTTCTCTGTTCTCTTTATCTTCTTTGTCTCGCTTATCCTTGTCTTCATCTTGTTTCTTCATTGAAGCCAATTTTTCCTGTTCAATCTGAAACAGCAAATACCAACATTTTCTTAATTAAAAGGCCCGCACAAAAAGCTGAATCCTATTCTACTTACATTACTGACAGTGCCAGGCATTTTTATTTTTATTCTCTCCCCTCACACACACATATACATACAAATTTATATATATACCTTGTTTCCCCGAAAATAAGACTTATATTTTTTTGAACCCTGAAATAAGCGCTTGGCTTTATTGCCATGCACTCAAAAGCCCAATTGTGCTTATCAGGGGATGTCTTATTTTGGGGGAAACAGGGGATCCTGCTGGCTGAGGCTTTGGGGAGCTGCATTCCTTCCTCTTCTGTCATCCATGTAATGACCCTGTGTCGGGAGATCTGTGATTTACTGCAGAACCCAGCTTAGGAAGCTGGAATGGGCAAACTTTTTATTACCAGGCATCACATACCTTTGTTGAAATTAAAGTTTTTATACTGCTATAATCCCAGCAGGAACATAATAAATACATGAACATGTAAGGTGCCTTTGATTTTCTCTCTCTGATTGGTGGGAATCATTAAAATTGACAGGAAGAGTTAAAATCTCTGGGTGGCAAACAACACAAAGACAGTGCACACTATAGTAAACTAGAAATAAATAACATTTTGTTGTACTCTTAACATCTTATTAGTGCCTCCAAAAGTTTAAAGACAAATAATAGAAGGAAATTTGCCCTATCTGATACATTTTATTTGGCAAATTTGTAATGTTTAATTAAAAAAAGATTATCATACAATTGAGATAGTTAAGCACTTTGGTTTCAAAAACTCATGACTAAAAACTATGCAAAACCAAATTCCATTCTTCACAGCAGAAATGAACACTGTTCGGCAGGCAATCAGACCATCTTTTTGTAGATTTATGCATCCAATAAAAACTAATTGTTCATGTCTTCAAATGTTTCTAGTGCTCACATCTTTTAAAAAATCTTTTTGGCAGTCAAGTGTTTAGTAACCAAAAAATTCTAAGATACTGCAGCTCAATAATCAGTGTCTATCCACTTTGTTCTCTTACATTTTCACCAAATTATTACAGATTTTCAGATCATATACTAATTTTTCAAATATTTATCGAGCTATTCTATTCTATCAATCATTCTTTGGCCTTAGATTTAAACCCATAACCCACCCTTAACATAATCCCACCTGTCTTTGTTTTATTTCTTCTTTCTTCAGCTCCAAAAAAGCAGATGGAATACCAGCAATGTTTTCTTGAGCACTTAACAGCAGCGGCCATAGTTCTCCCATGAATTCTCTTGCGTTTTTCCCATTCAAAAATCCAGTCAAGTTGATTTGCATCATTTTGGAATCAGGATTCTGTAAAGAGATATGACAGGAAGAAATACAGGTTATTTGAAAAACCAAACCCAGACAAGTTATTCTTTATTTTGATTTAATCTTCTACCATGGACAAGAGCATATTACACTCATTTTATTAGTTTTTTGTTTTGTTTTTTTTAAAAAACTTTGCTTAAAAGTTGTTCAGTAACTGTCCTAACAAATAACCAACATTCTCTTGCCTTACCATTACATTCAGAGTGGCCTGTTAATCCTTTGTGGATTTCATAAGAAGGTATGATCTGTACAGCCACTGAAACATAGGGCCATGAATTTGCCATAGCAGCATCATAATAGATGGTGTATGATTCTTCTAATTAACTTTCTAAACATTTTCCCCCAGCATTCTTTGGTACCGATCCTTGAAAAATTCTTTTAAGTGATCCGTACAATGGACAGAAGCTGTACACTGAACATTACAGAATCATCATCTACAATATCACTGAAATCCTGCTAAGAAAACTGAAAAAGAATTTATGCATGCATTTTCTTACTTCCATCAGTAAACTGAACTAAACCTCCACTATCTATTTAATGGAATGAAAGCTGCCATCATTTTCTTAACGACAATTATGTGATGGCCACAAAGGATTAAGAGGTCAAGTGCGGTTCACAGTACAGGTGGGCAATTTAGTTCTAAAGTTGCTGGTCAAAGCAACAAGGTCCATGTAACAAGCACAGCTCAACAGCACAAAGCAAGTACAGATTCCAGGTGTCTTCTTTTTCTTCTTGGAACTTTGGGGGGGTTTGGAATCGCCAAGTCCCCTGTAGAGAAAGATGTTCCCTTGGCTTGCTTCCGACTCCCTACTGCAACTCAATCACCTTGAGTTTAATGTTATACCATTTATCTAAATTGCAAAAGACGAACAAGCAATAATGAGTACACAACCACAGAAAGAAAAAAATGTTTTTTTTTTAAAGTTCTAAACTTCAAATCATGCTTTCTATGAAGGGGAATTAAAACTGCACACTTAGGTTTTATTTTAGTAATACATATTAGTAAACTACTTCCTACCACAATTTCATACTTCATCCGATTCCCCTAAACCAGCTCCCCCAACAGAATTTCTATTAAAGTACATTAAGGGATTATAAATATGGATACTTAAAATAAAAACCTACATTCAAATTACAGCATGTCTTTTTTTAAGGAAAACATCAATACCTTTCTCAGTTGAAATTTCAACTGTTCAGTCAAATCAAAGATGAATTCTTTGGAAGAAAGATTGAGCATAGAGAATATTAGAACAAGAACATTTTGCCAATGGTTCAGAGAAACACTCTTACTATCTCTTGGAATGCAGCGGCAGACTGTGCAAAATAAAAGACTGTTTATCATGAACGCAAGTTCATTTACGCAGTTCATGCTGTATAGTATGTCTCACTATCGATTAGCTGTATTCCAGTGGTGCAGTCCAGCTCCGCTGATATCAGAGGGGCGCCATGCCACTGATTTCAGTGAAAAACAGCTTGAACCTTTAAGCTTTCTAAATTAAACTGAAGTGTACTTTCATAATCATATATTAAGCCCACCATCCCAGCTGAACATCGTTCTAAACAGAGTAGGTCTCCACTGAACGCCTCTTACCAATTTAGAACTGCACTTCATTCTTTATATTTAATGTGATTTAATTCAAAACAATTTAAAGAGCAGTGTAAAGCTTTGCCCAATTTCTTTCTGTTGGATGCTTTCTGTCTTTGGTTCGGCCACTTTACACAACTCACCTCCAAACACACACTGCATCATCAAGGGAGTTGGTCAGAGCGACATTGGACACTCACTCTGCTGTGACCTAATAAGGTGATGGTGCTATACTTCAGACGCAAGGAATAACTTCCATTTTGGTTCAGGCCTTTTAAATCATAAATCACATCATCATTAGAAAATTGCTGTCAAAGTAGCTTAACATGTAACAGCAAAATCAACACAGTAAGTCTGATTTTTCACCTGAGCAGTTTTGCATACTATGCACCTTCACTAAAACTGTCAAATGTTTTACAAAGTGAATTATTCACAATATGCATTGCAACAAAATCCCTCCTAATTTCAACTGGTTTTTTGACAGAAAAATTTCAGTTTACACAGAATTATGCAATACAATTACGTATACGGAAAAACAACCACAGCAAAATTATTACCTTCACTTCCAACTGATTGAATATAAATTCAATTACTACATCATCTTCAAATCCAAGAATTTCTGTTACTCTCTTTGTTATCCATGGCTTGATTACTTCCAGGTTTACCTTGCTCATGTCAACCTACAGAAGAAGATAAAGAATGTTAAGATATACCTTGCTTGATACTGTAATTACTACTGTAAAATCTTGGCATCCTACAATATAGCAACAAGCAGCATAGGTCAACCTGCTGCATCGTCATGTTGTCCAGATATATTAACTTCCATTAATTCTCACTCATGTTGAAGTCTCGCAGTTTTGGAAGATATTAAGGAGGCTTTTACTAATACACAATACATACCGGTACTACGTAATTGTAATGTATTGCTGTGCAACAATACACAGATATACATAGATATGTACAGTGTATATGCACAAATCAATGTGGTTTGTGATCCTTCTTAGTAGCTTTCTTACCGATTACTGGAAGCCATTTTATTAAAACGTATCTTTTAATGTCATCTAACTATCTGTAATCATCATTAGAATTTTCCTAAACAGAAACAATTCTTCCAAAGATTAACTGCAACTTTATGTATAGGGAATCTACATACTGCCCATGGACATCACTGTAATGCAATTCCTTCCTTTCTATTTTTAAAAAATTAAAAATGTTTTACTCTTTTTGTTCCAAAATGAGATGGTTATTCAGATGGTGGGATATTAAAACTCCATGCTCTGATTTGAAGTGCCCCCAGCCATTTTTTTTTCTTTGATCATCACCAGTTCATACGAGAAATGGGTATTTTGTTTGGGAGGTGACTTCTCTTCTGCTCTATTCTTAGCTTCTTGGTAGTTACATGTCTCTGAGGTACATCAATTTGCTTTCTGTTATAGGGAATTTGGATTAGAGTAGATTCAAAATAGAAAAGTGTTCCAAAGGAAATGGATGTATACACTGCGACTTGAACCCTAATCTGTATTCTATATGTAGTTGTTCTGTTACACTGTGACTCTCAAAATTCCAAATAAGTCTATTGACTTGAACAGCAGCAGCTGCAGGCTCTCCTTAAAGTTAAATGTCTATTAAAAGTAAAATAAATTCATTAAATATAACAACATAAACATACTTTCTTTTCAAGGCATTCTGCAAATTTCAGTTGCTTTAGCAGCTTCTTCTGTTTGTTGCTGAAGCGGTTATCCTGTTCTGCACTTGTACCCTGTAAGAATAAAATAATTCAATTACATATAGTCCTCAACTTAGTGACTGTTCAAAGTTACAAGGGCACTGAAAAAAGTGACTTATGACCATTTTTCACATTAAGACTGTTGCAGCACCCCTATGGTCGTGATTAAAATTCAGGTGCTTGACAACTGACATGTATTTATGACAATTGCACTATCCAGGAGTGATATGATCACTATTTCCAACCTTCCCAGCTGGCTTATGACAAGCAAACTCAATAGGGGAAGCCAGATTCACCTTAACAACCACATGATTCACTTAACTGCAGTAATTCGCTTAACAGTGGCAAAAAGGTCATAAAATGGGGCATAATTCACTTAACAATTGTCTTGCTTAGCAACAGAAACTTTGAGCTCCATTGTGGTCCTTCATTGAGGACTACTGTGCAACCATTGTTTCAAGACAAAATCTTGTTCTCAACTCCACTGTTTCCAAAACACTTCGCATAAACCTTCTGGCTTGTCAACTATAAGCTATGTCTTAAGAAAATCAGATCATACAAACTCCCAGAAATCAAACAATTCTGAATTAATGTACCGTATTTTTCGGAGTATAAGACGCACCTTTTTACTCCCAGAGGGTGAAAACTTGGGTGCGTCTTATACACCGAATGTAGCCCCACCCAGCCACCGCCACCCTTTGGCCTCTGCCTCCCAGCAATTTACCTCCTTGCAGCAAACAGTGCAGAGCCTGAGTAGCACAAGGAACTGATTATCGGCCTCCCCACCATCAGCTGAGAGGCTGCAGGAAGGCCCATGTGCTAAAATGAAAGTGAAACTAGAACTGCAAGGAGGCAACTTGCTGGGAGGCAGAATTTTATTTTCTTGTGCAAATCAGACTGCTGAAACTGGATGCAAGGAGGTAAGTCAATAACTATAAATGTCTATAGAAT